>JALGPY010000001.1:84282993-84882993 GCA_023055425.1 Linanthus parryae
TATTCAAAGTATTTGTAGTTAACTTAACTTTGGGGGTGCCCCGCGTCTTTTACCTAAACTGTATTTTTGATATAAATATGTTTTTGTTTAATTTAGTTTCATTTGCTATTTAGAAGTCAATTACATTATTTTAAATAAATAAATGAAATAAATGTTTTAGTGATGTATATAAAAAGTTAAATTTCTATAGATTAGAAATTATATATAGTTAAGTATTTGAAATTTGTTTTCGTCAAAAAAATAAAAATAAATAAATAAAGTTATTCATAATATTGTGTATATGCATTTATATATATAATCGATAAATAATATCGTTTGACATATCTTAATAATGTTACTTTCGTTTTAAGCAAATAAGTATTGAGTTTATGAAATGTTTACAAGTATCGATATTATTCGTTTGACAAGTAAATAGATTTGTTTGATTTAATTATTATTTTTATTATAATAAACATAAATTGGTTGGAAATTATATATTAATTGTGAAATGTTAAGAATAGTTTCGATAAATAAAAATATATATTTTGCAATTATAAGAATTATTCTTTACGCTATTTATCGAGAATTCTAATTTCTTGTAAACGTTAGTGATCGTAATTAGGATATTAAATAGTTTTATAGTCTTAAAATTTATTCTCTAAATTTCTTAATATCGTTTAGAGGTTTATAACTACCTTGGGGAAGTCCGATTAAAGCAGTCGCTTGCATATTTCATAGGTCACGTGCGTCGTCGCACGTTTGTCGATCGAACTTGTTTGTGATTAGGACTGTCTGTGTTTGTTTGTAGAGCCTGTCTTCGACGAGCTAGTTGATCCGAATGTTATTCACGAGTAGTCGACTAGCTAGCGCTCTACGGCTCTCACGGTGAGTATTCATGCTTAGCGTTGCGTACTTATCTTCTTTCGTGTCAAATGTGATTTTATTTCACGTCTCAAAATATATTTGTGATACATGCCTAGTTTTGTGTGCCAAATCCTTTCATGTGATACTCGTTTATCTGAAAATAATTGTCGTGCTTTATTCCGAAGTTTCTAAACTTGCCGTACTCACTTTTAAATCGTCAATGTATCCCTTGTTTTCAAATCGGAAAACTAATTGTTCAAATATCACTAAGTCAGAAGTCATTAATAACGTAAAGTGAAAGCATCGCGTATACCGGAACTAGTTGGGTCTACAACAGTGCTATACGCCTACGTCGTGTTACTTTACTTTACGTTACGTTACTATCGGGTGATGATTCCCTGGGCCAGGTCCCTAAAGAGATATCGGGATAATCCCCTGGGCTTCAGTCCCTAAACTTATTTTGGGTGATGATTCCCTGGGTTTTAGCCCCTAAAGACATGGGACTCCGTGCACCCCGATTCCTTTCGCCGTAGGCTGGAATCCAGCATTCTAGTACTACCCTTCTGACTTACAATCTTAAGGGGGTGTCGACACTTAAGGTCTAGTAGTTGGCTTGTATGATGACTAGCGGGATCGGAAACCCTGATCCACAACGCTTGGCAGAGAGGTCGGGTTATCAGAACCCCCTATAAGCCAGTATCATCTGTTACTATTCACCCTGGTCTCTCCTGGATACTGCGACTTAATAATACGACTTGTTTCATGTTCACGTTTGGAAACGTATGAATATCTCGGTAAACAAATTTGCTACTCATAATAACTATCAGTTTAGAAACAACAACTTTTAGAGGACTCTGATAATCGTCACTTCTACTTGTACTTATGTTTCGGAAAACGATTCAAGTTTTTACTCTGATGTTTATACTTATACTCTCTTACTGTTAAAACTATGTCAAAATGTAAACCCGGTAACCTTTCTTAGCCACTCTGTTTTACATGCTAAGGTGTTCATTCACTCAGTTTTTACTGATACTCGAAAAACTGCGTCCTTGTTTCTTTTAAATTCCCCGCAGGATTATGATTGGTTGCTTGGGGTAACGCGCTGGGATCACGAACACGCTCTCTCATGCAAACAGTAGAGTTTAGTAATTAACCGGAGAGCTCACTTTTGATGTAAAATATTTTGTTAGACTTGGTGTCCAGTTTGGAACCTGTCACGAACGTTGTAAACTTTTATCGTAATGAATCAGTAGTTGGATGTTTCCTTTCACTTGTTTTCAGTTACCACTCCTTGTACGAAAGGGTAAAATCCCCTGTACGGAGGGCACCAACCGGTTTCCGGCTCCTCTGGAAATCGGGGGTGTTACATTCTGACGATGATAGCGCCGAGGATGAGGGACCCGGTGGAGATCCCGACCGCCATGATACGATGAACACGCACATCTCTCTCTAACTCTTATTCTTGTTATTCTTTTTCCTTTTCTTCGTAATAAATTGACATTGGTGGCACTTACGAGGATTATTGGTGCAACCACGAAAGTGGTGAAACTTATGGGTTCTTGAACTTTGATGGACCGGGTGGGTTCGGGAAGGGTCGGTATTTGGGTGGTTTTTCCGGGTATGAGACGGGTATGGGGTGTTAGTTTCCGGATGTGATTGAGTTTCGTGCTACTTGGCTATGTTCTCGGGTTGTCGGGTTTCCGTAAATCAACCTAAAACCCGCCCTATGCCAATTTGTCATCCCATTAGAACCTACTACCCACGTCTAATATTGAAATTTCCATTTGAGGTCTTATTCCAAAACAAGTTGTCGATTTTATATAAAAACTACAAATCACAATCATATGAAATTAAAGAAAACATTAGCTAGGGTTTATTTCAAAGCTAAACTTAGTATAACTTGAGTCGGCAAAAGTAGTCACACCATGTATTGCGGCAATATTTTTTCGCCAATAGTTTTCTCTCTTGAGAGAGAAACCCTACATGCTCACATGGCGTTCAATCTTCAACAGTGGAAGGAGAAGATCAAACTAACCCCGAGAGAAAGAAAGTGAACGAAGACTGGGAAGGATCTTTTCGACCGGGAACGGAAGGTTTCGAGTTCAGTATCATAGGTAAGTTTGTTGGAGACAAATCCATTAATGGGGGAGTCATGAAGGATTTTCTTATGAATCTATGGTGGCCGGAGGAGGAGCTTCGCATCATGGGTCTTCAACCAAACGTATTTATCTTCAAATTTGAATCCGAGGATACAATGATGAGGATCCAATACCGGGGACCTTGGATATTTGATGACCAACTGTTGGGAAAAGCCGCGAAATATACAAACTTCAAAAACATTGTCGTTTGGGTACAGATATGGGGTCTCCCATTCTACTTAATCGATAAAGAAATTGGAGAAATTATTGGTTCTAATCTTCGATAATTACACACGGTTGATTTGAGAGATGAAGGGGAGCCAAATGAATGCTTCATTCGGGTATGGGTTAGAATGTTGAGTAATTTTCCAATGCTTGGCGAGGACCGGTGGACATTGAAGGAGGAGTTACAATCTGGGTGGACTTGAAATACGAGCGCATATTGGCACTTTGTGAATGGTGCGGGTGTGTTGATCAACCTCCGGCCACATGCCTCGCCAAACCCGAAGGAGATTTTGTGTCAGATCACAAGGAATATGGGTCTTGGCTGCTTTCCAGTAGGAAGAAGATTAAAAAAACTGAAAAGATAAAGGTTCATCCTCCGGAAGTTGTGGTGGAGGAAAACTCCTGCAAACGGCCTGGTAAGGCGGCGTCGAAGAGCAAGCCGGACCATTTGAACTCTAAAAGCAAAGGAAAAGCCACATGGGCGCCAAAACCTAGAAATTCAAATCAGTCTCGTCTATCAACGGGGGGAAGGTGATAAGGGAAAATCAAATCAAGATAATCCATTTTTGATTTGGAGAAATTCAAATGAGTCTTGACTAGTCCAGTTGGCAAAACGAATCTTCAAGAAAGGATAGGAGAGGATCTCACTCTCGAGAAAAATATTTTCTTCACAGCAAAGAAATCTGGCACAAAAAAAGGTGTGGGAAACGACCCGCTGCACATGCGGAACCGGATCCAAGAAGGAAAATTCATGTGAAAATAAAAACTCTTGATCATCTAGGGCTGACCCGAACGGGTGCAAATATCAACCCGCCCAGAAAACAACATATGGAGATGAGCACGGGGAATTTTCGAAGGAGGAGGAAGAACCGAAGAGAATAGTCAGTAACTAAAATTGACGACATAGGAAAAATGGTGGTGGAAGTACCGGTAACGGGAGATAACTATAATTAAGAAACGCGATGTCTGTTATGCAGCACTGTCGAAACCAATGAGTTATCTAAGCTAGAACGTGCGGGGGCTTGGGAATCGCCGAAACGTTCTTGCCCTTATTGATATATTGAGGGATTTGAAACCCACCTTGGTGTTCTTGGTGGAGACTAAGCTCTATGGTTCAGATATGGATGCAATAAAAAACAGGTTACGTATGGAAGATGGTCACTATTGGGATTGTTCTCATTGTTGCGGCAGGCTAGCTCTCATGTGGGATGAGAGAATAACTGTCACAGTGCCTTCTTCGTCATTCTAATATATCGATTGTCTTGTCAAATTTGAAGAGGGAGGGGACCCTTGGCGGTTGACGGGTTTTTATGGTAATCCAGACAAACAAGAACGACATAATCTGTGCCAGCTCTATAGGCGTCGTAGATCACACTACAACGGCCCATGGTGTATCTTTGAAGATTTTAATGCCATTACTTGTGCAGAGGAGAAAGAAGGCAGCTGTTCGGTTACTTTTGGCCAAGTGGAGGAATTTCGACGCACAATGGGAGAGTGCAAACTTTATGATTTGGGGGCGGCAGGAATTCGCTTCACCTGGAGCAACAACCAAGACAAGGATACAATCATTCGAGAAAGATTGGATCGTGTCTTCACTAACCTCGAATGGAGGACGAAATTTGGAAGTGCCAGAGTCACAAATTTACCAACTACTACTTCAGACCATTGCCCGATAGAACTCCGTTTCAATGCTGTGCACGATGGCAGCGATATGGGGCTTTGGCGATTTCAATTTGAACAAAGTTGGATGAGGCACGAAGGTCTGCAAGAAGAGATCACCCGGGGATGGTCGGAGGGTACTACTACGATCATGTGAAAGCTCGACAATACGACTGAGAAATTGCAATTGTAGAAGAAGAATGTTTTCGGAAATGTTCGGCTAAGATTGAAGAGGCTGAAAATCCGTTTAGCGAACCTTGAGAACAAAAATAAAACTCAAAACACGGTCAAAAAACGAAAAAGCATGAAAAATAAATTAATAGTTTGCTTGTAGCCGAAGAACAAAAATGGAGGAAGAGATCTCGGGTCTAGTGGCTCCGTGAAGGAGATAAAAACACAAAGTAGAGCAAGAAATCTGATAACGGCGATCAGAGATTGGTAAGGAAACTGGCTTACCGAGGAAGTCGACATTAAATCATGTTTGGAAGAGAACTTTAACGAGGTCTTTAGCTCGTCGAACCCGGATCCGGTGGACATTTGGGTTTTGCTCAGTTTTATGGGGAAGAAGATCTCGGACGAGCAGAAAAATTGGCTTAACCACCCCTATACAAGGGAGGAAATTGTTTTTAGTCTGGAACTTATGGGGCCTCTAAAAGCCCCCAGAATTGACGGCTTCCCGACGATCTTTTAACAAAAACATTGGTGCATCGTGGGCGACGAGGTACGCACTTACGTTCTTAATGTGTAAAATTGTTTAACTAGCATTGCTCATGTCAATCATGCAGTGATTACTCTTATTCCAAATATGAAGCAAACTAGAACACCGGCTGATTTTCGACCGATCATTTTGTGTACGCTGATTTACAAGTTGATTACTAAGACAATGGCCAATCGTCTCAAGAATATTCTGCCATGCTTGATCTCGGAGACTCAAAGTGACTTTGTTCTTGTTCGTCTTATCACAGATAATTCCCTGGCGGCGTTTGAACTTCTACACACCATGGAACATCGTATCTAGGGTAAGAAAGGCTACCTCGCTTTGAAGACAGACATCAGTAAAGCTTACGATAGAGTCGATTGGTGCTTTCTGAAGGGAGTCTTTACTAAACTTGGTTTTGGGAATGGATGGATATCGTTGGTGATGGATTACATTTCGAAAGCGACCTGTCCATTAATATTAGAGGATAGATAATGGGCCACATCACTCCTACTCGTGGAATCCGAAAAGGATGTCCATTTTGCCATATCTCTTCCTTTAATGTGGAGAAGCGTTGTCTTGTGCTCTCGATGGTCTTATAAATGATGGGGTCCTATTAGGTCTAGCCGCTTCTCCTGGAGGACCGGTTATATCTCATCTCCTGTTTGTGGACGACAGTATCATCATCACGAAGGCAACTACAGAGGAGGTTACTACGTTGAGGAACCTGTTGCAACTCTATGAAAAAGGCCACATGTCATAAAGTTAATCTTCAAAAATCACCGATTGTCTTTTTTGAAAATATGAGTCGAAATCGTCAGGATGATTTGAGCTTGTTGATTTGTGTCAAATGAGAGGCTTTAAACTCCCGATATCTTGGGCTGCCGGCGAACATAGGGAAGAAGAAGAATTCAGATTTTCAAGGGGTAGTTTAACGAGTGGAGAGGCTTCAACTCCCACGTTTGCATGGAGGAGCATTTTAGCGGGGATGACAGTTATTCTTAAAGAGGTTAGATAGAGGGTTGGGAACGGAGAAAACCTGAAAGTATTCAGCGATCCATGGCTACGAAAACAGTGGAATTTTCGGCCGATTACTCCGGCTGAACCCAATAGCCATCTCCCGGGTCCCAACTTATTGACGATGAGAATCGATGCTGGAATATGGATGTTCATAAAGTTATTCTGTGGGATGAGGACATTGAGGAAGTTCTTAAGATTGGAATCCGGAATACCCTCGAGGTCGACCAACTTATTTGGCATTATGAACCCGACGACAAATATTCGGTTCGATCCTGATATAAGCTTCTAAAAACGTTGGAATCCAACTTTGGGAGTTCCTCAAACAGTCAAATTTCGGATTGGTGGAAATTGTAGTGGGCTCAGAACATCTCTAAACGGATCGTATTCCCCATTTGGCGGTGCCGCGAACCGGTGCTTACCCACAAGGGTGAACTTGCGTAATAGAGGGATATATATCCCAGTTCTATGCCAGGTGTGTAATGAAGAAGATGAGACGAAAGCGCATGTGTTCAGAATATGTCCAATTGTAGTTTCGGTCTGGAATTCCATGATGTTTGTAGCTCTGCCGTCGCCGGAGATGTCCTTTGGAAGTTGGTTTCCTCAAGTCTTCGAGTCTCTCAATAAGGAGATGCGAGAGAAGTTTTGTTATGGTCTATGGGCTATTTAGAAAAAATCGAAACCAGATTGTCTTTCACCAGAGGGGGAAGGTTACTGCGGATAAGTATCGAAAATTAATGATTTAGCTGCTGGACATCATGTAATCATGGATAATGCTAGAAATATGGGGTTGGCTCAACCCCAAGCCACCCGACGAAACGCTGGTCCAAGCCTCCTTCTGGATGGTTCAAGGTTAATTTTGATGCTGCATGGAGCAACGAACGACGTTTAGCAGAGGCTGGTGTGGTGGTTTGGAATGAGCATGGCGATTTTATCGCCGAAAAAGGGACGAAACTTGCATTTGGAGGCTCGGCCAAGGAGGCGGAAGCGTGAGCCTTAATCGAAGCGGAAAAAGTCATAATTGAATTGAATCTTAGACGCGTTATTATCCAGACGAATTCAAAGGAGATATATGATCTATGGACTCGTCTAAGGAAGAAGACACTGTGGAGAAGCACGGACCACATGGAGGAGGAAGACGTTGATATCTGTGAAAGTGGGTGGAAAGTTAAACTGGCGATGCACCTCCTGGATTCTTTTCCCCATTTTGACCTTTCACTGCCTTTTTCTCCGAGAGAAACAAAGCCCATACGGTGGGACAACATGTGATTTCACTCAATAAGAATGTAGATTTGGTCTGTGTTCAGCCAAACTGGCTTTTGAGTTTACTGGAGTCTGAGAGCATGTTTGGTTCCAGCTTAAAATCTCACTAATCTGATAAAAATAATCTGAGGTGAATAAGCTGACTGAAATTATAATCTGAAAACTGTTTGGCATGCGCTGAAAATCTGGGATTAAATTTAATTGCGTTTGGCAACACTTTAGCTTTTACAACCAAAATTACAATAAATGTATTTATTTGAACTTATCATATATCTAAGATGTTATGCGTTTCCACAATTAATAATTCATTCATAAACGAGATGATAGAGTATGGTATTCCATAAGTTATACCTAAAAAAATTCTAAAATTGGAGATTATATAATCTGCAGATTATTAGTCAACTTAAATTAAAATCTGATTAAAAAATCTACGAAACAAACGAGATTAAATTTTTTGACAGATTTTAATCTCAAATGAGATTTTAATCTTGAAACAAACATGCACTGATTTTAGGGATGATAATCCCAACACTTATCAATAATATTTGATATTTCCCTAAAAAAAATTATAATCTGAGTCAAAATCTCTGCCGTCATCACAAAATGGTCAAACCGCAGGTGGTACAATCACCGCACGACCAAAAACTGATACCACTCCGTCCCACCTCTAACGCATCATTTGACTTTTTCATCCGTAACTGGGTCACTTTGACCCGGTGATTTGGATCACAAAACGATGCAATTTTTCGATAAATTTTTATTGTCTTGTAGAATAACAAACTACTCTACAACACTACGAAAAAATTATTTAAAAATTGTAAAGTTTTTCCATCCAAATTATCAGGTCAAAGTGACTTTGTGAATAGTGGTAAAAGTCCGAATGGTACAAAAGAGGTGGGACGGAGTGGTAGGTTACACCGTCCAGTTTGACCGCCAAAAGCCGGTCAAAAACAAACACTACTCTTCTTTCTACGTTCATAATTAATCAATTCAATTATTGTCCTTTGTTTTACTTTGTTTTAATAACCATTCATTTCACAACTCAGTAATGTCACATTTATTAGAAAAAAGAAAAATCAAATATTCAACCGTCAACATTCAAAGCCTACCACGTATGTTTTTTATAAAAAAAAAGAACATCCTACGAACGTCCTTCAGGAAACCTATTCGGCTCCACTTGCAATTCCTATGACACTGAAAGTTTCCTTCCTAAATTTAATATTACCAAAAAGAATAATTATCTGCGACTTTGGGTACATTCATTGTACCTAATTAACAAGTAAAAACACAATACATAATTAAGTTTGGTTCACATATTACAGAGAGAACTGTTCTAAATTTTGTTTATCTTTGTTTTATTTAATGAGAAGGAGGATAAAAATGTGTTACTTTGATAGGAATGACTTTTACAGTTTTACTAAACATTTTCGGTTTAATTTTTTTTGATAACATAGCTAGAAGCTTAGATTAAATCGATAGTGTATGAAAGATAGATTATTTGTTAAGCAAATCAGGTTTGTGGTTAAACAATTGAGCGTTAACTATTTGTTGGTGATCATGTCTGTAGGCATTGCAACATCTCTTAGATGAAAAGAATTATTTATAGCATGAAAGATTTTTTGTAAGGAGTTGAAATGAATAACTTGTTAAAAAATTCTTCAAATTAAGTTAAATATCAGAGCTTCAGTTAAATTGAAGATTATTTATTATTAATTCTAAAAAAAATAATTATTTATCAACTAATACTTAAATTCCATTTTCTTTTAGTGAATATACAAATTTCATTTTGAGAAAACGCAACTAATGAAGACAATGGCAAGGTCAATAACAGCCATGGTGTGACAGAAGTAGACAAATTCTATTCCCCAGTTTGTTCCTACCTCCCTCCACCAAGCTTTGACTCACCCAACAAAAGTTTTACCCTATAAACAAAACCCAACGCGTTCTATATAAATACCCACAAACACATCCAGCGTATCTTCAACTTCCGAACAAACAAACCTAACCTTCTCTCTCAAAGTAAATTGTTCCTCTAGTTTCTCCTTCTGCAAATATGGTTTTACCATGGAGAAGAAGCAAAGTCAACCGCACCGCTTGCAAGTTCGAATCCCCTGAAAGCAATTTGGATATGGAAGTCTCAGTACCTAGACATTTCCGGTGCCCAATCTCTCTTGATCTGATGAAAGATCCGGTGACTTTACCCACCGGAATCACATACGATAGAGAGAGCATCGAGAAATGGATTGAATCTGGCCACCGGACTTGCCCTGTCACCAACCAAGTGCTCCAAACGTTTGATCAAATTCCAAACCATACAATTAGGAGAATGATCCAAGAATGGTGTGTGCAAAACCGTTCTTCTGGAGTCGAGCGGATCCCAACGCCTAGGGTTCCGGTCACCCCATACGACGTATCAGATGCTTGCTCAAAGATTGCGGCGGCGACCAAACGAGTCGATCGCAAGAAGTGTTTGGAACTGGTGCAAAAGATAAAGAAATGGGCTCGAGAGAGCGAACGGAACAAGAAATGTGTAGTTGAGAGTGGAGCTGCAGCTATTTTATCGTCTTCATTTGACGTGTTTTCATCCCTTTCAATCCATGAAAATGAGGCCTTGTTGGGAGAGATTTTATCTATGTTGACATGGATGTTCCCAAAAGGTGATGAAGAAGGTAAATCCAAGCTAGGTTCAAATTCATCATTACGTTGCATGGCATGGTTTTTAAAAGGAGAAGATCTCTCTACAAAGCAAAGCGCGGTTTTGGCCCTAAGAGATCTGTTTTTGTCTAGCCCAAGTCGCGTCGAAGCTTTTGTGGAGATTGAAGGAGTGGAAGAAGCGCTAATTGAGATTGTGAAGGAACATAGTTGTCCTAAAGCTACAAAAGCATCGTTTACGGTTATTTTTTTCATCGCTACTTCATCAAAATCTGAGATCATCACATCAAGGTTTGTCCAATTAGGTATTGTCCCAATGATTTTCGACATTCTTGTTAGTGGAAACAACACAATGTCGGAGAAAGCTCTTGGAGCCCTTGATGGCATTTGTAGTTGCAGTCAAGGTCAAAAAGAGGTTCGAAACAACGCACTATCTTTGCCGGTTTTGGTGAAGAAGATGCTACGAGTTTCGGGGACAGCAACCGAGTTTGCGGTATCCATTGTTTGGAAGCTATGCAAGAGTGTGGAGAACAATGGAGGGATTGATCATGATCAAGTTGTTGAAGCCCTCCAGCTGGGTGGTTTTCAGAAACTTCTGGTGGTTTTACAAGTTGGTTGTGATGAGAAGACCAAAGAGAAAGCTACTGAGCTGTTGAAGTTGTTGAATCAGTATAGGGATAGGATGGATTGTTTTGACTCATCAATGATGGGTTTCAGGTACATGAGAAGGACATAGTGAGTTGTTCATGAGTTGTAATTTTGGTAGGTTAGAAGATTGTAAAGATACTCCAAACAAGGACCATTTATTTTAGAAACCATGTTCATTCTTTGACAAGTTCAAGTACTTGGCTATTGGTCTTCACCTTTCTCTTTTTTTTCTTTTATAAAAGACTTTCCCATTTTCTGTTCAATAACAGTACGGTTCCATTCAACTCTATGCATGCAATTATAACCCATATAAGCATTACATTACATTACGTCTACTACAGGACAATAACTACCCCAAGCCCAATTTCAAGCAATTGCATGAATCCCTAAAAAAAGCCTTCGGTCTAAAATATTATTTCTTTTCTAGGCAAAATTGTATCCATGATACCCATAGTTCGGATTTTGTGAGGCTTTGGCAACAATAGTTCCAATTGTAGCATATGTGGTACCTATGCTTTCAATTTGATCCGATACTTGTACACTCCGATAACTTCTATCCATTTATCTAAACTACTTTCTATAAGTGTAAGTATTTTAGAGTGTTTTCAGTATTTTGCTTATCTAGACCTATGCGTCAAACAATTGGCGACTTTCAGGGAATGGTGGATAAAGTCAAAACTCGAATTGCGGGCTGGAAGGCTAAACTCCTCTAGGCTGGAGGTAGGTTGTCGGAGTGTGCTATCCTCCTTGCCGATGCACTGGATTGGTTGGGTCTTCCTTCATTGGTTGGGTCTTCCTTGGGAGAGAGCTCATGCCGCCACTTGATTGGTTGGGTCTTCCTTCATTTTCTTACATTGGTACAACTTTGCGGATGAAATAGGCGTGCATCTTATTATCAATGACGTCCTCTTTTTGCACAATTTCTTCATATTCAACATGGTCCCCCTAGTAACCATCTTTTAGCACATCGTGGTACCTTCATTTAGAGGATAATATCTCAATTTCCCCTCTGATCTTGGAGCTTTCCCAAGAATAATCTATGGAGGATCGCACTCGCTAGATTTGGACATCAACCCACTATGGGAATTTCTTAGTAAGTTCATGTTAACCTCTCATCCGTCTGTCGTCTTGAGTTTTTTGGTGGAACTCGAGGATTTTGTTACAACAGCTCCCAATGAAAGTGGTGTTTTCATGTACAAACTGATTTTTTGAGCAATATTGACCGATGAACGGATTATATCCCTAAGGATTCCAATTGTATCGAGATGTTCATGTTGCGCTAGCCCAACCGGAGAGGCTTCGGATCACCTTTTCGCACAACGGGAGTGTGCGATTAGAGTTTGGAGGTTGATTCAAACCTTCTTCCACTATCCTTTTCCCCTTCACATTCATGGAATGCTGTTTATTTGGTGGGATTTCTTAGGCTCGTCAACTCAGATCCACTTCCTTTGGGCATGAGTTCCCTCTATCAACGTTTGGGAGCTATGGATCGCTCGATACAGTTCTATCATTGGGAACCAGAATCCTAACGCTGACAGACCAAAGCGTCACTTTCATTGCAAACGGTGTGGTAGGGACCACCCCGGGATTGACCGCGAAAGAAAGAATGTGGAATGTTTCTACTGTGGGAAGTGTGGTCACCGAGTGTTTGAGTGTCACTCGATAGACGCTGAGGTCCAGAATGTAGGACCGGGGGGAACATATACCCACGACAGAACCAAGGCAATCCACACCCAAACTATCACGATAAGAACCAGTACAAAGCCAGCAACAATCATTACGGAGGAAACAACCGCGTGAACAAAAACAACCAATCTGGCGGTAATAATCGTGGGAACTACAACAACCTGGCACCCAAACCCCACGGGAAGAGCTACAATGCACCTAGAGGAGGCAACAACCAGAATGCACAACTTGTTGGAAACGTGTGTAACAACAACCATGGGAACGATAATCAAAGGACCGCATGACAGATCTATGCTATGAATAAGACAAAATAAAACACTATGAAAAACGTGGTTACTGGTACATTCTTAGTCCACAAGACTCCTACTTATATACTCTTTGACAGAGGAGCATTCTATTCTTTCATATCGTCATCTTTTGCTAGGAAACTAGGAGTTCAACCCTCTCTTATGACCCCTGTGTCTACAGCTACACCTGCAAAAACGTGTAATAAATTGTGATTCCATCTTTAAGGGAGTAGTCACAACCATTCAACAAAGTGAGATACCCACTGAGCTAATCCTCACCGACCTAGGAAACCAAGATGTTATCCTGGGAATGGACAGGCTTGGAAAGCACCCTGCTCATATAGATTTTCGTAACCTGAAGGTAAGCCTACGTTGAAAATGTAAGAGAATCTCTCGCATAGGGATTAGCGAGAAACCCAACATCAAAATTGTGTATGCACTTAATGTTTTTAAATCCACATGTAATGGATACCAAGCTTATTTATGTTCAGTCCGAGAAGATAGTATGTGGATGATGAAACTTGAAGACATCTTAGTTGTAAATGAGTTCCTCGATGTATGTCCCGACGAGATTCCATGAATGCCACCAGAAAGAGCCGTTAAGTTTACCATCGACCTTGTACGTGATACATAAACGATCTGCAAAGCACCCCATAGAATGTCACTAGTAGAGCCACATGAGCTGACAGAACAACTATTGAAATTTTAGAGAAGGGATATACTAGACCGAATGTTTCACCATGGGGAGCACCATTCTTGCTTGCTAAGAATAACGATGGTAGCTTGAGACTGTGAATCGATTATAGGGAGCTTAACAATGTGACTTTAAAGAACCAATATAAAATCCTGAGGATATATGAACTCTTAGACCAACTACAAGGAGCCGATACCATTTTTGGCGAAAAAATTGAGGTCAGGTTGACACTTTCAGACGTCCAAAACTAAACCTCCAGGACACACAGTCCTCCGAAACACCATTTTTAATCAAATATCTGTAAAACTGGTACGTGACTGAATTATTTAAAAAGTTACACCAACTCGTCAAAAATGATATTTTATAAATATCTGACCCAAAATAATAATTTACAGAAAACAGCTAAAAACAACTAAAAACAACATATTTAACTAAAAACATGATTTTTAACAACTACCCCGATCTAGTCGCGCTCCAGGTCAACCTGTAAAACAGAGGGGTGAGCCAAAATAGCCTAGCAGGTACCGCCTAACCACTGGCGTAGAAATCTAAAATCTACTTAACATAACAGCCAGTTATTACACATCAGCATGCGGCACCAAATACACAAACAGCGTGATTTATCAATCACCCAAACAGTCTCCAATTGAGGGTAGCCGAGAATTGTTGGAATAGATGCCCTAGAGGCAATCTAGTTTAGTATGAATTTGTATATGGCTAGAAAATTCATTTATTATTTATTGGATATTTAATATAATGAAGTCCTTAGATTTACAATTGTGTTGTTTATCTTAAATATCCCTAGTCAAGTATAATGATTAAATGGGACAATCATCTATAGAATAGTATGGGGTTGGATTGATATGGAGATATCACGATCCAACACATAGGTGTGCATTAGGGAATGTTGCACTGGATTGACCCATCTCCGAGAAGGCTACATACATGTTATGTTGAGTCACAAGCGCTTCTCGCGGTGCAATGGTATTGCCATCCTTAGACTTGAAGTCACTAGATATTCTAGTTGTGGATTATTGTGATCGTGGTAGCGTTAAACGCTACACCGTAACTGGGTAGTTATAAAGGCATGTACTGGATAGAATAAGAAGCAAGCTTAGAGATCGTAGTGGACGTAGATAGGATTTGTCCCTCCCACATAATGGGAGCAAATATCCTAGGCCACTCGAGGGATAGTGCTTATAGAATGTCTGGCCAGACTCAAATAAATCAATATGGGATATTGATGTTATTTGCACGAATAAGGCTATTCCCATGGATTGAGAAACTATGGATTGGATATACGAGTGTGACATGTATGTCTCGTGTCCAATCCGGATATAGAGACAAAGGGATAAGACAATTACTTGTACAAAGGTTGTCAAGATGACTATTCTATTAGTTGGCTAGAATGGATGTTTTGCTAGAGACCGCTCCATATTAGCAAATAGTTGCTACCAACTAGATAGAACCTATGGGGTCACACGCTACATAGAGTTGAACTAGATTTGGGAATTAATTAATTGGATTAATTAATTAGAAGGATTACTTTGCAAAACCTTGCAAACTTAGTAGGGACTAATTTGCAAGGAAGGGACTAAATTGAATTCTAGTTCGACTAGAATAAGTCCTTTAGGTAGTTAACAAGGAGTTGTTGAACTATATAAAGGACCTTCCTTCCTTCCTTCCCACACAACTTATGTTCATTAAGTGAACATAACAAGAGTGGGAGAGAAAAGAAAGGAGAGAGAGCAAGCAACAAGGAGGCCCGACGCCCCCTTGCCGCCGCCCCGTCCCCATCGGCCAAAGGAGGCCGAGACCCTCCTTTGGGTCTCGTTTTGCATGATTTCTTCTTCCTCTTCCTCTTCCGGGCTAGCACCAAAGGAGTTAGGAGATCTAGGATCAACTCTAGGCGTGGATCAACTATAGAGAACGTGACATAATTCGCGTTTGAAGTCATCAAGGAGAACCCAAAGGTGTGTTTATGATTTCTAACCCTTACCATCGTTATGTCTCTTGACTTGTGATCCTTGGAGGGTTTTGCATGGTTTTTTGTTTGATTATGCTTCCGTTGTGCGATCCATGAATCAAAACCCTACAGTGGTATCAGAGCCACAGGTCGTAGAGCATAAACGTGGTTTATGTGTTACGTTTTAGTTGTTTTACACCTTAATTGATTGTTTATCACGTAAAATAAGACAAATCAAGCATGGGATGCAATTTGTCAATAATTAATTTTTGCATTGGATGCATGAATTGGTGAGTTTGAGAAATTTTAGGATCTTAGATCTAGGGTTTGGGCATCCTTGGGGTAGACGGAGTTCTCCCAAAACATGGAAACAACCAAACTTGTGCACCAAGCAAGGGAGTTGTTTTGGAAACAACTCCCTCAAGGAGGTTCGGCCCCCCCTAGGGACCGCCCCCCTTGCTTGCCGCCCAAGCTTGGCCGCCCTAGGGGCCGGCGACCCTAACCCGCGGGCCTAGGCTTGTGGGTTTTGGGCCGGCCCGGCCCTAGGGCCTTGTGGTTCACTTTATTGGGCCCGTACAATTTGATTGATGGGCCCATGGACCGTTTTAACCCTAGAAATCCTAAAATCAATTAAAATTGACCAAGCGCGTTAAAATTGGATTTAACTGTTTATGTGCAAATCGCATGGTGATTGGATATGGCCTTAGGATGTGGTTTGATGTGGATGTTTAATTTTGTGGTTTGGTTTTACGGCCTGCGAGCTGATCAATTAATTGTAATAATTAATTAGGGTTTTAAGGCCTGCGTGCCAATTTTTCTCAACTTGTGAGATTTATTTTATTTAGTATAGATATTAGCTAGTGCTAGATAAAGTAGATTGTTAGCCAAGATCGGAGAAAAGAAGCCCAAAGCCAAAGAAGCCACAAAAGATGGAGCATGGAGCATGGAGCAATCCACAAGACTATGAAGGACGGAGCAAAAGAACAAGACGCATGGAGATGTGTTTGCTTTAGGGTTCATAGATAATTCTATTGGCTTGGAATTATCTTAGTCTAGAAAAGGCCATATCCACATCACGTTTAATTTCTGTTTTGTGGTTGTTTATTTTATTGTCTTATTATTTGTGCGGTTGGTGTATGGATGATGCATGCAATTAGGATAATAAGATAATTAACAACCCGGATCTATTATTTGGAGTTGTGCCCAAACTCAAATAGATAGATTAGTTGATATTGATCAACAAAACAATTAAAATTGAATTTAAAATCCCTCAAAATTCAAATTTTCTGTTCTTTCCTTCTCGTTATTTAAACACTCATTATCATCATTATTTATCAAGTTCGTGCGTGCCAAAGCATGGCGACTTGGTTCATAATGATGGAATGCGATGACACGTAACAATGTGCAATTGTTTAGATAAGAGGTTGAACACAACTAGGCTATTAATTTGATTAAGAAACCTAGAGGCAATCAATTGGGATTATCCATATGGATGGATAAATAAGGAGTTATTTGCCCAATTGAACCAAGAGTTGCACATGGGATGCAATTGGAATTGTTCCTACCTAAAGTAGTCAAATTATTGGTGACTTGCCAAAGCAAGCTCATAAGGAGATGAAAGATGGATCTTGGCCCACTAGAAAATATAAGGATATTTTCCGCATTAATATCTTGAGGGTTATTAATCCGTAGAAAAATAGTGGGAGCTATATTTGATAAACTAGCCATTATTGAATATAGTCAAAAACTTCACAAATACTAAAACTTGCGTATTTTCCTTTTTGTAGAATTCCAAAAATGGCAAACAACTCATCGAGTTCACAACATTCCCTACGATCTGTCATTGAGAAGGACAAGCTCTCTGGAACCAACTTTCTTGATTGGTACAGAAACTTGAGAATTGTTCTCAAGCAAGAGAAGAAACTGTACGCAATAGAGTAGCATGTTCCAGAAGGTCCAGAGAACCAAACACCTGCTGCCTTAAAGGCGTATCAAAAGCGTGTTGATGACGCTAATGATGCGGCCTGCCTAATGCTTTGCACCATGACTTCTGAGCTTCAGAAGCAACACGAAAACATGAATGCTGTCGATATGATCGAACATCTAAAGCAGCTCTTCCAAGAGCAGGCAAGGGTAGAGAGGTATGAGGTCTCAAAGGCACTGTTCAAATGTCATCTGGCAGAAGGGAACCCGGTGGGACCCCATGTACTCCGACTGATCGGGTACTTGGAGAATCTCGCCCGACTGGGGTTCCCGGTCGGCCAAGAGTTGGCAACCGATCTCGTGTTGCAATCGTTGCCCGGAAGTTATGGACAGTTCATTATGAACTATAACATGAACGAGATCGTTAAACCACTGCCAGATTTGCTCAACATGTTGAGGACGGCTGAACAGAGCGTCAACAAGGGTAAGGGCAAGGCCATAATGATGGTACAAAAAGGAAAGGGCAAAAGGTTTGCCTCTTCCTCCAAGGGCAAAAGCAAGTCAGCTGCCAAGTCCAAGGAACCTGCCCGTAAGCCTGTTGGTCGCATAGCCAAGGCCGTGACTAAAGGTGAGTGTCACTATTGCAGTCAGCCTGGACACTGGAGGAGGAACTGCCCAAAATATCTGGAGGACAAGAGGCTTGGAATAGTGATTCCACCACCACCAGGTATTTTTGTTGTAGATGTCAATTTGACTGTCTCTACATCATGGGTATTAGATACTGGATGTGGATCTCATATTTGTCGAAATATGCAGGATCTAAAGAGAAGTAGAAGATTGGCTAAAGGAGAGGTAGATCTTCGCGTTGGGAATGGAGCAAAAGTTGCTGCGTTGGCCATAGGCGTGTGCGAGCTATCTCTGCCTTCAGGATTAGTTTTAGAATTAAATAATTGCTATTTTGTGCCTGCTATGAGCAGAAACATTATTTCTATTTCTTGTTTGGACAAGGAAGGTTTTATTATTTCAATAAAGAACAATTGTTGTTCCTTTTATTTAAATAATATTCACTATTTTAGTGCGCAATTATTTAATGGACTTTATGTCCTTGATCTAAGCAATCCTGTCTACAACATTAATACCAAGCGGATTAAAATAAATGATTTAAATCCTGCTTATTTATGGCATTGTCGTTTAGGCCACATAAATGAGAAACGTGTATCTAGACTCCATAAGGATGGATTACTAGACTCATTTGATTTTGAATCATATGAGACATGTGAGGCTTGTTTATTGGGAAAAATGACAAAGTTCCCTTTCAATAAGAAAGGTGAAAGGACTAGTGAGCAATTGGCGCTCATACATACCGATGTGTGTGGGCCATTTTCCACGCCTGCCAGGGGTGGTTATGTCTACTTCATTACGTTTACTGATGATTACAGTAGATATGGATTTGTGTACCTTATGAGGGCAAAATCCGAATCCTTTGAAGTGTTGAAAGAATTCAAGAATGAAGTAGAGAAGCAACTTGGCAAAAGTATAAAGGCTCTACGATCGGATCGTGGAGGAGAAATCTTGAGCCAAGAGTTTGACGACTATCTTAGAGAGTGTGGGATCGTGTCCCAACTCACTCCACCCGGAACGCCACAATGGAATGGCGTGTCCGAGAGGAGGAATCGAACCCTATTGGATATGGTTCGATCTATGATGTGTCAAACCGATCTTCCATTATCATTTTGGGGCTACGCTCTATTAAGTGCAGCTTTCACCATTAACCATGTTCCATCTAAATCAGTCATGAAGACACCATATGAGATGTGGAGTGGGAGGCGTCCCACACTGTCGTTCATGAGGATTTGGGGCTGCAATGTCTATGTAAAACGTTTACAATCAGACAAGTTAGGGCCTAAATCGGATAAGTATAAATTTGTGGGGTACCCTAAGGAAACTAAGGGATACTACTTCTACAATCCAACCGAGAACAAAGTGTTTGTTGCTCGGACCGGCGTGTTTCTAGAAAGAGAGTTTGTCTGTAAAGAAGCAAGTGGGAGGACTGTAGAACTTGAAGAGGTTCAAGAACCACAAATCACTGAACCGATTATGGAACATGAACAGGAACCACAAGCAGTTGTGGAGCCACCTGTTCAGGTAACACAAGAGCTTCGTAGATCTAGTAGAGTGCGCCAGGAACCCGAGAGGTATGGACTTCTCGTAACCGATTCTGGTGACATGATGCTCATAGATGATGAGCCTACTACCTATGAGGAGGCCATGAGTGGCCCAGACTCTCAAAAGTGGCTGGAAGCCATGAGATCCGAGATGGATTCCATGTACACCAACAAAGTATGGACTTTGGTGGAACCACCCGATGGGGCGCGGCCCATAGGGTGCAAGTGGGTCTTCAAGAAGAAGATCGACATGGATGGTAATGTGATTACCTATAAGGACCGATTGGTGGCTAAAGGATTCAGACAGATTCATGGTATTGACTATGATGAAACCTTTTCACTAGTCGCTATGACCAAATCCATCCGAATCCTACTGGCGATTGCAGCATACCATGACTATGAGATTTGGCAGATGGATGTCAAAACAACATTCCTTTATGGGAATCTCCTCGAGGACGTGTATATGATACATCCGGAGGGCTTTGAGGATCCAAAGCAAGCCAACAAAGTCTGTAAGCTGCAACGATCCATTTATGGATTGAAGCAAGCTTCTAGGAGTTGGAATCGACGTTTTGATGAAGTGGTCAAAGAGTTTGGCTTCATCAGAAACGAAGATGAGTCTTGTGTCTACAAGAAGGTTAGTGGGAGCTCTGTAGCTTTTCTGGTCTTGTATGTGGATGACATACTACTCATTGGAAACGACATTCCCATGCTGCAATCTGTTAAAGATTGGCTAGGGAAGTGTTTCTCAATGAAGGACTTAGGGGAAGCAGCCTATATACTTGGTATAAAGATCTATAGAGATAGATCTAAGAGGTTGCTAGGCCTAAGTCAAAGTACATATATAGACAAGGTGTTGAAACGGTTCAACATGCAAGATTCCAAGAAGGGATTCTTGCCCATGTCACATGGAATCACTCTTTCGAAGAGTGGTTGTCCTTCCAATGAGATTGAGAAGGAACGCATGAGTAGAATTCCCTATGCCTCGGCCATATGATCTATCATGTACGCCATGTTATGTACTAGACCAGATGTGTCATATGCCTTGAGTATGACAAGCAGATACCAATCCAATCCGGGTGAGGGTCACTGGATTGCAGTCAAGAACATCCTAAAGTACTTGAGAAGAACTAAGGATGCCTTCTTGATATTTGGCGGTGAGGAAGAGTTGCGGGTAAGGGGTTACACTGATGCAAGCTTCCAAACCGACAGAGATGACTTTAGATCACAATCGGGATATGTGTTTTGCCTGAATGGAGCAGCGGTGAGCTGGAAGAGTTCCAAGCAAGAGACGGTATCTGATTCTACAACAGAGGCTGAGTACATTGCTGCAAATGGCGCAGCAAAGGAGGCTGTTTGGATCAGAAAGTTTGTTTATGAACTTGGTGTGGTCCCTAGCATTGCGGATCCAGTGGAGTTGTTCTGTGACAACACTGGGGCGATCGCGCAATCAAAGGAACCAAGATCGCACCAGAAGTCCAATCACGTGCTCAGGAAGTTTCATCTGATTCGAGATATTATCGATAGAGGAGACGTTCGGATATGCAAGATTCCTACAGTTGATAATCTGTCAGACCCGCTTACAAAGCCTCTCACGCAGTGGAAGCATGAAGGGCACACTAGGAGTATGGGCATACGAGATGCGCCAGATTGGTTCTAGTGCAAGTGGGAGACTGTTGGAATAGATGCCCTAGAGGCAATCTAGTTTAGTATGAATTTGTATATGGCTAGAAAATTCATTTATTATTTATTGGATATTTAATATAATGAAGTCCTTAGATTTACAATTGTGTTGTTTATCTTAAATATCCCCAGTCAAGTATAATGATTAAATGGGACAATCATCTATAGACTAGTATGGGGTTGGATTGATATGGAGATATCACGATCCAACACATAGGTGTGCATTAGGGAATGTTGCACTGGATTGACCCATCTCCGAGAAGGCTACATACATGTTATGTTGAGTCACAAGCGCTTCTCGCGGTGCAATGGTATTGTCATCCTTAGACTTGAAGTCACTAGATATTCTAGTTTTGGATTATTGTGATCTTGGTAGCATTAAACGCTACACCGTAACTGGGTAGTTATAAAGGCGTGTACTGGATACAATAAGAAGCAAGCTTAGAGATCGTAGTGGACGTAGATAGGATTTGTCCCTCCCACATAACGGGAGCAAATATCCTAGGCCACTCGAGGGATAGTGCTTATAGAATGTCTGGCCAGACTCAAATAAATCAATATGGGATATTGATGTTATTTGCACGAATAAGGCTATTCCCATGGATCGAGAAACTATGGATTGGATATACGAGTGTGACTTGTATGTCTCGTGTCCAATCCGGATATAGAGACAAACGGATGAGACAATTACTTGTACAAAGGTTGTCAAGATGACTATTCTATTAGTTGGCCAGAATGGATGTTTTGCTAGAGACTGCTCCATATTAGCAAATAGTTGCTACCAACTAGATAGAACCTATGGGGTCACACGCTACATAGAGTTGAACTAGATTTGGGAATTAATTAATTGGATTAATTAATTAGAAGGATTACTTTGCAAAACCTTGCAAACTTAGTAGGGACTAATTTGCAAGGAAGGGACTAAATTGAATTCTAGTTGGACTAGAATAAGTCCTTTAGGTAGTTAACAAGGAGTTGTTGGACTATATAAAGGACCTTCCTTCCTTCCTTCCCACACAACTTATGCTCATTAAGTGAACATAACAAGAGTGGGAGAGAAAAGAAAGGAGAGAGAGCAAGCAACAAGGAGGCCCGACGCCCCCTTGCCGCCGCCCCGTCCCCGTCGGCCAAAGGAGGCCGAGACCCTCCTTTGGGTCTCGTTTTGCGTGATTTCTTCTTCCTCTTCCTCTTCCGGGCTAGCACCAAAGGAGTTGGGAGATCTAGGATCAACTCTAGGCGTGGATCAACTATAGAGAACGTGACATAATTCGCGTTTGAAGTCATCAAGGAAAACCCAAAGGCGTGTTTATGATTTCTAACCCTTACCACCGTCATGTCTCTCGACTTGTGATCCTTGGAGGGTTTTGCATGTTTTTTGGTTTGATTATGCTTCCGTTGTGCGATCCATGAATCAAAACCCTACAAGAATGACATTCCAAACACAGCCTCTAGGACCATATATGAGCATTATGATTCTACTGTTATGCGTTTTGGTCTAACCGATACACCTGCTGTATTCATAAATGTGATGAACCAAGTCATGAAACCTTACTTGGATTGCTTTGTGGTAGTGTTTGTTGGAGTAGATGCCTAGATACAAAGGGATATATACAACATGGTAACATTGGGGACATGGTTTGTCGGATCACTGAATGTTATATTAGTTGGGTGACATAGATGTGTTGCTACACACCTCTCTATGTTTATAATTATTACTACTAACTAAGTAGAAACCTACGAAGTGACACACCATATGGATTAAACTGGATTTTGATATTAATTATTTGAACTAATTCATCAAAAGGATCAAAACACAACCGCAACCAAATTTAGTAGGACTAATTTGCAATATGGATTAATCTGTGTATGGACATGATTAGAATTGCGGTAATATATTGTTAATAAGGAGTTCTTAACTATGTAAAGGAAAACCTAGCTTATTATTTCAAAACAAGAGTCATTATTGTGAGAAAAACTAAATCAAGGAGATAGACAAGTATAGGTTCGCCCCCTACCCGTCCCCCCTAGTGCCGTCAGCCTCCCTGTGTGCGCGGCTCTGTGCTCCGTTTTGCGTGATTCTTCTGCCTCCTTTTTCGTGTAGCTAGCACTAAGACGTGAAGATACAACCCTAAGCGAGGATACTTATAGAGGCGAAGACACAATTCTTCATGGTGATCACACAAACTAAGGTACACATTAGTTCACTTTCATGATGTTACATTTGTTCACAATTCTCCGCGTAGAGATTTCATCACGATTTAATTATTTATATTTCGCTGCGTTACCTGTATCAAAACCCTACAGTGGTATCACAGCCAAAGGTCGTAGCGCATAACATGATTTTATGTGTTATCGTTTTATTAGTTTTACACCTCTAGTGTTAAAATTAGCGAAAAACTGATATTGGCATACTTATGCAAACTAAATATGATTTAGTAGAGAATGAGCTAATTTACATATTAAATGAAATTAGAGAATTCTGCTCACATATGATGTGTCTTTTGGTGAGTTGAAAAACTATGGTTTGCGCACAATTTGGGGAAAAAGGTGCTTTTCCCTACAATTGGGAATATGCCCATAAGGAAAAAGAGAGAGTTATTAGAAACAACCCCTAGGGTTCGGCAACTTGGTGACCGCCCCTCCTTGTGGCGCATAGACCGGAGCAGCCACTATCGCCCTAGCAGGAGCGAGTTATTTTTGCTTGGCTAATACAGGAGTGAGGCAGTGGCCTACCCAGGTCCAGCCAGCCACCGATATGACCGTGAGGACTGGTCCGTCCGGTTTGGCACTCCTCGAGCGGTTCAATTGGTTCGGCCAATGTGATTGGTGCAGCCCCTTGGACCATTTTAACCCTAGAAAATTCCAAATTCAACTAAAAGTGACCAAGCGCGTTAAAATTGGATTTTAACTGTATTATGTGTTTATCGCATGGTGGGAGGATAAGGCTTAGGTTGTGGATGTTTACTTTTGTGGTTTGTTTTGATTTTGGATTATTGTAATTGATGTAATTAATTATTATACGGCATGCGTGTCGTCTTCTTCCTCAACTTGTGAGGTATCTCAATTTAGTATAGATGCTAGCTAGTATTAGATAGATAAATTATAGTCAAGGCATGGAGAAGAAGATCAATGACTAATGAAACCACAAGACTTGGAGAACTCACAAGCCTAGGACGCGCGGACTAAAGATGGAGGCACATGGAGATGAGCTTGTCACTTTAGGGTCTATATATATTGTCATTGGATTGGGAATATCTTATTCTTAGGGGCCATATCCATACCACATTTATTTGTCTTCTTTATTTATTTATCGTCTTTTTATTTATTTGTGGTGTATGGTTGATGCATGCAAAATTTAACATGATAATAATAAACAAGGGTGATCTTTTATTTTGGATTGCCCAATCCAATTAAGTAGATTAATTTGATGGGATCAATAAAACAATGAATAATGACATGAAATCCCTAAAAGGATAACTATTACGTTTTGCCTTTTCTTACTTAAACACCCATCATGATCAGAGTCTATTAAATTTGGGCTTGCCAAAGCAAGGCGATTTAATTCAGCATGGTGTGATGCAGCGGCACAAGCAAGTAATATGTGATAGTTAAAGTAAGAGGTTAAACACAACTATGTTGTTTTCAATATGATTGAAAAACCTAGAGGCGATGCAATTAGATTATGTCAATGTCACAAGTGCTTCTCGCTAAAGGTGTTGTAATCCTTAGACTTGGAGTCACTAGATACTCTAGTTGTGTAGAGAGGATTTGTCCCTCCTACATAATGGGAGAAAATATCCATGGCCACTCTAGGTCTTATGGAATGTCTGTCCAGAATCAGATAAATCAATATGGGATATTCATGTTATCTGCATGGATAAGCCTATTCCAAGGATCGAGAAACTATGGATTGGACATACGAGTGTGACAATTATGTCTCTTGTCCAATGGGGATATGGAGACAAAGGGATAGATACAACGCGGTAACATTGGACACATGGTTTGTCGGATCACTAAATTTCCCGTTAGTTGGGTGACATAGATGTGTTGCTAGACACCACTATATGTTTGTAATTGTTACTACCAACTAAGTAAAAACCTACGGGAACATACACCTTATGGATTAAACTAAATTTGGATACTTATTAGTGGGGCTAATTAATCAAAAGGATCAAAACGCAACCGCAAGCAAAGTTAGTCGGACTAATTTGCAATGTGAACTAATCCTTGTATGGACATGATGAGTATTGGGGAAGTTATTAACTATACAAAGGCAACCCTATCTTATTATTTGAACATAAGAGTCATTACTGTGAAAAATAACAAAGCAAAGAGAGAGACAAGTAGAGGCTCGCCCCCCTACCCGTCTGCCCCCTAGTGCCGTCGGCCTCCCTGTGGCGCGCGGCTCTGTGCTCTGTTTTGCGTGATTCTTCTGCCTCCTTCTTCGCGTAGCTAACATTAAGACATTAAGGGGATTCTAGTATACAATCTTAGGTGTGGATATGTTTAAATGAAGACTCAATTATACGTAGTGATCACACAAACTAAGGTACACAATTCGTTTACTTTCATCATGTTATGAATGCTTGCCTGCGATCCGTGGAGGGATTTGACCAGGATTTATTTTTTTATATTTCGCTGCGTTACCTGTTCATTGATAATAATTTTTTGTAATCTAAGGGGAAGGAAGAACACAAATAAAAACATAGATGAGTTTTGGAAACCCTTAGGCAAGAACAAAATATGCTAAGTTTTTCAAGTGTGATTTTTGGGAGGATAGGGTACCATTCTTGTGACACATAATATCTAAGGAAGGTATTTCTTTAGACTTAGGTAAGATAACGCATTTAGGTATTGGCCAAGACCCTAGAGTGAAACACACCTCCGTAATTTCTTAGTACCAGCAGGTTATTACCGATTTTTTTTGAAAATTTTCTAAAAAATAGCAATACCATCGACCAATTTAATGAAGAAAACCACCAAATACCATTGGGACGAGAGATTCGAGGGAGATTGAAGTCTACAATGATGCTTCGAAACACGCGTAGGATGTGTGCTAATGCAAGATGGGAAAGTGTTGCTTCACGGAAGATAAAATCCTATGAGGAGAATTACCCAACTCATGACCTAGAGCCAGAGCAATTGGGCATGCCTTGAAAATTTCGAGGAACTACCTTGATGGTGTAACCTGTAAGATTTCACCAACAACAAGACTTTTTATTTGTTTACCCAAAAGGATTAATTTGAACATGAGGCAATGGAGATGGTTGAATGTAAGCAAGGACTACGAACTACATATCCTATACCAAGGGAAGACCAATGTAGTCGTGAACGCCTTAAGTAGGAAGACGAGTGACAACACCCATTATGGTACTGTTTTTCACCATATTTTACATAGGATTTGTCTTAGTTTCAGAGCATTTTCCCTTAATTTTGACCCATTTAGCGTAGGTTTCACATTTGTGGTAGTACGAGAGCATTTTTAGTTTTTATTCACGTATTTTGTGCTTAAAATGCTTTATTTATGCAATTTTCTTTCTACTGTATAATCTCGAGTATGTGTTCATGTTTTTCATTAATACAGGTGAAGGAAGTGAACATAATCGAGGAGGTGATAGCATGGAAACGAGTTTGGGAAAGAATAAGAGGAGAAAATGATCGGAAAAAGTAGATGAGGAGCAAAGCATGTAGTTAAGGAAAAGTATAATTATAAGATAACATGTTCCCACCATCGTGACAGCAACACGCCACCATGGTGGAGGTAATTTTTTGCATATCAGCACGTCACCATGGTGAGCCACACGCCACCATGGTGAGGTATATCAAGGCACACGGATCAAGGATCCAAGGAGAAGCAACCATAGAAAGTTGTTGCCAACATGGTGGAAGGCATATAGACGGTGCACCAAGGAGGGGTTACATTGCAATTTTTGATAACTTAATGAAGACCCGTTCTCTTCAGTTCTCTTCTCACGTTAAAAGCGAACTCTAGAATCCATTATTGCTTAGCATCTCATTGCCTTAGTTCAGAGAAGAAACCATAGTTCATCAGCTTGAATATTTAAAGATTGAAGATGGGACAACTTTTGGAGAAGACGAAGAGGACTATTGATTTATCCACCGGAGTCCCCAATAGTTTGATTTCTCTTCCCCTCTCTAGTTTCACCATGAATATATATATATATATATATATTGAGATACAGTATGTAGGCAAGTTATACAGGATAAATACTCTAGAGGGGGGGGGGTTGAATAGAGTATTGAACTTTCGCTAAAAGAAAATGGTTTTCAAGAAAAGAGTAAATATCAGAGGATGTTTCAAGGCCTTGAACACAAATTCAGGCCTTTGAAAAATCAAACAGATAATGGGAAATTTTCTGATCTTTTAAGGCCTTGAAAAGCCTTTCAAGGTCTTGACAAAAAACTAGTTTTGAATTAATTAACAGTATGAGTATAGAGAAAATAAGTAAATGAAAACACAGAGATTTTACAGAATTTAGTCCTTAATGACCTACGTCTCTTCCTGAGGGATGTAATCCCTGCAAGATTTGCCTTAGACTTCTTCTTAATCAAAAACTAAGCCTTAGATCTCAAGCACAAAGATTTTCCTTACGCTGTTACAACTTGTGGTTCTCACTAACCTATCTAGTACATGCTTTAGCTACCTGATTCAATAAGAATATCTTGTTGTTCACTTGAAAAACACAACGAGATTGAGATGTAAGAAGCATTAACTGATTGATATACAAATGAAGTACAAAATGAATAACACTATAACACATTGAATCAGTTAAGTCTGCAGTGCTCTTCAACATAATTGGATTGGATTGAATTGATCTTCTTCTGTGTGGCTTGGCAATCCTTGATAGCTGTTTGAATCCCTGTAATGTTCGGTGCTTTGGATTATCACTCAACATCCTTCTAATCATGCCTGTTTGAAATGTAGAATATATAGGATCTTCTTATAAGAATTTCCTTAAAATCAGCAACAGAGCTTTGACTCCTTAAGAGCTCAATTCCAACGGCTAGTTGCTTGATATCTTCCAAAATATTGATCTGATCTTCCATCTGGAGATCTTAGGAAAGTCCAAACATAATTCCATAATTGTAGGATCAATTTTGGAAGCTGGTCTTCCTTCTGCATATCAGTAATAAGGAAACTTTCACTGCAAAACAGATAGCTAATAATCTCTAAATATACTTGGTCAAAACACTAAAATTAACATTTAATAAAAATATCAGATTAGTTTGTATTTCATAATCTAAAGTAGCATGAACAAGAAATAGGAGATTAAGATTGATTTGAGGGATTAACTCCCCCTTAGTTCTTCGTTCTGTAAACTGTTCAGTTTCAAGGACTTGAAAACAGTTTCAAAGCTATGAAACCAAAACTCAGTTTCAAGACTTTAAATTCTTCTTCAAGTCATTGAAACTAACTACGAACTTACAATCTCCCCCTTGATAAAAGATAAAACTACTTAATCTGTGTATCCTGCATTTATGCAAGAAATAAACATTAGCAGTCCAACAGTAATAGATCAAACAGTTATGAGTCTATGGATGAATAAAAAACAACTAAGGTAACCAAGAACAAATTCAAAAGTACTTATGCAGTTCACAAACCAACTGCTGCAGCATCCAAACCAAAAAACTAAATTATCCCCCTAAATTTCTCTCCCGTTCAAACTTTCATCAATAAGGATGATAAAATGTTGGATCAAATAATTGTTGAAAACTGAAATAAAGTTTTGAAAGAGGAGAAAAGAGGTTAAAGGCTTTGATGGGAAGAAAGAAAAAGGCTATAGTAAGGGTTTGGGGTCTTAACTCCCTTAAGATCTGCAACTTCCACCTTATCACTTTCCTCTTCATCCTCTTTCTGTTCTTCATCTTGTCCTACTTCTTTACCAGTATCATCAGCAGCCACATCACCTTCAAACAGTTCTGCTGAAGTCACAATTGTAGGAAACTTTGCTTTCTTTTCCTTCTGCTTCAATTCTTTGAGAGGTAAGTCAGAATATACACTATGTTCTTACTGTTCCCCATCTCCAGTAGCCTTTGCACCTGTTTCTCTATCTCCATCTTTATCCTCAGTACTATGTTCATCAAACAAATCAGCGTAGAGCCTGCCTTCTTTGATCCCTCTGAAACTTGTGAGACTTCCACTTCAACATGGATCAATTTGATACTTTTGAAGACACTTTCAAGCATATACTTCATTTTTCTCAACTCAGTACCTAATTCATATTGACCATGCTTCAAATCATCCAACTCATTGTCAATGAAGTATAACCTTTGAAGAACAGTGGATTGGTCTTGAGTTTGAGTGGGTAGGGTTGATGGAGAGTGTAGAGATTTAGTTTTACGAAACTTCTTACCCTGCAATTATTCTGCAGACAAATCGCTGTAGAGCTTCCATGCTCCTTCACTTTTTGTTATTATTCCAATCCTTTTAAATTCCTTTCATCAAGCCTTCGGAAAACCAGTGGTGATTTTCTCTTCCCTATCAACTGGTATTTCAAGGTTTTGAAAGAAGAGTGTAAGGAGGTTGGCATTGGGTAAGGTGTGTTTCCTTTGCTTGGTACAGGAGTATAGCATGTGCTCAATCACAATGCCTGGCAGATCAATCTCATAGCCATCCATAACCAAATAAATCAAATACAGTACTCTTTTGAATTATCCTTAGGTACTACACAACTCATCATAATTGTGAACAAAAATTTAGCTTCAACAGTCAACACATAGTGAGTTAACTGTTTTGAGGTTTTAGCTACATTAGGTCAAAATAATTCCTCTTTAGCCAACTTAAAAGCATTAATATTACTAGGATGATTGTCTGTATTGTACCTCTTTGGACATCCAAAGACATTGGCAAACTCATAATGATCAAGTTCCATGTTAATGAATTTCTATTGTTTCATATTAAAGTAAAATAGTCTAATAAGCCTAGGGTATGCAACTTCTGATGGATTGAGAATTTTGCAAAGAGAACTCTGTTTCAATCTCCTTATGCATTCGAGATTCATACCACTCAACATACTATTACTGATCAAGCTACAATACGAAACGTGAGTTGAAGCAAAACCATCTAACCAACTTCCTATAGCAGAATGACTTATAAACCACTTGTTAGAGAGACCTTTCTTACCAGAAGGAGATTTCTCTTTTGATTAGATTTTTAGCTCTTTCCCAGTGTCCTTCTCTGTTTCTTGAATCTCCAAATCGGAAACCTTCTCTTTTCCTTTGTCTTCTTTCAGAAGCTTCTTCTTCACCCTCTTAGGGCTTCCAATATGAATCCCTTTTATTTCTCAGAACCACATGTTGGATCTGACTTTTTCTTCTTGCTTGAAGCAGTTGTTTGTTCTTCCTTGTCCTTCTTGCTTTTCTTCTTTGGAGGAGGAGAGGAGGGTTTTGGTGGAATAGGACTTCTGGATCTAGATCCATCACTGATGGTTTGAAATCATCTTCCGTAGCTTTTCTCTTCTAACATGTTCTTTTCTTTGATCCACTAGCCATTTTGATTCTTTCAGAGGCTCTTCTTGTGCTCATTAGGGTTTGGGGATGTTTAGAAGAGATAGGCTAGATTGAAGAATACGGGAGAGAGGAGAGAAGATAAATACTGAAGAGTTTGAGTTCAAAAAGGAAACTGAATATTTCCTGAATATTTGAGGAAGGAAAGATTGAGTAAAATTCAAATTTTTTGTGCGTGACGTGTGGAAGAAATTTAATAATATTGATTTAAAAAATTTGTTTTAGAGGGAAAAACAATGTTAGGCAATTATCTAAAGAGATAACATCCAGCATTGAAGATCCAATTTTGACTATTTAGTATACAAATTTATTTCGAAGCTTTGTAAAGAATTTCAAGGCCTTGAAAAACTGTAGTACTGAAAGCATATAAGATCAAAGCTTTGAAAAGTATTTCAAGGTTTTGAAAAAACTTCCAAAACATTGAAACAAATAATCCTTGCCTACTACTCCCCCAAACCAGTTCTTCGTTGTTTAACATTCCAGTTCTAATCTCAGGGTTGTGAATCTATCTTCAGGTAATGGTTTAGTGAAGAAATCTGCAAACTATATGTTAGTAGGACAAAAGAGAAAGACACATCACCCTTCTCCCCATGATCTCTGATGAAATGGTGTCCGAAATCTATGTGTTAAGTTATGGAGTGCTGAACTGGATTCTTAGTGATTGAAATTGCACTAGTGTTGTCACATTTGACTGCAATATCTCTGAAGTCATAACCCAAGCCTCTCATTTATTGATCTATCCAAAGCGCTTGAGAGAAACAAGATCATGATGCTATGTATTTAGCTTCTTCTGTTGATAGAGCTACTGATTTTTTCTTCTTAGATTCCCAGCTTATAAGGGATGATCCAAGTAACTGGCAACAACCTGAAGTGCTTTTTCTATCAACTTTTTAGCCTGCAAGATTAGCATGTGAATAGCCACACAGAGAGAATTTAGATTGTTTAGGATACCAAAGCCCTACGTCTTTGGTACCATTGAGATATGTAAAGATTCTTTTGACAGCCACTAAGTGTGATTTTTTCAAGATCAACATGAAATATAACACACATATAGACACTAAACATGATATATGACCTGCTTGGAGTTAGATAAAGTAGTGAACCAATCATACCTCTGTATTCTTTCGGGTTCACACTCTTACCACTCTGATGTTTTTCTGAAGACAAGGTAACTCATGGGAGTTTTAGCAGCCTTGGATTGAGAAAAGTTATACTTGCTCAACAGATCTGTAGTTTACTTAATTTTATGTAGAAACATTCCCTTCTTCATTTTTTGCACATGAAGTCCAAGAAAGAATTTAACCCTCCTATCAAGCTCATTTCAAATTACCTGCTCATAAGACTTGATAAATCTTTGTAAAAAGAATCATTAGTAGCACCAAACAGAATATCATCAACATATATCTGAACTACTAGAATTTCTTTCTCACCAGTCTTTATGAAATGGGTTTTATCAACATGCCTCTTTTAAAACCATTTTCAAGCTGAAACTTTGACAATCTTTCATACCAAGCTCTTGGAGCTTGTTTCAAACCACAACGAGCCTTTTCAAGATTATAAACATAGTTGGGAAACTCATCACTTTCAAACCCAGGTTGAGCAAAATAGACTTTCTCTTGCAGATAGCCATTCAAAAATGCACATTTAGCATCCATTTGAATAAGTTTGATATTTTATGAGACATAAAAGAGTAAGATTATAATTGCTTCCAACCTTGTCACAGGAGAAAAAGTGTCCTCATAGTGTATACCTTTTACCTGATTGTAGCCTTGAGATACTAATCTTGTTTTATTTCTGATTACCTTACAACCTTCGTCTAACTTGTTTCTGAACAACCACATTGTTCCAATCACAGACTGATCTTTGGGAGGAGGAACTAGATTCCAGACATTGTTCCTCTCAAATTCATTAAACTCACTTTGCATAGCTATAATCCAGTCTGCCTCTTGAAATGTCCCAATCACATTCTTGGGTTCTATAAGGGAAAAAAAGCATTAAATACACACATGTTCTTGAATTGAGATCTTGTTTGTGTACCAATGGATGGATCATAAATGATGTTTTCAGATTGGATGAACTGATATATATTTGAACATCTTTTGAGGTGTCCAGCGTTATGGTTCTCCAGGAATCTTTTCAAGACCTTGAGATCTTGAGGTTGTGGCTTCACCACTCTCTGTTTCATGAGATTCTATTTCAAGGCTTTGAAACCTATTTTCAAGGCCTTGAAAAATTCTGTTTTCCAGCAAGTTACTCTTGGAACAATTTTCTGAAACTGTTTCATCTTCCGATTCATGCTTGTTCAGATTTAGATCTGCAAAACCTTCACTCAAATAACCATCACAGCCTTCATAAAAAATGACGTCTATACTTTCCTCAACAAGCTTATTTATTTTATTGTAAACCCTATAAGCCTTGCTCGTTCAGGAATAACTAAGAAATTTACCTTCGTCACTTCTGGCATCAAATTTACGAAGATTGTCCTCACCATTTTTGTGTACAAAACAAGTATAGCCAAAAACTTTTAAGTAGGATACGGAGTCTTCTTTGGAATAGGCCTGATTAAGCATTTGTTCAAAATGTAGTTCGATGTGTTTACAGCTTCTGCCAAAAAGGATTTGGGCAGCTTGTTCTCGAGACGCATTCTACTAGACATGTCCTCAAGTGTCTTGTTCTTTCTTTCAACAACACCATTCTGTTGAGGAATTCTAGGGGGAGAAAAGTTGTGATAGTTACCAAATTTAGCGAAATAAATCAAACTCTAGTTGATCAAACTCTCTGCCATGATCACTCCTAACAGAAGTAATAGGTAGGTTTTTCCAAGTTTGAAGCTCTTTAAGAAGTTTTGAAAATTCAGATAGAGCCTCAGACTTATTTTGAGAAACATTACCAAAGTAAATTTAGAGTAATCATCTATAATAACCAGCATATACCTCTTACCCTTTGGAGTAGGAACTCTCATAGGACCACAAAGATCCATATGAAATAGCTCAATAGGTATAGTTGTACTTACAATGTTCTTGGGCTTGAAGGAGCTCCTTGTCTGCTTACCTAGTGCACAAGCCTTACATACCTCTCCACCCTTGAACTTGATAGAGGGAAGCGCTCTGGCAAGGTCTTTAGAAACCAGTTTGTTCAATGTATGTAGACTAATGTGTCCAAGCATTCTGTACCAAAGCTTGGAATCCTCATTCAAGGCTTTGAGACACTTCAGACTTTCTCCTGCAACTTTTTTAGTACTAAAATAGTAAACATTGTTTGACCTATAAGTAGTAAGGATGCAGTTTCCAGACTAATCATCTTGTCCCACACATTTTTCTTTGTCAAATACAACTTTATTACCCTTGTCACATAGTTGTGAGACACTAAGCAAGTCAAAATTTAAACCATCTATAAGATATACATCAGAGATAGAGTTTTCAGAACCATTACCAACTTTACCAATACCTACGATGTTGCATTTACCTTTGTCACCAAGTGTGATTGTTCTCCTGAATGTTCTTTCAAATCTTAGAATAAATAAATTTTTCCACTCATGTGTCTGGAGAAACCTCTATCCATAATCCATTTATGTTCTTTTCTATTTGTGACAACCTGCAAACACCATTCACTGCCTTACCCAGTTGTTACACCAAGTGTGATATTTGAATTCATATTCAGGGTCAACCATGTTGGGTGGTATAAACCCTTTAAGAACCCAGATTTGTCTCTCTTGTCCCTTAAGTTGAAATGGAAAAGTGTTCCTCATGATGTGAGGTTCTATTCTTCTAAAGGGGCAAGTCATCTTTACATGACCAGTTTTACTGAAGTAATTACATTTTGGAGAATGTTTGATACTTGCTTTCACGAATCTGGTATTGTTCTTTCTTGGAAAATTTTGATTGTATCCAATACCAGTTTGTGAATAGATTGCAGACTTCCTCCAAGAATCAGGTTGAGATTGTGTCCTGAACTAGCAAGTTTTGTTAAATTATTCTTAACTTCAGCAGCATCACACTAATGAACCTGTTTTCATAACACACATCCGTTCAACTTTTTGCTATTGATCTAGCCAACATACATATAAATTGGCAAAACCCAGAACATGTTACACAGTATACATATCCTGAACAGTGCGGGACACAACCCAGACAAAAAGGTTACAATGTTCATGAACATAACAACCCATAATATATATAATTGTACATTTCTTTGTTAAAATATTCCTATAAATGATTCATTTTATTACCACATATTGTTCCTCCAAAGTGGGCGTAGAACTGTGTGCATTGTCAATAACCCTCCATCTTCTCCTAACCCCCAGCTTCCAAACTGTGTATAAAACCAGAGCCTATATCCTTGTCCATTTCACTCCAATGGTGGAGAAAGTTTAAATTGTGGGAAAGCATGTCGATGCCAACAATCCGTTATGTTTTTTCCCCCTTGCGACATCATTGTGATGTTGGAATGATTACAAAGAAGCTACTAGAGGTGGCAGCTAGCTTCTTTGTGATTGTTCCAAGTATCACAATGACATATTCAGAATCTCGTCTACCACCACGCGGGCGCAGATAATCATCACAGATAAAGCTGGCGTGGCAGTCTAAAACCTATTGGGTTGCTGCGTTTACGGTTCATCTACCATATTACGCCACAACCGAATAGGTTGATTCGACCATGGAATTCAACAACCCTATTAGGTTTTAGGCTGCCAACCAGCTTTCTTGTGATGCATGGACTGATCACAAAGAAGCTGCTGAAGTTAAGTGCTATCAGTTCACATGTTTTCTTTCTAATGACTCTAAATTTTATCACATGTCACAACTAATGCATCCACACATTGTTTCCTCATAAGACAAGGTTTTCCTCCAAAATAGAATATGAACATAGAGAAGACACAGGACTTAAAGGAAATGAAAGGGGGAACCAAAAGATGTTTACCTCAGGCGAAAGTCCAAATAGTGCCGACTTTAGTATGTATGTACTGATAGTATCAATTAGTGTTGTGTAACCTGGAAATGTTACCTGCAAGATGTGATAGGAAATATAGTATTTATTTTTCTTGATACATTATACGTTGATGTAAAAAATCTGGATCACCAAGATAAAAGAAAGAATGTTTACCTCCGATGAAAGCCCACACGGTGCACAACCAATATCGAATACGAACGTGAGAGTGAAAAAGATCTAATTTAGACCACGAAAATGATAAGACATGAGAATTCAATAGTAAAATCCACATAGTGTAAAAGTAATGACAAATTGGGGGTCATTAGAGCACAAACAGTTGGCATGACGAAGATTGTATTTAGCAGGACGAGGCCCAGTTCATTATTACACAAAAGCAAGCAACAAGCATGAAGGACATCATAATATACCTACAAACCACTAACCATCATTACCCTGCACAAATAATTTCTGAAGCAACTGTTCGAACTCCTCAAACAGTCTCAGTCAACAATATTAATGTACAGGTAGCCAATCAATTCGTTGCACGTTTCTTAATGAGGAGGAAATAAAAGAGAAATTGACAGCTTCTTAATTAGCTCTATTTAATGACATACATCCAGTCCAAAATAATTCGCAGCAAATTAAATCACTTCCCAAGACTCCATCAAAGTCCACTCCCCAAAATCTCGTTACCATGAAACCCATCGCAAATGAATGCGTGAAGCAGAGGAGGTCACAAGTGTGCAAAGATCACATAAGGATGCTCCCATTTTCATCTCTGAATCAGCGGATGAAGATTCAAGGAGCGATGACTCCCCTTCTGTGAAATTGTATACGACGAGGAATACTCCTTTGGAGGAAAGCTGGCGGAAAATAAAAGAGACTGAATGGAGAATCAAGGCGATTGAGAAGATCAAGATTAAACAGAATAGGTTGGTTGTGCCTGTCGAATTCTATGAAGGAAATGATGAATCTATTTTCCCAATCAAAAAGAGATACAGGGGGGGCTACCGGGAGAAAAGCTGTCACACAAGCACGGACCAGCAACGACCCCGACAAATGAACAACTCAAAGAGGATAATGCGGCCTGTAATTTTATTTACTGTTATTTTTATAATTTTTCTCTTATCTTTCTCTTATTCTTGCTAATATATTGTTTTCTATATATGTATGGCAGGTTGTCTTTATTTATGGATAATTTGTTTTGCAATATTTTGACTTATTAATGAGATAACTATTATTAGTAAGTCCTACGATCAACGTCTACCGTCTTATAGTGGTTGGGAAGAACATTTTGACCTGATTTTCTTTCACAAAAACGTTGTTAATATTTTTCCAACCTGCCACGCCTGTTCGGTCAGCCGACCGGTCTGACGGGGGGGTGGGGGGGGGGGCTGGTCCGACCGGGCTGATCTGGTTCGGCGAGTCAGTTCGGCCAATAGGATTGGCGTGACTGTTTGACTTTTTTGACCCTACAAATCCCAATTTTAACTAAAATTGACCTAAGCATGATAAAATAAATTGGATTTTAACTGTATATGTGTTTTATCGCATGGTGGTTGGATGTGGCCTTAGTTGTGGATGTTTAATTTTGTGGTTTGTTTTGGTTTTGGTTTTAATGTAGTTATTTTACGGCCTACATGCCATCTTCTCCCTCGCCTGTGAGGTTTATCTATTTAGTTCGCAGTGGCCAGCTAGAATTAGAAAGATAGAATATAGTCAAGGCATGGAGAAGAAGATCAAAGACTAGAGAAACCACAAGACAGTGAATGACCACAAGCTAGGATATATGGACTAAAGATGGAGGCACATGGAGATGAGCTTTCTACTTTAGGGCTTATAGATATTCTCATTGGATTGGGAATATCTTAGTTTTAGAGGCCACATTCATACCACAATTTATTATTTATTGTCTTGTTATTTATCTTTGGTGTATCGTGGATTCATGCAAAATGTAACAAGATAATAATTAAAGAGTTGGATCTTTTATTTGGGATTGCCCAAATCAAAATAAGTAGATAAATTGATATGATCAACAAATTAAAATTTACAAGGAAATCCCTCAACGATAATTTTTGCGTTTTGCCTTCTCTTGCTTATTACTCGTCATGATCAGGAAGTATTAAGTTCGGGCATGCCAAAGCATGGAGACTTAATTCTTCATAATGTGGCGCGACGGCACAAGATTGTAGTGTGAGATTGTTGAATTAAGAGGTTAAACGCAACTAAGCTATTTCAATAGGATTGAAAGCTTAGAGGCAAGAAATTGCGATTATCTATGAGATAGATAAGGAATAGGAGTTACTTTCCCAATTGAACCAAGAGTTTCATATGATGCATTTAGAAGTTGTTCCTACCTAAATAACTAACTTTTGGGTGACTTGCCAAAGCAAGCTTAAGTGGAGGTGAAATATGAATCTTGGCCCACTAGAGCGTATATGATATTTTCCACATTAATGGTGAGGGCTATTACTCCGAGAAAAATAGTGGGAGCTATATTTAATTATCTAGCCATTTTAAATGTAGTTAACTTTTCACAAATATGAAAAATTTATATCTCTCATTTTGTAGAATGCCAATGGAAAAAATCAAAGATTGACTCTATTGTTGCGTTCTGTCCTTAAGAAGGACAAACTGTCTGGAATCAATTTCCTATACTGGTATAGAAACTTGATAATATTTCTCAATCAAGAAAAGGAGTTGTACATTTTAGAGGAACATGTTCCTGAGGCACCAGATGGTGATGCTACTCTTGCTGCAAAGAAGGCACATCAGAATATCGTAGATGACTCTACTTATATGACTTGCCTTATGCTTGGCACCATGAATTCTGAGCTTCAAAAGCAACATGAGAACATGGAGGCGTATGATATTATCGTACATTTGAGAAAACTCTTCCAAGAGCAAGCAAGACATGAGCGGTATGAAGTATCTAAAGCACTATTCAAGTGTAGTCTGCAAGAGGGGAACCCAGTAGGACCTCATATACTCCCTTTTGTCGGATGCATGGAGAATCTCGAGAGGTTGGGCTTCCCATTCGACCAAGAGTTGGCTACTGATGTAATCCTAAAATCGTTGCCGGACCGTTATAGTTAGTTAATCATGAACTACAATATGAATGCTTTCAAAAAAAAAAGCTCTGCCAGACTTACTCAAGATGTTAAGGACTGCTTAACATGGCATTAATAAAGGTAAATCCAATGCCATAACGATGGTCAATAGGGGAAAGAGCAAGAAAGCTGCTAAGAACTCCAAAGGGAAGAGCAAGGTAGTTCCAAAACCCAAGAAAATTTCCTTCAAAGCCTACTGGGGGCATCTCTAAGGGTGCATGTCAGCATTGTAGTCAGATGGGCCACTGGAAGAGGAACTGATCAAAATATCTGGAAGATAAACGGCTTGGAATAGTGATTCCATCACCACCAAGTATTTTTGTTATAGTTGTCAATTTGTCTATCTCTCCGTCTTGGGTATTAGATACTTGATGTGGATCTTACATTTTTCGAAATGTGCAGGGGCTAAAGAGAAGCAGACAACTGGCTAAAGAGGAGATAAACTTGTGCGTTGGGAATGGAGCAAGAGTTGCTGCATTATTCGTAAACTTTTATGAGTTATCCTTACCTTCAGGACTTATCTTAGACAATTTTTTTTATTATTTCCCTGCTATGAGTAGGAATATAATTTCTATTTCTTGTTTGGACAAGAATGGTTTCTCTGTAACAATTATGGACCAATGTTGGTCAACTTTATAATAGTATGAATTATTGTAATGCTCTTTTGTCTAATGAATTGTATATCGTTGATCTAGGTAATTCTGTCTATAATAAATACCAAGAGGATTAAAACTAACAATTTAAATCCTACTTATATATGGCATTTTTTTTTAGGTCATATAAATGAAAATCGCATCTGTAGACTCCATAAGGATGGATTCATATACATTTGATTATGAATTATATGATGCATGTGAAGTTTGTTTATTGGGAATAACGACTATGTCCCCTTTGAAGAAGAAGGGTGAGAGGACTAGTGAGCTACTGGCACTCATACATACTGATGTGTGTGGACCATTTGACACACCTTCCAGAGATGGTTATATTTTTCATTACATTTACTGATGACTTTAGTAGATATGGATTCGTGTTTCTTATGAAGCACAAAATTCGAATCCTTAGAAAAGTTCAAAGAATTCAAGAATGAAGTATAGAAGCAACCTGGAAAGAGTATCAAGGCTCTATGATTGGATCGTGCAGTAGGATACTTAAGCCAAGAGTTTGATGAGTATCTTATAGAGTGTAGGATCTTGTCCCAACTCACTCCACCGGAAACACCACAATGGAATGGTGGGTCATAGAGGAGGAATCGAACACTGTTGGACATGGTTCGATCTATGATGTGTCAAACAGATCTTCAAATATCATTTTGGGGCCATGCTCTATTAAGTGAAACTTTTACCCTTAACCGTGTTCCATCCGAATCAGTCATGAAGACACCATATGTGATATGGATTGCGAGGCGTCCCATAGTGAAGTTTATGAGGATTGGGGTTGCGAAGTTTACGTAAAGCATTTCAGTCAGACATGCTCGGACCCAAGTCGCACAAGTGTAAGTTTGTGGGATATCGTAAGGAAACAAATGGATATTATTTCTGCAAGCCAACCGAGAAAAAAGTGGTTTTTTTATCTGAACGGTGTGTTTATAGAAAGAGAATTTGTCCCAAAAGAAGCCAGTGGGAGGAATTTAGAAGTTGAAGAGGTTCAAGAACCACAAATCAGTGATCCACCAATGGAACATGATCAGGAACTGCAAGATGTATTAGAGCAACCTGCCCAAGTAAGATAAGAACTTCGTAGGTCGAGTAGGGTATGTCATGTAGGGTTTTGATGCAGGTTACGCAGGGAAATACAAAAAATTATTCTGATCAAAACCCTCCATGAATCGCAGGTGAAGCATCATAACATGATGACGGGAAAAAGTTACCTCAGTCATACCAGACCGGGACGATCACTTTGTGTAGAATTAGTATCCACACCTCTGCAGAAGTCCACACCGTAGGATCTCCAACATGAACTTCCTCTACTATTAGTGCTAGAAGTGTAGAAGAAGGATGAATCGTCAAAGCAGCTTGATCCAATCAAACTTGAAGAAACAATGGAGGAAGATGATGAGGGAGGGCCGTGCGCCTCTCCGACCGTCAGGTATGGGGCTGTTCAAACTCCTTATTTCTTATCTTCCTTGCTTTTATTTTCATCATTATGAAATTAGGGATGGACTTATTCTTTTATGATTAATAAATCTTTATTAATTATAAAAATGCCCCATTACTTATTAAATCCAACAATTTGGAATAACTTTTGTTTTAGTCCAGTTTGCTATTTAGTCCAACTAAATATGCATGTTGTTGCACTTTGATTCTTGATTACTTTAAACGTTAATCAGTCCAACTAATTAACATCTAATTCCATTCAAATTATTTGGTGTGTGACCTGATAGCTTGAAAATGGGATTAGTCTGGGACATCTTTTTACCATTGGTTTTAAACTTGTGAGAGTTGAGTTTGCTCATTTTCAGCTTATTTTCCACCTGATACGAGGCAGAGAATTATAGGACGTGACTGCAAGATTTGAGTAATTTCATGCATATTTTTCTTTGTTGGATATGATCGCGGGTACATGTTATGATGTGAAGGTAACAGGTGCCGAGAAATGCATGAGATTGACTTGGATGGGGAGGCAGCGTATCAGGAAAGCTGAGCAGAAAAAGTGCAGAAAAGACTAAGTTGTGCGTTCAAACGCAGGGCAGCTGCGTTCAAACGCACCACATGGCAGCAGCGGGAAAATGGCGGAAAAGAGGCTAAGTTGTGCGTTCAGACGCACAACCTGCGTTCAAACGCAGGACTCGACATCAGGAGCAGAAAGACCAAGTTGTGCGTTCAAACGCAGACCACCTGCGTTCAAACGCACAAGTCCGAGAAGCCAGAAGCTAGAAGAAAAAAGTGGTTAAGGCCTGCGTTCAAACGCAGGGTGAGTGCGTTCAGACGCACTGCGTTTGAACGCAGGTGAGTTGCGTTTGAACGCACGGAGGGTTTCCAGAAGCTTCCAGGACGGGTTTTTGCGAGGGTAAAACAGGAATTTCGTGCATCAGTTTTGGAGACTGTGGCAGTATAAAAGGAGGTGTCCTAGCACAGAATTAGGGTTAGAGATACACACTCATACATCTACCATCATCATCACAGCAGCCAGTTCCATCTTATTCTAGATACTATCAAAAGAGGAGACGTTTGGATATGCAAGATTCCTACAGATGAGAATCTGCCAGACCCTCTTACAAAGTCGCTCGTTCAGCGCAAGCATGATGGGAACACTAGGAACATTGGCATACGATATGCACCGGATTGGCTCTAGTGAAAGTGGGAGACTGTTGGAATAGGAGCCTAGAGGCAATCCAGTTAGTATGAACAATAAACTGGCTAGAACATTCATTGTATTATTTATTGGATATTTAATATAATGAATTCCTTAGGTTTACTATCGTGTTATTTATCTTAAATATCCCTAGTCCATTATAATGATTAATGGGACAATAATCCATAGACTAGTATGGGGTTGGATTGATATGGAGATATCTTGATCCAACTTACGGGTCTGCATTAGGAGTAATGGCATACTGAATTGACCCAACTCCGAGAAGGCTACATAAATGTTATGTAAAGTCAAAAGATTATCTAGTTGTGGAATATTGTGTTTTGGTAACGTCAAACGCTACACCGTGATTGGGTAGTCATAAAGGCGCGTATTGAACACAATAGGAAGCAAGCATAGATATCGAAGTGATGTAGATAGAATTTGTCCCTCCCACATAACAGAAGCAAATATCCTAGGCCACTCGAGGGATAGTGCTTATAGAATGTCTGGCCTGACTCAACTAAATAAATATACGATATTGGTGATATTTTACGAATAAGGCTAAGCCCAGGATCGAGGAACTATGGATTGGATATACCAGTGTGACTTGTATGTATCGTGTCCAATACGGATATTGAGACAAAGGGATGAGACAATACTTTCACAAGGTTTGTCATGATGACTATTTCTATTTGTTGGCTATAATGAATGTCTTGCTAGAGGCTGCTCTATATTAGTAAATAGCTACTACCAACTAAATAGAATCTATGGGGTCACACACCATATAGAGGTGAACTAGACTTGGGACTTAATTAATTAATATGGTTAATTAATTAGAAGGATCAAATTGCAACAACTTGCTAACTTAGTAGGACTAATATGCAAGTTGAACTAATGAGAACTTGAGTAGGATTAAGAGAGGGTCTTTATGTAGTAACAAAGAGTTGTTGGAATATATAAAGGATTCCCTAGATTCCTTACCTAAAAATTGTGCTCATAACATAATTTGAGTCGGAGAGAAGGAAGGAGAGAGAAAGACAACAAGGAAGAACGAAGCTCTCTTGCCATCCGCCCTATCCGTCGCCCACAAGAGAGGGTAGCCCCTCTATTTGGTGCTCCGTTGCGTGATTTTTTCATCCTATTCCATTCCTCCTAGCTAGCACAAGGAGTTTTGAAGATCTAGATCGCACTTCTAGGCGTGGATCAACCGTAGAGACGTGATAATTTTCTCGTAAGAAGTCATCAAGGAGACCTCAAAGGTACATAACTCTATTCTCTTACCATCGTCACGATTTCTCTTCCTGTAATCCTTAGAGGGTCTTGATTGGATGAATTTATTAACTTTTCGCTGCGCAACCATGATAAAAACCCTACAAATAACATGGTGTATCTTATGAATCTTATTCATACGGTCCTTTCTCAATCTAATTGGAAGACAATTAGCCTTCGAAAGACTTCCTCCATGTGACATAGGTAAGAATCCATATTCTCGCATTTTGAACTGTTTCAACACCTTTTTGTCATTATAGGTACTTTAAATTAAGCTGAAAAACTTTCTTTATCTATCGCCATAGATCTTTATAGGTTGTTCCGCCTAAGTCCTTCATTGAAAATAGATTTCCTAGCCAATCTTTAACAAATTGCTGAGTAGGGACATCATTCCCAATTAATAGTATGTTAACCACATACAAGACCAGAAATATAACTGTGCTCCCACTAACCTTCTTGTAAACACACTATTCAACTTCATTATTGGTGGAACCAAAATCTTTCATTGCAGCATTGAATCAAAGATTCCAACTTCAGAAGCTTGCTTCGATCCGTAGAAAGATCGCTGCAACTTACACACCTTTTGGGCATGCTCCAGATCGGAAAAACCCTCTGGATCTGTCATTCATATCCTCAGTGAGGTTTCTATATCCATCACAAAAGTTGTGCAAGCTACAATTGAAAACAATATAAGAATGGATTTAAGCATCGCAATTAGGAAAAAAGTTTTGTCATAGTCAATACTATGAACTAGCACAAAATCTTTAGCCACCAATCTTCCCTTAAAAGTAATCACATTACCATCCATCCTAGTTTTCTTAAAACTCACTTGAACCCTATGGGTCCTACCCTTTTAGATGGTTCCAACAAAGTCTATACTTTGTTGGTATACATAGATTCCATTTCGTATCTCATGGCTCCAAGCCATTTCTGATAGTCTGGCCCACTCATGGCCTTGTCATAGGTTGTACGCTCACCTACTTGAGAAATCATCCCCTGGTTATGAGAAATCCATATTTATCTAACCCCTTGACATATCCTACCTGACCTACGAGGTTCTTATGTTACTTGACTAGGTAGCTCCACAACATCTTGTGATTCTGCTCATGTTCCATCAAAAGACTAATGTTCTTTTGTGATTTTTTAACTTCTTAAAGTTCTACTGTCCTCCCATTAGAGACAATCTCTATCTATAAACACATTTGTTCTAGCAACAAACAATTCGTTCTCGATGGGATTGTAGAAATAATATCTTTTCGTTTCCTTTAGGATATCCCACAAAATACCTTTATTTTGGGTACAAGTTTAATTGACCGTAAACACTTTACATAAACTTCACAACCTCATATCCTCATGAATGACATACTAGGACACCTCCTATTCCATATCTTATATGGTGTTATTCATAACCGATTTTGATGGAACAAGGTTAAGGGCGAAATTGCTGTAAATAGAGCATGGCCCCGAAAGTAAACTGGTAGTTCTGTTTGACACATCATGGACCGAACCGTGTCCACCAAGGTTCTATTTCTCCTCTCAAACACGCCATTCCATAATGGTGTTCTCATTAGAGTGGGTTGGGATCACATCCCATACACCCTTAGATGTTCAAACTATTAACTCAAGTACTTACTCCTCCACGATCATATCGTAGAGCTTTGATACTTTTGCCAAGCTAGTTCTCTACTACACTCTTGAATTCTTTCATCTTTTCAAAGAATTCAGATTGGTTTCTTCATAAGATACACAAATCCTTATTTCTCTAATGCCATCAGTAAATATGATGAAGTACTGAAAACTATCTTTAGCACTTGTGCTCAGTGGTCCGCATACATCAATATGTATGAGTGCCAAAATATCATATCTTTTCCCAATAAACGAGCCTCACATCTCCCATATGATTCAAAATCAAATGAGTCCAGAAGTCCATCCATATGGGATCTTGAAATGCGTCTCTCATTCATGTGGCCTAAACAACAATGCTAAAGTTAAGTGAAGTTCATATAATTATATGGAAACCTCTTGGTATTAATGTTATAGACGGAATTCTCATGATTTAAGGATATAAAATCCATTAGACTAGAGTGCATTACAGTAATGTATTTAATCAAAATAAATGTAACAACATTTTTCCTTTATTCTGATAAAAAAAAAAATCTTGTCCATGCAAGAAAATGTGATAATGTTCCTACTCATAGCAGGGACATAATCGTATTTGTATAATTCATTAATAATTCCAAAAGGTAGAGATAATTTCCTACCACTAATTCAGGAACCCTTGCTTCATTGCCCCACGTCTAGGAGTATCTCTTACTTATCCAATTGTCTTCTTCTTTGGAGATTCTGCACATTTCTAAATGTGAGATAATCATCTAGTATCAAATACTTATGATGATGAGATAGGCACATTGGCTTCTATAACAAATTATACCCTAAGTGGTATTCACATTTCCTTCCATGCTTCCTTCCAGGTACTTTGGGTAGTTTCCTTTCCATAATACCACTGTGATGGTGTTTAAGGCAACTTGGTTTCAGCAACAAACTTGTTTATACCGTTGGGATTCTTGGCAAACCAATGGCCTCATCCACTTTAACCATCAATGTGGTTTTGCCTTTCTCCTTATTAGCACTTTGTTCAGCGAATCTCAATCATATTGAGTAAATTGCTATTGAAAAAAGCTTTAGTTTTATAATTGCATCCAATGCAATTATTGGTCCAATTGGGCGAAGAAGTCGTTATTCTTTATCTATCTTATAGTTAAATCCCAACCTCTAAGCTTTCACTCGCATTGAAATAGCTTAGTTGCGTCTTGACCTCTTGCTTCAGCAGTCACACATTACTAGTTTGTGTCGTCGCGTCATATCTTGATAAATCAAGTCGCCTTGCTTTGGCAACACCGAACTTATTCCATCTTGATCATGATGAGTGCTAAGAAAGAGAACGCAAAACGGAGCAACACTTGAAACCTCTCATGTTTAGCGAGCCCTTGAAAATAGCTTCTTTCAAATGTATGATCATATCATACACCTCCATGTTCTCATCTTGCTTCCAAAGCTCAGAGTTCATGGTAGCTCAAATGAGGCAAGTCACATCCACATAACAATTATTTGATGTTCCACCTACTAGGATTTAGTATGTTTTGGTAGTTGGTGGAAAGAAACTTTATGCTCTAGGTGATACAACATTTTTCATTTTGTTTGAGAACAATTCTCAATTTTATACCAGTCTAAAAAATTAATTTCATACAATTTATCCTTCTCAAGGACATAGCGATAAAATCGAGTTTGTTTGTTTAATGCCAAAGGTATTCCACCCAAAAGGATCATGAAAAATATTGTGACATTGCACTAAATTTAATAAGGACTTAAATTATGAAACATAGCTCCCACTATTTTTCTAAGATTCCTCAATATTAATGCGGAAAATATCATACATTTTCTAGTGGGCCAAGATCCATATTTCACCTCCTCTTGAGCCTGCTTTGGCACGACACCCAATAATTGCTTATTTAGGTAGGAACACTTTCCAATTGAATCATATGAAACTCTTGGTTTAATTGGGCAAATAACTCCTTATTTATCTATCTCATAGATAATCCCAATTGCCTTGCCTCTAGGCATTCAATCCTATTGAAGTAGCCTAGTTTCGTTCATCCTCTTTCTTCAACAATTGCAGATTACTTGCTTGTGCCATCCCATCATCCTATAATGAGTCAAATCGCCTTGCTTTGGCAAGCCCGAATTGAATACATTATAGTTTTGACGAGTGTTAAGGAACGAGAAGGAAAAACGCAATATTGATCGTTGAGGGATTTTCTTGTGATCATATCAAATGATCTACTTATTCGGATTGAGAAAGTCCAAATAAAAGATCCAAACTGTTTTCTAATTATCTTGTTATCGTTTTGCATGCATCAACCATACATAAAAAAAAACAATAAATAATAAAAAATAAAATAGACGTGGTATGGATGTGGCCCTTAAGACTAAGATATTCCCAAGCCTATGAGAATATCTATAAGCCCTAAAACAGCAAGCACATCTCCATGTACCTGCGTCTTTAGTCCACGCGTCCTAGCTTGTGGGTACATTGCCTTGTGGTCTTTTGTTCTTTGATCTTCTTCTCTGTGCCTTTACTATATTCTATCTATCTAATTCTAGCTAGCAACTATGAACTAAATAGAAGAACCTCACAAGCGAGGGAGAAGACAACACACAGATCGTTAAATTAATTACATTAATTACATCGAAAACAAAACAAAACCCCAAAAATGAAACAACCACACAACTAGGGCCACACTAAACACCATGCGATAAATTAGATAATTCCAGTTAAAATCCAATTTTAACGCGTTGGGTCAGTTTTTAAGTAAATTGGGATGATAGGGTCAAAAGGTCAAGCTGGCAGAACTGTTTTGACCCACTGATTCAGGCCAAACCAGTCGGACCAGCCAACCCGGTCAAACCGTTTAGCTTGCTGACCCACCTGCCAGGTCCTACGCATAGAGAGAGAGAGGGTGGACGGGCTGCTGGAGGAACCCGAGGGGTGTTCAATTACCTTGGCCGAACCCCTTGGGGTAGAAAAATCATATTTTTTGTCCTTCCCCTTGTACCCGAACCTCAATGTTGGACAAAACACTATTTTTCTTCCAACATTGTGCCCAAAAGCCTAGTTTTTCATCACAAATTGTATACATCATATGTATACGAAAAAACTAATTTTCACATCATATGTAAAATTATCTTATTTCCTCATGAATCATATGTGTATCAAAATATGCATATCAGTTTTAACGCGAAAATAGACTGAACGGTGTAAACTGATAAAAATAGATAACCAAATAAATCACGTTATGCGCTATGACCTGTGGCTCAGATACCACTAAGGGTTTTGATGCAGGTTAAGAAGGGGAAATACAAAATTTTATTCTGCTCAAAACCCTCCATAAATCGCAGGTGAAGCATCATAACATGATGAAGGGAAAACGTTACCTCAGTCATACCAGACAGGGACGATCACTTTGTGTAGAAATAGTATCCACACCTCTGCAGAAGTCCACACCGTAGGATCTCCAAATGGAACTTCCTCTACTGTTAGTGCTAGCAGTTTAGAAGAAGGATGAATCGTCAAAGCAGCTTGATCCAATCAACCTTGAAGAAACAATGGAGGAGGAGGGAGTGTCGTGCGCCTCTCTTTCCCTCGGGTCTGGGGGTGTTCGGCCTCCTTGTTTATTCTCTTCCTTTCTTTAATTTTCATCATTATAAAATTAGGTATGGAGTTATTTTTTTTATAATTAAAAACTCTTTGTTAAATATAAAACTTCCTCACTATTAATTAAATCCAATAGTTTGGATTAACATTCGTTTCAGTCTAGTTTTCTATTTAGTCCAACTAAATATGCATGTTGTTGTACTTTGAACCTTGATTCCTTTAAATGTTAATTAGTCCAACAAATTAACATCTACTTCCAGTCTAATCCTTTGGTGTGTGACCCTATAGGTTCCTATTATGTTGGTAGTAACAATTACAAACATTGAGGTGTCTAGCAACACATCAATGCTACCCAACTAAAAGGAATAGTTAGTGATTTGACAAACCTATGTGACCAACGTTACCGTGTTGTATAATCCCTTTGTATCATCTATCCGGATTGAACACAAGACATGGAGTGTCACACTTATATATCCAATCCATGGTTTCTCGATTTGTGAGTAGACTTAGATAAACAAAAAACATCAATATTCAATATTGATTTATTTGAGCATGGCCATGCGTTTCCCTAAGTCTCACTCATCGAGTGGCTGTGGATATATACTCCCATTATTTGGGAGGGACAAATCTTGTTTACATCACTACCATCTATAAGCTTTCTTCATATTATCTCCAATTATTGCTTTTATAGTTACCCAGTCACGGTGTAACGCTTGACGATATCAAAACATGATAATTCACAACTAGAGTGTCTAGTGACTTAAAGTCTAAGGATCAAAACACCATTTTCACTATGATAAGAGCTTGTGACATTCAAATAACTCCCATTTAGCCTTCTCATGGCGGGTCAATCCAGTACGCTATTACTCATAATGCTTAACCATGTGTTAGACTTGATATCTCCATACCAATCTACCCACATACTAGTCTCGATGCACTACATTCGTCCGATTAACTGTAGTACTCGACTAGGGATACTTAAGGATATAACATTTATATTCTAATTAATTCATTAATGTTAACATATCTCCATATCGATAACATAATGAATAGTAAGTCCATATAAATGTCACGATAAATTGATTGCCTCTAAGGCACAATTCCAACATGTCAGGAGGCAAAGAGGTATTGACTTCTCGTGACTTAGCCCGGTAAATTTCTACTCATGGATGATGATGACTCTACTACTTATGGAGAGGCCGTAAAAGGTCGGGACTCTCGGAAGTGTTTTGAGGCCATGAGCTACGAACTGGAATCCATTTATACCAACATAGTGTGGGCTTTGGTGGAACCACCAGAAGGGGCTCGACCTATAGGGTGAAAGTGGGTCTTCAAGAAGAAGACCGATATGGATGGCAATGTGATTGCCTATAAGGGTCGATTGGTGGAAAATGATTCAGACAGATTAATGGCATTGACTATGATGAAACGTTTTCCCCAGTCGTAATGACCAAATCCATTCGCATCTTACTTGCTATTGCAGCTTATGAAGACTACGATATTTGGAAGATGGATGTCAAATAAACATTTCTTCATGGAAACCTTCTTGAGGACGTGTACATGACACAACCAGAGGGTTTTGAGGATCTAGAGCATGCCAACAAAGTGTGTAAGTTTCAACGATCCATTTATGGATTAAACCAAGCTTCTAGGATTTGGAATCTACATTTTGATGATGCAGTCAAATAGTTTGGCTTCATAAAAAATGAAAATATACCTTGTGTTTAGAATAAGGTTAGTGGGCGCTCTATAGTATTTCTGGTCTTGTATGTGGATGACATACTACTCATTGGAAACGATGTCCCTACCTTGAAATCTGTTAAAGATTCGCTAGGGAAGTGTTTCTCATTGAAAGACTTAGGGTATCCGGCTTATATAATTGGCATCAAGATCTATATAGATAGATTTAGGAAGCTGCTCGGTCTAAGTCAAAGTACATAAATAGACAAGGTACTGAAACGGTTCAACATGATGGAATCAAATAAAGGATTCTTGATCATGTCGCATGGAGTATCCCTTACAAAGGCTGACTGTAAGGAGCCAAGTTTCTGACACCTTCTGGTAACTCTCCATCAACTTTAAATTGTCTCATTCTCTTTAGCCTTGAGTGCTAAGTTCTTGAGACCTTCTGGTAGCACTCCATAAACTTCATTCATAGATATTTCATGTGTGAGGAGCTTCCCTCGTAGGTTATCAAGTTGGAGTGATGAGAGATCTTGAGCTTCCTCAATGGCAGTGGTCTTTGGTTCCCATTTTTCCTTTTAAAGACTTCTCAGAATCTTCCTCACCTTTTCTTCATTGCAAATATGTTTCCCAATGAATCAATGTTGTTGAAAATGTCTCTGAACCTTTTGAACATGTATCTGATTGACTCATCTCCATTCAACTTGAATAGCTCATATTGCCTGAGATATATATGGATACTAGTTTGCTTCACTTGACTGGTTTCTTCAAAGGTCACCAGAACCTTATCCCATATCTCTTTGGCAGTCTTGCAACTTGAAATCCTGTTAAATTCATCTGCACTCAAATCACAATACAAGAGATTCATAGCTTTATAATTCTTTGATAATTGCTCTAATTCGGATGAAGACAGAGAGTCTTTAGATTTGGGAGTTCTAATCCCATCCTTCTCTGTGTAGAAAGTATGAGGACCATTTTGGATGATAGTCCAGAGTTCCATGTCTTGATCTATAATGAACAATTTCATCAAAGTTTTCCAGTGGACAAATTTGTCTCCACATGATAGAAGAGGTCTGTTAACAGCTCTTACCTGTGAGAAACCACCATCACCTACGGTACTCATAATCACAAGATGGTTAAATCTATGCAGTGATAAAAGATCTAATACCAATTGAAGGGGTGTACAGTAGGTAGAAAAGCAGGATCAATACTCTAGAAGGGGGGGTTGAATAGAGCATGCAGACTTTTGCTAAACATAGCAAGAGTAGTGGTTTCAACAGATTTGTAAAGAGATTCAAGGCCTTGAAATGAGTTTCAAGCACATGAAATAAAACAGTGAAAGTGAGTACAACAATAAGTCTATTTCAAGGTCACCCTTGAATTGAAATTGTTTTGAATGCTGCAAAAGTTCTAAGTTTCAAACAGAATAGTAAATGCAAGAGACACAAGATATATAGAGTTCAGTCCACTTGGACCTACGTCTCTACCTCAGGGATCTTCTCCGTGTAGGATTTTCAACCCAATTCTTATTAATCAACAGCTAAGCCCTAGATCTGAAGCACAAAGAGATACCTTACTCTGTTACAACTTGTGGTTCTCACTAACCTATCAAGTACCTGCTCTAGCTATCTGATTAACTAAGAATTCTCTATTGTTCACCTTGTACAATCCTTGAGAATGTAAACAAAATTAATATATGAAAGATATACAAATAAATTTCAGAACAGATGAACACAAGAAATGAAACCGCTGTGAAAGTGCAGTGTTCTTCTGAGAGTTGGTTTGAGATTTTGACCTGCTTCTTTGTTGCTTGACAATCTTTGAATGTGTTTTGAGAGTGTCTCTAGCTTTTTTCCCGTTGAGTTGTGTATCAAATGCTTCAAACTGAGCTCCATATCTACAGCTCATTTGATCTACAAATCTTCAAGATTTTCAGTAACAAACTTTCCTATTTTGTAGGCAACAACTTTGAATTTTCTAACAGTCTTCTTCCAACGCGTAGTTGCTCAGTATCTTCAGGGATACTAATCTGATCTTTTCCATAAACATGTTGAGAAGCTGTTAGGATCAATAGATTGATTGCAGAATCAAATCAACCTAGAAATTCCTTTCCTGCAAAATTCAGGTTAGGAAACAAATCCTGCCAAATAGGAAATAAACATTCCCTGCAAAACTAAGTCAAAAATATAGATAAGATGGTGTTAAACATGTCAAAATACATTGTCTTTCATCATCTAGTAATAATAGATAAAGCACAGGGGTTTAGGAGTTCAAACACAGACAAAATACTCCCCCTAAGATCATGCTTATAAGTATTTGCCTGTTTCAAGGCTTTGAAAGTTGTTTCAAGGCCTTGATATAGACTAGCTATTTCAAGTCACTGAAACTGCTTTGAGCTTACAATATTTTCCTTGATGAAAGAAAAAACTAAGGTCTTCCAATCTGTTTGATACTGTACTTCTGGAACAAATACTCATTAGCATATAGCATAAATGATCATATAAAATCAACATATAATGTCCAGAAGGTCCAACGTATTGAACAGAAAAACAGCAAGCAAAGTGTGCAGATAATTCAAACTGACCAAAACCAGGTCATCTAATAAAAAATAACAGGTAAAAAAACCTAAATTTTCTCCCCTTTTAGAATTTCATCAATAAAGAATGAGGAAATGTTGGATCAAAGTTTTGGAAAAACATAAAGTAAAAGATTTGAAGGTTAAGAACTTCAAGGCTTTGGAAAAGAGATCTAGGCCTTGAAGAAAAGAAAGTGTAGGCAAGAATTAAGGGGTATGATCTTCATCTCCTTGCTTCTCTGCATCTTCTTCTTAACTTTCTTCCTCATCATCTTGATCTTTTTCTTGTTGATCTATATCATCACCTTTTTCACCTTCTCCCTCAAATACATCTGTAGCAGTCACAATCTTTGGTACAGTGGACTTCTTAGGTTTCTTCTTCTTGCGATGTATGAGCAGTGCACCTGAGTCTGGACTGTCTTCTTCTTGATCTTCATCCACTTGTTCAACCTCCACCTGTTTGCCTTTTCCTTTGACCTGAGCGGCCTGATCTGGAGTTGAATGCTAACTAGAGAGATCCTTTGCTGATTCAACCTTTTTGGGACTCTTCTCAGCTTGAGACACTTCCTCAGCCACATCAAACAGTTTCATGCTCCTGAACATGTTTTCAACTATGTACTTCACTTGTCTGAGATCAGTGTCCAACCCGTGCTGATTCTCCTTTACCTCATCAATCTCCATCTGAATTTCTTCAAACAATTTGAGGGTCAAGGGGTTGTCTTGGGACTGATAGGTTTGGCTGAAAGTGAGAGTTAAGGTTTAGGTTTAAAAAACTTATTTGAACCCAATTCTTCTTCTATCAACTCAGAGTAGAGCTTCCAAACTTTAGCACTTGTTTTCACCACACCAATCTTCAATCCTTCTCATTTAACATACCGAAACCAGTAGTCACTGATTCTGTTAACAATTGGGATTTCAAAGTGTTGGAAGAATAAGGTGAGGAGATTGTAAGAAAGGCAAGTGGTGTTTCTTCTGGTTGGTTTGGCCAGAAATCATGTGCTCCATCACCAGCTTTGGAAGATCAATTTCATACACATGCATAACCAAGTACATATAGTACAACACCCTTTCGGTTATCAGTTCCTTTGAGTGTTCCCTAGGTACCACACATCCATAAATATAGTAAACAGAACTTTGGCTACAATAGTTAGCATAGAGTGTGTTAACTGCTTAGATGTGGCAGGGGTATTAGGTAGAAAGAATTCTTCCTTTGCTAGTTTCAGGGCTTCACTCTTAGGAGGGTAGTTACTGGTGTCATATCTCTTAGGAAAACCTAGAACATTAGAAAACTCAAAATGATCTAGTTCCATGTCAATTCTAGAAACCTTAGTCTGAATCACCAGATTTGCAGACTTCTTGACTTATTTCAGGTTTAGGTAACAAAATATGGTGAGTCTAGCGTAAGCTAACTCTGGAGGATTTAGAATAAATCAAGGAGAGGTTTTCTTCAACATTTTCATGCATTCCAGATTCATACCATGTAGCATAGGCATACTAATCAGACTACAGAAACCAACTGGTCTAGAGGCAAAACCATCAAGCCACTGTCCTCTAGCAACATTAGTAACGAACATGTACTATTAGGAGCTGATTTCATACCAGTGTTTTTCTTTGCAGAGTAGATCTGCAATGCCTTTTCTATGTTCTCATCTGCTTCATCTTCTGGTTCATCCTCTGAAAATTTTTCCTTTCCTTCACTCTTGTCTGCTTTGTCAACTTTCTTCTTTGACTTCATTGGGCTACCAATCTGAATACCCCTCTGTTCTGTGGTGCTGTCTCCACTCACTTCTTCTTCTTCTTGCTGGACATTTCGGTTTCATCCTTCTTGGAAGGAGGAGGATCTATATCTTCTGCATTAGGGGTTTTTGAAATGGAGTCCCCACTAATGGTTTGAACCTCTTCTACAGTGGCCTTTCTTTTCGTCTATGTTGTAGCCTTTGATCCACCAGCCATTTTGATTCTGTCTGAGGCTCTTCTGGTGCTCATTAGGTTTTGGATAAGAAGAGGTTGGTAGGATAGATACGAAGGAGAGAAAGAAGGGAGGAGATAAATAGAAGAGAGTTTCAGTTTGAAAAGGAAACTAAATATTTTCTCTAATCTTTGAAGATCTTGATGAATCAGAAAGATACAAAAATTGTGTGAGCCGTTGGAAATAAAATATTTAATACTATTTTGGCTGAAAAAGGGTTTTTCAAAATTGAAGGGCAACATTGAGCAATTATCTACAGAGATAACACCCAACATTGAAAGATCCAAAATTATTGACTAAGCAACATGCAGACTTACTTTCAAGGTTTTGGAAAGGATTTCAAGGCCTTGAAAAGCTATATCATGTAAGGCACAAATACTTAAAGATTTTGAAAGGATTTTCAAGGCTTTGAAAATAAGTTCAAACCTTTGAAACACATAATACTTACCTGATTCTCCCCATAAACCAAAGCTTCCTTATTTAGCATGCACAATTCCAATCTTAGGGCTGAGAATCTTTCGTCTTGCAATGGTCTAGTGAAGATATATGAAAATCGCATGTTATTTGAAAAAAATTCATGAACAATATCTCCATTCTCTGCATGATCTCTAATGAAGCGATGTCTAACATCAATGTTCTTTTTTCTTGAATGCTGAACTGGATTCTTTGTAATTGATATTGCACTTGTGTTGTCACACTTGATAGGTATATCTCTGAAAATCAAATTCAAGATCTCTCATTTATTTTGCTATCCACTGTACTTCAGAACAAGAAGCTCCAGCTGCTACGTATTCAGCTTCAGCTGTTGATAATGCAACTGAATTTTGCTTCTTCGAATGCCAGCTGATTAAAGATGATCCAAGAAATTGGCAGCATCCTGATGTACTCTTTCTATCAACTTTATATCCTACAAATCAGCATCTGAATAGCCACACAAAGAGACGTTAGAGTGTTTATGATACCAAAGCCCTAAGTCTTTGGTACCATTGAGAGATCTAAACATTCTTTTAAATACACTCAAGTGTGATTATTTAGGATCAGCTTGAAATCTAGCACACATGCATACACTGAACATGATATCTGGTCCACTAGATGTGAGATAGAGTAGTGATACAATCATACCTCTATACTCTTTCTTATTTACACTCTTACCATATTCATCCTTGTCTAAAGACAGTGTAGAACTCATGGGAGTCTTAATTTCCTTGGATTGAGACATATTGTACTTGCTCAGCAAGTCCTTTGTATACTTGCTTTGATGTAGGAAAATTCCCTTCTTCATTTGATGAATTTGATGTCCAAGAAAGAAGTTCAATTCTCCAATCAAGCTCATTTGAAATTCCCTGCTCATATGACTTGAGAATTCCTTGCAGAGAAGATGAATAGTAGCTCCAAACAGAATATCATCAACATAAATTTTAACTACAACCATATCTTTATCATGAGTCTTTATGAAAAAGGGTTTTTTGTCTCCATTCTCTTTTGAAATCATTTTCAAGTAGAAACTTTGACAATCTTTCATACCAAGCTCTTGGAGCGTGTTTTAAACCATAAAGAGCTTTGTCAAGTTTGTAAACATGATCTGGAAACATGTCATTTTCAAAACATGGAGATTGAGCAACAAAAACTTCTTCTTGAAGATAACCATTCAGCAAAGCACACTTCACATCCATTTGAAATAATTTCATGTTTTTGTGAGATGAAAACGCAAGTAGAATTCTTATTGCTTATAACCTGGAAACAAGAGAAAAAATTTCTTCATAGTCAATACCGTCTTCTTGATTGTAGAATTGAGCTACCAATCTAGCTTTGTTCCTGATTACCTTTCCATTGTCATCTAACTTGTTTCTAAATACCTATCTGGTGCCAATGACAGACTGATTTCTTGGTGGAGGAACTAGGTTCCATACCTTGTTCCTTTCAAACTCATTGAGTTCACTTTGAATAGATATAATCCATTCTACTTCTTGTAATGCTTCCTTCATAGTTTTAGGCTTTACAAGAGAAATAAAAGCATTAAAATCACAAAGATTTTTCAAATGTGATCTTGTCAGTGTACAAGTCGTTGGATCAGAAATAATGTTATTAGCAGGATGAGATGAGAGATATTTAAATATCTTTCTTGGTTTCCATGGTTTAGGTTCTCCAGTTTGCTTCTCATGTCTCTGAGAACTTGAAGTAGTAGCCAGTTCTCCTGTTTTCTCCGGAGATTTTGTTTTCAAGGCTTTGAATATATGTTTCAAGGCCTTGAAGATGCATGTCTTGATCCAGTGACATTTCCTTGGATCCTTTTGAGGATTCTTCTTCAGTATCTGAATCATGCTTGTTCAGATTGAGATATGCAAAACCATCACTCAAAGAACCATCTTAGCTTTCATCAAAAATAACATGAATGCTTTCTTCAACAAGCTTGGTTCTCTTATTATAAACTCTATAAGCTTTGCTTGTCTGAGAATAGCCAAGAAACATACCTTCATCACTTCTTACATCAAACTTACCAAGATTTTCCTTACCATTATTGTGGACAAAACAAGTACAACCAAATGGTTTGAAGTAAGAAATGTCTGGCTTTCTTCCTTTGAAAAACTCGTAGGGGTCTTTCAGAATAGGTCTGATCAAGCAGATGCTAAGAATATTGTTTGCTGTATTAACAACTTCTGCCAAATAATACTTTGGCAGCTTGTTTTCCATAAGCATTGTCCTTAACATGTCTTCAAGAGTCCGGTTCTTTCTTTCAACAACTCCATTCGAATGAGGAGTTCTAGGAACCGAAAAGTTGTGAGAGATGCCATGCTTAGAAAAAATATATCAAACTTAATTTTATCAAATTCTCTACCATGATCACTTGTGATTGAAGAAATAGGTAGGTTTTTCAAAGTTTTAAGTTCTCTACAAAGTTTTGAAAATTCAAGAGCTTCTGATTTATATTTCAGAAACATTGCTTAAGTATATCTAGAGAAGACATCAAAAATAACAAGCATGTGCTTCTTACCCTTTGGAGTTGGAGTTCTCATAGGACCACAGAGATCCAAATACAGCAATTCAACGGGTGTAGTAGTACTTACAAAGTTACTTGACATGAATGAGCTTCTAGTTTGCTTGCCTTGTGCACATGCCTTGCATACTTCTTCGTCTTTGAACTTGATAGAGGGTAATCCTCTTACTAAGTTCTTGTAGACTAACTTTTTCATGGTATGCATGCTAATATGTCCCAACTTTCTATGCCAAAGCTTTGAATCTTCTTTCAAGTCCTTGAGACACTTCAAGTTTTCACCTGCAAATTTGTTAGTCTGAAAAGTATAAACATTGTTTGATCTAGAGGTTGTGAGAATGCAATTTTCAGACTTCTCATTATGCACCACACACTTCTATTTATAAAATATAACTTTGGTTCCATTGTCATAAAGTTGAGATACACTAAGCAAATTAAATTTGAAGCCATCAACTAGATATACATCAGAAATGGAATTTTTAGAATTTGTTCCAACTTTACCAATACCAAGAATGTTGCATTTGCCTTTGTCACCGAGTGTAATTGAACCTTCTGATTGCTCTTTCAGTTCTGAGAATAGAGACTATTTCCACTCATGTGTCTTGAGCAACCACTGTCCATAAACCACTGCTTCTCTTTGATCTTGGTGACACCCTTCAAACACCATTCACTGCCTTACCCAGCTGTTAGACCAAGTGCTGAATTTAGATTCATATACAGGGTCAACTATGTTAGGTGGTCTAACCCCTTTGGGAACCCAAATATGTCTAACTTGTCCTTTGAGTTGGAAGGGAAAAGTGTTCCACATTATGTGAGGGTCTCTTCTTCCAATAGGACAAGTCATTTTAACATGACCAATATTATTGCTTCAAGCTTTAGGAGATGTTTTGCTTCCAGCTTTCACAAATCTGGTATTACTTTTCTTTGGAAAGTCTTGATTATATCTAATACCACTTTTGTGAACACACTTCAAACTACCTCCAAGAATCAATTTTAAGTTGTGTTCTGAGCCCGCAAGTTTGGTTTTGACTAATTCAGATTCTTTAAGTTTCTCATTTAGAGTAGTCTTTTGTTTATCCAATTCATCAACTTGATGTCTCAGATTAACAAGGATATCACTAAAGATAGAGTTATCAGTGTCTACTTCCTTGACTTGTGTTTTCAAGGGTTTGAAGCTGGTTTTCAAGGCCTTGAAATCACTGTCAGTTTTCTTCTGAGAGATTTCAAGATTTTGATTTAGACAAACATGTTGCAATTTTTCTTTTGCTTGCTCATGAACTTTTTCTTTCGAAACTCTAATTTCTTTCAGATTGTCCTCTATATTTAAAAGCATTGTTCTAAGATAATCAGAGAGGGATTATGTTGGTTTCGAAATTAAATAATTCACCATTACCTCAATGTTATTTTAAGAACTTTCATCATGCTTGGCCATAAAGCATAGGTGGGCATGTTCTTCTTCATAATTAAGAGTCACTTCAGGTATCTGTATCACTCCATGAATCTATCATAGCTTTCTTTCTTCTATCATGATCTTTCTTCTGAAATTTCTTGCTTTTCTTGAGTGGGCATTCTCTAACCAAGTGTCCTACATCACCACACTCAAAGAAATTCATGAATTTTGGCTTATTATTTTCTGAAGAAGACTTACCTTTACAGTCCTTGCTACTGGAGGATCTGTGTCTTTCTTTGTTTAAGTCATTGTTTCCAAAGTTTTTATTCGTCTTAAGTATTCTGGTCAAGGCTGTGGAAATCAAAGCAATTGAATCTTCATCATCATATTCAATTTCAAGGATTTGAATTGTCTCATTCTCTTTAGCCTTGAGAGCCAAGTTCTTGACACCTTCAGGTAGCTCTCCATCAACTCCATTCATGGATATTTCATGTGTGAGGAGCTTCCCTTGTAGGTCATCAAGTTGGAGTGATGAGAGATCTTGAGCTTCCTCAATAGCAGTGGTCTTTGGTTCCCATTTTGCCTTTGGAAGACTTCTCAGAATCTTCCTCAAATTTTCTTCATTTGAAATATGCTTTCCCAGTGAATCAAAGTTGTTGATAATGTCTGTGAACCTTTTGAACATGACTCTGATTGACTCAACCCCATTCATCTTTAATAGCTCATATTGCCTGAGATATATATTGATCTTGGTTTGCTTCACTTGACTGGTTCCTTCAAAGGTCACCACAAGCTTATCCCATATCTCTTTGGCAGTCTTGCAGCTTATAATCCTGTTAAATTTATCTGCACTCAAAGCACAATATAAGAGATTCATAGCTTTATAGTTCTTTGTGAATTGCTCTAATTCAGATGAAGAAAGAAAGTATTCAGATTTGGGAGTTCTAATCCCATCCTTCTTCTTGTAGAAAGTATGAGGACCATTTTAGATGATAGTCCAGAGTTCCATGCCTTGATCAATAATGAAAATTTTCATCAAACCTTTCCAGTGGACAAAATTGTATCCACAGAATAGAGGAGGTCTATTAGCAGCACTTCGCTGTGAGAAACCGCCATCACCTACAATTCTCATAATCACAATATGGTTAAATCTATGCAGTGATACAAGCTCTTATACCAATTGAAGGGATGTACAGTAGGTAGAAAAGCAGGATCAACACTGTAGAAGGAGGGGGGTTGAATAGAGTATGCAGACTTTTGCTAAACTTTGCAAGAGTAGTGGTTTCAAAAGATTTGTAAAGAGATTCAAGACAATGAAATGAGTTTCAAGCCCTCAGAATAAAACAATGAAAGTGAGTAGAAGAATAAGTCTATTTCAAGGCCTTGAAATGAGTTTCAAACCCTTGAAATGAAACTGTTTTGAATGCTGCAAAAGTTCTAAGTTCGTAACTGAAAAGTAAATGCAAGAGACACAAGATATATAGAGTTCAGTCCACTTAAACCTACATATCTACCTCAAGGATCTTCTCACTGTAGGATTTTCAACTCAATTATTATAAATCAACAGCTATGGCCTAGATCTGATGCACAGAGAGACACCTTACTTTGTTACAGCTTGTGGTTCTCACTAACCTATCTAGTACCTGCTCTAGCTATCTGATTAACTAAAAATTCTCTACTGTTAATATTGAAAAATCCTTGAGAATGTAAAGAAAAGTAATATATGAAAGATATACAAATAAAGTTCAGAACAGAAGAACACAATAAATGAAACTGCTGTGAGACTAAAGTGTTCTTCTGAGAGTTGGATTGAGATTTTGATCAGCTTATTTGCTGATTCACAATCCTTGAATGTGTTTTGAGAGTGTCCCTATCTTTTTTCCTGTTGATTTGTGTATCAAATGCTTCAAACTGAGCTCCATATATACAGCTCATTTGATCTGCAAATCTTCAAGATTTTCAGCAACAAACTTTCCTATTTTTTAGGCAACAACTTTAAATTTTCTAACAGTCTTCTTCCAACGGATAGTTTCTTAGTATCTTCAGGGATACTGATCTGATATTTTCCATAAACATGTTGAGAAGCTACTAGGATCAATAGTTCGATTGCATAATCATATCAACCCATAAATTCCTTTCCTGCAAAATTCAGGTTAGGAAATAAATCTTGCAGAATAGGAAATAAACATTCCCTGCAAAATGAGTCAAACAGATATATTAGATAGTGTTAAACATGTCAAAATACATTGTATTACATCATCAGGTAATAACGGATAAAGCACAGGGGTTTAGGAGTTCAAACACAGACAAAAAACTCCCCCTAAGATCATGCTTATAAGTCTCCGTCAGTTTCAGGGCTTTGAAAGCTGTTTCAAGGCCTTGAAATAGACTAGCTATTTCAAGTTTTTGAAACATTGAAATTTCTTTTAACTTACACTTTCAACCATTACAAAGTGATTAGCGTTGCTAATAACTTCACCAACAAACATAATGGCTAATAATTCTGCCATAAGAGGAGAATTGGCCAGCACTGTTTTACAGTTTCCAGCAACCATCATTACTTCTTCATTTCTTGCAACTGCAGCTAACCAAGCACAGTTTTTTTTGCTAGACCAAGAGGCATCCACATTAACTTTAGTTCTTTGAGCTGGAGGAGGAATCCATTTTCCAACACTATTTATATTCCTCATTAACACCTCCCGAGTGTCAGTGTTTGGCTTCTCTGAAGATTTGAGAAAATTAACCCTCCACATGAGTGTTCCTCAAGGACCTCCTTTGAATTAATTGGCAAACCATTAAAACAGTTTTGGTTTCTTGTTAGCCACACATGACAACAAATATAGATAACTGCCTCTAAGTAACCGTTTGGATGATTAGATTATTACCCGAATTGCACATATCTTCGAACCATCCTCCAATAGAGTTCAGATATTTTAGATTTCTTGCATTTAGCATACCAAACCAAACCACAAAGATTCAGTCCACTTGAATTGAAAGAGAACATGCTAGAGAGTTTCTGCTGCTTTGAGACACACATTACAGTGCACTTTTAGAACACTTCCTCTAGAACAAATTCACTATTGTAGGCAAAACATTTCTAAGAACTTTCCACCAAAAGTGTTTGACTTTTGAAGGAAACTTTAGTTTCCATAAATTCTTCCACACCTGCATTTTTGGTACATGAGAACTACAAGGTTTTTCAAAATTCCTCTTCTCACTTTTAGTAAGCTTGATTCTCAAAGCTGTTGGTAGCCTGATTTAACTGTCAACTACCCTCACTATTTCCAAAGCCACACTCTCACATATTCAACATGTTGTTTTGGAATGTAGGTGGCTAGGATCTATCTAGTGGCTTCAAATTTGAAGATATTGTTTACATACTGCACTCTTCACTCTTTAGAGTGATTGTTGATTAAATCGGCAACCATGAGATCATCAGGAGTGTCTTGAACTTTGCACCACTCTTTGAGATTAATGTCTTGGGTGAGCCACTTGTCGTTAAAAATGAAATAACCCAGGATCTCGGTTTAGGGTTAAAGAGACAATCGATAACCAAAAGTAGAAATATACTATTAAGGTTATATTTCGTTTAATGTACAAAACAAAATTTCGATAATACGTACAATTTGAAAACAAAAACGTGTTTGTGATCTGCTAAATATCTAAACTACACTCGGCATTCTCGTCTTGACCCGCGTTCCCATCCCCCACCTTGATTGATTACCTGCGGTTTTAAAATGGCAACAGCCGACGCAGTTTCAAAGAACATGAACAGTAAAAACTGAGTAAACACACTGAGTAAGTTTAGCTGAGGCATGTCCAGAGCCACCAGCAGGATCGATGTAGAAAGAGGGATCACGAAGTAATCATAAATGGTTACTTCTATGGTCTATCAAACCCTATTTCACCCAGGATTAAGGGAGACCATTCGTCAACACCTCTCACAAAATTAGCTTAAAGGCCATAAGTTTCGACACCCCTATACCGTAGTGACCCTTACAAGTATAAGTAGCACTCTATAGCTCTACGAACCCCTAGGCCTCAATACCTTGGTACATTTTAGCTCATCGGGGGCGGATTTGTGAACATTAAAGTTCTATCCAATAATATGAAGCATTGCTTCAATGGCAGTAGCCATAAGTAATTGGAGGATCGCTTGGCGCTTCCGGCCGGACCCATAAATAAACATAACTCTCTACATCTTCCTAAATCTATTAGAGGTATCTTATTACCTTTATTTATCATAACAAAAGTTGGTATACAATCTTCGCAATTCATTTCCAAGAGTTCTCAAAATAAATCAATAATCGGAATTCCTATGGTAAGACCTGGCATTTTGTTGGGATGGAGCCGTGTTAAAAAATGAATCAAAGATATCGCCACCGTTTCAATGAATGGAAATTATATATAGATCGTCCTGGAGACCAGACCATCGAGAGAGACACTACAAAATACCATACTTGGTACACTTGTCAAAGTCTTTGCATGAAGAGAAAGTGGCGTCAGTCGTGGCTTATAGTTTCTCCTGCCCCCTGCTATCCTCTTTTCAGTATTAATCATGTTTTTCATACTCTTCCAAATAAGACGATGTTCATTTAAAACGTCACACACATGGGCACAATGTGATAATTAAAGTTCGCACATATCTATTTTATTTATTCTCTTTAACATAGAAAAAATCAGATTATCAACTTATCACAAGTAAAGTTCCAAGACTTATAAAGATGATTCAATTAATATCCAAACAATTTCGAGTATAAATCATGCTTTGCATAATTTTTAAATTAACAAAATATTCATTTGAGTCATCACAAAAACACTCAAATTTTGATAAGTATGATTCACACATATGTACTTACCAATGAGCCAAGAATGGCGAAAAGCAAAGCTAGAACTCCGACTATAACGCTTGTCTCATATGAATTCGGGTCGCATAGTCAATGCAGCAATATGAACACATACTCTATCGCGGAACGGTACTCAACACTGGCGGGATATACACAAGTCAATTATACAGCCTATTAGGACATATCCTCTTTATGAGGTTCTATGCAAGAATGCAATGAAATGCAGGTCATGCAAGCTAACTTGACCAAAACGCCTCCAATACACTAAAACTGTCCAGTACATTCCCTGAATGTTCCTGGAGCCCAAATTACACTCATACTGGCCCAAAAACATGAAAGAATGACTTTTAACTCTCCCAAATGAACTTAGCATTGAAATCTAAAACTTTCTGTAAATTACACTTAGGCCCCTAAATTTTAGTAAAACTACAAAAAGGCCCCAACTAAAAATGGTCAACCCTAGAAAAGAATGACATACGAGTACTCCAAATATTCATACAAGACATGCTGACAAATTCCAAGTTACTAACTTGATCTGAATTCAAAGTGAAATTACTACTTTGCCCCTCCTACCATTCAGTCAAACAAGGTTTTACGGAAAGTTTAACTTTGTCAAACTTGATATTTAGACTCAGAATATGAAGACGAACAAGTTTCATGAAGAGTGATGAGGCCAGAAATGTCATTTAGAATGCTAAAATTGAAAGTCAAAGATAGAGCAAAATAATCTCAACTGGTCAACTTTAGAGCTGATTTTTCATCAATTGAGGAAGATATCTGGAAATCTAAAAATAGAGTTCCTAAGATGGTAGTTCAAGGATTCTAGAACATGTTTGAACTCCTAAAAAACTCAAAGTATTCAAGGATATATCGCTGGCCAAAGTTGGAAGAAAATTACGATCCAATACTTAATAAAATTCAAGAGTGTTTGATGAGTTCAAATTAGCAACTTTAGGCTCGTTTTGTGAGAAATCCGTTACAGATTTGAACATGACCCAGAGACATTGATTCAAATTATTATATTCCAGCTACACATAGGAGAAAGAAACACAAGATTTCATGAAGAATTGAGGGAGTTGTGATCGTTTGAAATTGGTTGTTCCAGTAAAAAATCCAACACTTAGGAAAAATTTGCTCCAGACAGATTCAAGAACACGAAACGCAGCGACTTCAACTAAATTTTTAGGTGATTTAGAGGCCAAATTTTAAAAAAAAAAGTTAAAAAAAAGTAAAGTTTTAGACAATCATCAGAGGATTCCAGAAAGTTCAGAATCACTCAAAACGAATTAAAAACGAGGAAGATACAAGAATTTGAACAGGGGCAGTTTATGCATGTCGGAAAAACGAACCAAGTGTGAAACATGAGATTAAACTCGATTCTAACCGATATCTGGGTAGGTTTTGATGCTTCTAATGCATTCCTAAGGTCATATGGATCACATTGATGTAAATAATATTGAATTTGGTGGAGAAATGAGGGAGTTACCACTTCTCGTCGGCCATGGAGGTTTGGAGGCGGCAAGCGGTGTGGCTAGAGCAAAATTCGGCGAGTTTCGCGTCATGCTTCTTCTTTCATGGTTTGCCTTCATATCATGAACAAGAATATGTGGGTTAATTGTGTTGGGTTGCAACGAGGAGGAAGAAATCGATGGAAACACGCAAATATGGTTCTTACCTTAGGTTCAGGTTTTCTCCCTCATCTCTGAATGAATCCTCCAATTGATAGGGGCGTTTTTCTCCTTAGGTGGTGGGGATTTCCCAATAGGAACAATTCTTGAAGAGGTGGTGTGGTGGTGGAGTTTTTTTTATTGAGATTGTGATGTTCTTGGTGGTTGTATGGTGGAGATGAGGGAGGTTGAAGATGATGGTAGAGTGAAAATGATTCTCACATTTCATCAATTCAGGTAGAGGAGGAGGGGCTTAGGGGCTGCGACCTCTCCAATGAGGTGTCTAAATGGGTTTGACATGTAACACCCCCATCCTAGAGTACTGGAGAATTACACTGAAATCCACTAGACTCTCCGGAGATGTCCTCCACTAAGCACGGAAATGCTCAGCAAGGAGACTAACCCTAACGGTTCTGCTATGAGACAGAATTAAAGACACAAAAATTTCGAAGAGACTTACTATTATAACTCATATGCCGGTATGTCAACTCTCTCTAGGTGATTGCCTATTTTTCGGTCTCCCGCGTACTCACCTGCCAAATATAGGAGGCAGTGACGTCAAGACATCAAATTACAACAAACGGAAAGACTTTATAACAAAATAGATATTTATATCTGAGATTTTGACATTGTAAAACCTGTAATCGTAAACACCTGCCCCAGTATCCTGACTCACAACAAGTAGTAAAGATAATGTTATAGTAGTAATCGAAAATCCATTAAAAACACATTTCTGCTAATTCCATATTCAGTTCTCCATTCCTGTACCACCCTAATCCATCATGACATACTAGACCTTAAGTGTGCACACTCCCTCTGGATCGCAACCCAGAGGCGGAACCTAGCTGTCTAGCCGGGAGCTAGCGATGTACCGGCTGTAAACCCGTAGAACGGGTCCCATAAATGTATCAAGCCCGTAGTTCGGGTCCCATTAAAGAATTGACCATATCGAGGTCTAGGGTACAGGAATCCGTTATTACATAAGTATACAAGACCATCATGAACAATAATCTTACCTACCGGTCTAGGTGCATATATTGATGTTCAACTCACCATTTTATAATTCCCCAATTTCTGTATCTTATACTCGTAGACGCGTTCGTACAACTAATCCAATAGTCCTCAATAGAAAATAAGCAAACATGTGCTTACCTAACAGCCTGCCTAGTATTATTGACCACCGTCGCTGATTCTCTGTCCTGATAACCTCTACACATACAAGTGTAAAAGTACTTATTAGTACATGTCCTCGTTAGTGAGTTAAAAAAAATGCATATGCAAGTGTCGTGCTAACTGTCTAGCCCAGACTTACTATATAGCCACCGAAGTCTCAGTCTTATCAGTACAGTCCCTGACTATAACTGAACCAATTTGCTATGCCTACTTGGTGAAACTCACGAGTTACTAAGTCTCCACGGAGCCTACTTGGTTTGATCCCTAGTTCTGATTATTTACACTCAAGTCCCTGAAGTTTGAGTGAATTTTATTTTACACCCCTGGTTGGGCCTGAACTCCTCAATAAGTCACACAATGCGTAAAAGTATGAAATTGTCATTTTAGCACTCGTATATAGTCATAGGGTTAAAATCTACATCTTTTAGTTATTTACACTTACGCCCCAGAATTTTGGTAAAATTGCAGAAAAACCCCAGTTGTTGACTTGGTCAATTTGATACTAGAATGCGGATAAACAATGTGAGCAAATTTTATCAAAAATGTGAAGGCCAAACAGATCATTTTGACTGACAACAAAAAAATTACAATTCAAGAGAAATCAGCACGATTGGCCAACTTTAGAGCTAATTTAAGGATAATTGAGAAAGAGTTCAAGGAAACTGGAGATAGGGTCCTAGAGACAACTGGATACGGATTCTAAAACATATTCAAGCTCATCAAATCTCAAAAATATCCAGAAAGATACCACATTTCAAAGTAAGGCAAAAACAAGCTTATTCCAACACTTAGTCAAATCTTGAGTTTTGCAGTTATATAGTTCATTAGGAGAAACTTTAACACAGATTTATGAGTCACACAGTGCATTGCAGGAAAGGATATTCGCATGAGATTAAAGAGCTAGGATAGATGAGCACATAGGTCCAAGGATTATGATAATTCATTAAGTAATGAGAGAAATACAAGGATGTAAAGATGGCAAAATGTACACAACTCAAGACACAAGCAGGAACAACATATTCTTCAGTGATTTTGATCAACACTTTGAGCATGGTATAGGCTAGTTTAGAAGATTTATATAGAATGTGTAGAGGGTTAAGCCATGAGTACATAGGGCCATGAATCAGCCCAAAATTCCAATTATACACAGAGATACAAGATCTGCAAGTTGAAGGAAGTGGTTTTATATGAGCTGCAGTTCTACAAAAACACAAATGCAGCCACTTCAAGCCTAATTTCAAGAAGCTTAGAGACTAATTTCTGAAACCAAACAACCATAGGATTAGAGAGCTATCCTCAGGGAACCAGCAACACACAAAAAATCAAGACAAATCATCCCCAAATGACACAGTTACACAGCCAAGAACATGCACTGTTTGTGCGCCGGAAAACAACCATCATCCAGATCAAAATCGAATCAAATTCGTGTTACAGTCATGCTATGGTGGTAGTAATGAACCCAGGGGGAATGCAAGGACCATATAAGACGAATTTTCAGTGAAAATGAAGCAAGAAATAGGGGCGTACCGTTCCTGTAACAGCAGCCCAGAATCCGGTGAAAGTCCACCGGAAAACGATGAACTCCGGCTATGTACTCGGTCTAAGATGGGTGCTTGTCATCCCTAGTCGATGGAGACGCGTTCAAGAGTAAAAACGAACCTTAATCAGTCAGAATACAACAAAAATCAGCCAAGAATTGGACGTTTACCGCAACGCCGACAAGAGTAGCAGAATCCGGCGATACCATGCCCATTTTCCGGTGGTGATGGCGGATTCCGATGATCTGGGTTGAAATTATGAGTCCTCATGATGCACCTTGGTCTCACGAACACGGGAAAGCAAAGATTAGCAACTGAAAGTTAACAGGAAGAGAGAATCGAAGGGTTTAGAGGCTAGGGTTTTCAAATTTCTTACGCCGAATTCTCCCTCGTTACCGCAAAATTCTTCAAGAACGCAGAGGGCTTTTGCTCCTCTTTGAGTGGAGATCCCCCAGCAGCATCATTTGGGCTGTAGGTGGAGCCTTGGTGGTGGTTCTACGGTGGTGTTGGTGGTGGTACAAGAACATGATGAAGATGATGGAATAGGAGAAGATGATCACCACCACTCTGTCCAGTTGGTGGAGATGGATTATGAGATGTTGGCATCTCTCCTATGAGGTGTCAAAACAAATCTTCAACAAATGCCAAGTGGAAAGCATGCACCAAGGAGTGCATGTGCAAGTACTTACAAATTTAGGGTAGGAGATGTAATTAGAAGGAATTATGATTTTCTGAAAATTCTACAAAGGCCAAACACTTTAAAGTTCCCTACAAGCATTCACACCACTTGATAAAATGTTGTTTGGTAAATATTACGTTAAAGCTGCTGTAAATATTGATATAGTAATTTTGTGTTTGGTAAAATCAACTGTGAAGTTGTTGTGAGAGGGTAAAATGACAAAAATATATGACACGCGTCATTTTCGTAAAGATAACTATTGATATTTTAAAAAAAATTGTAAGGATAAAATCGGTTGTAGATAAATTAATCAAAAGCACTTTCTGGAAAAGCATCTCGCCCCTTGCTTCCTGAAAATTGCTGTGGGACAGCAGAAGCTGTCCGGAAAAGCCGAAATTTTATTTTTACCAAGAACATTAAAACTGCTTCTGCTGTCGGAAAGCAGCTGTGCTGGCAGCAGAAGCATTCCCAAACTCACCCTTAGAGTAATCCCATGTGGTCCAGATTCAGCCAAAAAAAAAAAAATCAAGTTTTAAAAAATTACAAACGACCCCCCCTAGTTTCTCAAAAATTGCAAATTTTCCCCATATTGAATTCACATTTCTAGATATTCTCTTCGATTCAGAGGTCAGCAAGAACTGCTAAATAAGAAATTTTACAACTGACTCAAAGTTGAATTAATTACAATTTAACCCCTATTGAAATTTCAGGGTGTTACATCCTACCCCCCCCCCCCTTAAGAGAATCTTCGTCCCCGAAGATCACACATCCCTACCTACTCCTTATAACCTCTTCATTAACCGATCCTGGAACCTTGTCGTTTCTCTCGACTTATATCTAATTTCCTTATGGATTTTTGATTGACAATGGTACTTAGATGAGTGGCATCTATAACCTCCCACAGTCTGTCTCAATGTCCCCCTGAAGCTCATCAGCTTTCTTGTTGCTCAAATCCTTATATGCTTTGGTCGGCCTGACCCAGTAAGTGTACTTCTACCATATTCTTGCATATTATAGGTCTCAACCTCAGGAAATTGCCAGACTCTTTTAGGCTTACTGAAATACTCTTACTCACATTCTATTTCTTAAGCAATTATACCAGCACTAAATTCATCTCGCAAATTCCTAGACCACCCTCCTTCAGAGTTACTCTCTTTCCCCTTAGTCCCCAAATCTTCCTATAAAATGCTATATGATATCTTACGTTATGGGTGAACCCTTGTCACCCTTTTAGCCACAAAGATTGTTCAATTCTCCCTAATATTTTACTAGCCTGAGTCAACGTTACCACAACTTACCACATTGTCCGTAAACCCTTTACGTCTCCTGAATTATCTTGGTGTAACTATTTTTCGCAACTTGTAGTTGTCACTTCGGACTAGTTCCCCTCTCAACACCTCAAAGCTAACCTGGTCTTTTACCTTGAATGAATATGTCATTCCCTAGGCCACAACTTAGTGCCAGTTTCCATTGTCTAGAGAAGATTATTTCATGTGTGACAATCAAAACAGTGTATACCCTTTCTTTCAATGTCTTCACGAGTTTCCCTTATCCCTACTTAGCGTCCAAGGTGTACTTTGAATCTTCTTTTAATTACTTGAAAAAAAATTATAATGTTTTCTACCTTGACGCCTTGTTTCCTCCCTCCCTTGGTTTAGCTATCACTGATGAAACTCCTCAATGTCGTCGTGTCGCCTCCATGCACCTTTTCACCTGTTCCAAAGCGCCTCCTCGCGAAATGGTTTATTACCTTCTTATTTTCCCTTCTTTACTTAGTTGCTACAACCTTTGATGTACTGTTCAGGGTTCGACTCTACAAACTCCTTCAACCTATTGTCTATCCTCAGGATATCACAATTATACTTTTTTTTCACTCCTCGTAATCTCGTCACATTCTCATAACCTCTTTATAGCTATTGGCAATCCCATAAAACTGCCCAATATTACGAAACTTCTCTCCCCCGGCCTAAATGTCATATTTTCATTTCTCTTCTTTGACACTCTATCCTTCACGATTAACCATTCCATTATTGATTTGCGTCCCCTAATTTCTCAAATCCTTTATTCTTTATCATGACTATTACCTTACTATGAATAACCCCTCCCCTAGAGATTTCATCACTCACCGATTCCCTTTCTTCAAACTATACCTGCTTAGGCTTTCACATGCCATCCTCGTATGTCTTACTTCCTTTACCCATATTACTGGTTCAACACCCCTTAGTATCCTTCGTTTCCTTTGGTCACCTACTCTTATATTCGCATGTTACAATAACGTGGATCCATGCCTTCCGAACTCGTGACACCTTCCCTGATTCATTCCACGTACTCACTTCCTTGATAATTTCAAGTCTTTTGCATTCCCAGATCGCCTAATCCAATGCATCTTCCCTCGTTCTTTTAATATTCCCTTGCTAATGTCAGATGCCTCTCTTAGACTTTCTTATGATTTCGTTCCCAACGTCTCATGGTAACTTATGTACACCTGCTAACACCTTAACACATCCCAAACAATTCTACTTCTTATACCACTCAATTGCTAGTCCTGCTTACACTCTCTTTTAACAGTCCTGCTTCAAGTAATCTGGTTCCCCTCGCTTGTGTACTCCTTCCAGACACTTAATACTACTTGTATCAAGATTTGATGCTCTGTCTGCAGTATACCCACCTTGGCTTATTCTTCTGACTCTGAATTTCTAGGCTTAATTTCCAACTATTTATGCCTCTCTTAGCCTTTCCCTAACCCATGTGTGTACAATCTTGAATCTTCTCCAGCTTTATTATGATCATCCACCACCCCACGTCACGAGTTTCAAATCCCGAGAATATGTTACGATTCGCATTTCCAACTTCTGCGATCCATCAACATTCCTCTAACTCATACTACTACCCTAACCCCTGAACACTGAGATTTATCATGCCTCATCCCTTACTCCTAATATCTCCTTGTCATTTCATCACTCTGACATACTCCCATACCACTCCTACTACGCTTAATCCTATTTAATTCCTTATGACACTTCTGGTCTCTAATCCTATCACGCCTACTCAAGTGCGTGTTCCTTCACCTTGCCAACTATATCGAAACTCCCCTGACATACCATATTTAGAGATTTCTCGATACTTTTCTCTTACCACTCCTACCCTGACCCACAAATCCTTTTATCGAAGTACAACTCGAATGAATTCCTTCAGTTCTCACCATAACCATATTAACCAGAATCTTTTGCGATAACTTGGTCCCTATCTCACTGAATGTCCTCATAACCCGATAAATTGTACTCTGATGATGACATGCGTGTCACACTTATAAATTAACCCTGACATCAAATGTCTATACATTCCCTCACAAGTTTCACTCGTACCCCTCCAACCCCACAGTCTCATTTTATTTTATTTTTAATCCATGCTTCCTTACAAATGTTAGTACCAATCAAGTCAAGCCTCTTCCTGAAACAATCTTCACCTAATCTTGTATCCCATTCCAAGAGCATACATAGGCGAGATTCCTACCCTCCTAGTTATCCCATAAACATTTCCTATCGTTCCTCTATTATCCCAAATACACGCATTACCTCATAATTTCTATAGAATCTGCTACTACGTCTTATTGTTATCCCTATAGCCCTAGTTCTTTTACCAGCGTATCCTATCCATGACTTATTCGGTCCTAAGATATTGTATACAAACCAAGGATGCTCGACAATGTCACCCAACTACAATATTGTATATGTACTCAAAGACCTCTATTTCTTTCCATCTATAATAAAACTTATCTGGTCCCTAAACAGTTACCATCCTTAAACATGGGTTGTCTGATAAGATCATCCTTTGTTACAAGACTATAATCTAGCTCATGTCTTCCATTTTTTCCTAGTTAAGTAGTCTACCTATAGTTTGTCAACGAATACATCCCCTTTAATCACATGCCAGCCTCTTGGCTGACAAAACAGATATTCAACGACACTGTCATTGTTATATCAGATCGACTTACAACATACATGGTTCATACAAACCCTCTTTATCAAATTTCCGGATCATACCAACATCCAATTATCCATGCAAAATTTCGTGTCCAATACTCTCTAAATCTATCATGCAGTTTTCTTATCATGCAAAATAATGCAATACCTTGAATCTCATCCTGGGATTCCAACAACATAGGCCCATTTGGCCACAAAATGCACATATAGCTCTCCCCCCAGTGCTCTCCCCCAACCTTCCTATTCCAGTTTTAATCTTGCTTCCTAACGAGTTTTAATTTTTGAAAACACTATCCACCTATTAGTTGAGTTTCTAATTCTATCTTTTCACAGAACCAGGGCTCTGATACCATCTGTAACACCCCCATCCTAGAGTACTGGAGAATTACACTGAAATCCACTAGACTCTCCGGAGATGTCCTCCACTAAGCACGGAAATGCTCAGCAAGGAGACTAACCCTAACGGTTCTGCTATGAGACAGAATTAAAGACACAAAAATTTCGAAGAGACTTACTATTATAACTCATATGCCGGTATGTCAACTCTCTCTAGGTGATTGCCTATTTTTCGGTCTCCCGCGTACTCACCTGCCAAATATAGGAGGCAGTGACGTCAAGACATCAAATTACAACAAACGGAAAGACTTTATAACAAAATAGATATTTATATCTGAGATTTTGACATTGTAAAACCTGTAATCGTAAACACCTGCCCCAGTATCCTGACTCACAACAAGTAGTAAAGATAATGTTATAGTAGTAATCGAAAATCCATTAAAAACACATTTCTGCTAATTCCATATTCAGTTCTCCATTCCTGTACCACCCTAATCCATCATGACATACTAGACCTTAAGTGTGCACACTCCCTCTGGATCGCAACCCAGAGGCGGAACCTAGCTGTCTAGCCGGGAGCTAGCGATGTACCGGCTGTAAACCCGTAGAACGGGTCCCATAAATGTATCAAGCCCGTAGTTCGGGTCCCATTAAAGAATTGACCATATCGAGGTCTAGGGTACAGGAATCCGTTATTACATAAGTATACAAGACCATCATGAACAATAATCTTACCTACCGGTCTAGGTGCATATATTGATGTTCAACTCACCATTTTATAATTCCCCAATTTCTGTATCTTATACTCGTGGACGCGTTCGTACAACTAATCCAATAGTCCTCAATAGAAAATAAGCAAACATGTGCTTACCTAACAGCCTGCCTAGTATTATTGACCACCGTCGCTGATTCTCTGTCCTGATAACCTCTACACATACAAGTGTAAAAGTACTTATTAGTACATGTCCTCGTTAGTGAGTTAAAAAAAATGCATATGCAAGTGTCGTGCTAACTGTCTAGCCCAGACTTACTATATAGCCACCGAAGTCTCAGTCTTATCAGTACAGTCCCTGACTATAACTGAACCAATTTGCTATGCCTACTTGGTGAAACTCACGAGTTACTAAGTCTCCACGGAGCCTACTTGGTTTGATCCCTAGTTCTGATTATTTACACTCAAGTCCCTGAAGTTTGAGTGAATTTTATTTTACACCCCTGGTTGGGCCTGAACTCCTCAATAAGTCACACGATGCGTAAAAGTATGAAATTGTCATTTTAGCACTCGTATATAGTCATAGGGTTAAAATCTACATCTTTTAGTTAATTACACTTACGCCCCAGAATTTTGGTAAAATTGCAGAAAAACCCCAGTTGTTGACTTGGTCAATTTGATACTAGAATGCGGATAAACAATGTGAGCAAATTTTCTCAAAAATGTGAAGGCCAAACAGATCATTTTGACTGACAACAAAAAATTACAATTCAAGAGAAATCAGCACGATTGGCCAACTTTAGAGCTAATTTAAGGATAATTGAGAAAGAGTTCAAGGAAACTGGAGATAGGGTCCTAGAGACAACTGGATACGGATTCTAAAACATATTCAAGCTCATCAAATCTCAAAATATCCAGAAAGATACCACATTTCAAAGTAAGGCAAAAACAAGCTTATTCCAACACTTAGTCAAATCTTGAGTTTTGCAGTTATATAGTTCATTAGGAGAAACTTTAACACAGATTTATGAGTCACACAGTGCATTGCAGGAAAGGATATTCGCATGAGATTGAAGAGCTAGGATAGATGAGCACATAGGTCCAAGGATGATGATAATTCATTAAGTAATGAGAGAAATACAAGGATGTAAAGATGGCAAAATGTACACAACTCAAGACACAAGCAGGAACAACATATTCTTCAGTGATTTTGATCAACACTTTGAGCATGGTATAGGCTAGTTTAGAAGATTTATATAGAATGTGTAGAGGGTTAAGCCATGAGTACATAGGGCCATGAATCAGCCCAAAATTCCAATTATACACAGAGATACAAGATCTGCAAGTTGAAGGAAGTGGTTTTATATGAGCTGCAGTTCTACAAAAACACAAATGCAGCCACTTCAAGCCTAATTTCAAGAAGCTTAGAGACTAATTTCTGAAACCAAACAACCATAGGATTAGAGAGCTATCCTCAGGGAACCAGCAACACACAAAAAATCAAGACAAATCATCCCCAAATGACACAGTTACACAGCCAAGAACATGCACTGTTTGTGCGCCGGAAAACAACCATCATCCAGATCAAAATCGAATCAAATTCGTGTTACAGTCATGCTATGGTGGTAGTAATGAACCCAGGGGGAATGCAAGGACCATATAAGACGAATTTTCAGTGAAAATGAAGCAAGAAATAGGGGCGTACCGTTCCTGTAACAGCAGCCCAGAATCCGGTGAAAGTCCACCGGAAAACGATGAACTCCGGCTATGTACTCGGTCTAAGATGGGTGCTTGTCATCCCTAGTCGATGGAGACGCGTTCAAGAGTAAAAACGAACCTTAATCAGTCAGAATACAACAAAAATCAGCCAAGAATTGGACGTTTACCGCAACGCCGACAAGAGTAGCAGAATCCGGCGATACCATGCCCATTTTCCGGTGGTGATGGCGGATTCCGATGATCTGGGTTGAAATTATGAGTCCTCATGATGCACCTTGGTCTCACGAACACGGGAAAGCAAAGATTAGCAACTGAAAGTTAACAGGAAGAGAGAATCGAAGGGTTTAGAGGCTAGGGTTTTCAAATTTCTTACGCCGAATTCTCCCTCGTTACCGCAAAATTCTTCAAGAACGCAGAGGGCTTTTGCTCCTCTTTGAGTGGAGATCCCCCAGCAGCATCATTTGGGCTGTAGGTGGAGCCTTGGTGGTGGTTCTACGGTGGTGTTGGTGGTGGTACAAGAACATGATGAAGATGATGGAATAGGAGAAGATGATCACCACCACTCTGTCCAGTTGGTGGAGATGGATTATGAGATGTTGGCATCTCTCCTATGAGGTGTCAAAACAAATCTTCAACAAATGCCAAGTGGAAAGCATGCACCAAGGAGTGCATGTGCAAGTACTTACAAATTTAGGGTAGGAGATGTAATTAGAAGGAATTATGATTTTCTGAAAATTCTACAAAGGCCAAACACTTTAAAGTTCCCTACAAGCATTCACACCACTTGATAAAATGTTGTTTGGTAAATATTACGTTAAAGCTGCTGTAAATATTGATATAGTAATTTTGTGTTTGGTAAAATCAACTGTGAAGTTGTTGTGAGAGGGTAAAATGACAAAAATATATGACACGCGTCATTTTCGTAAAGATAACTATTGATATTTTAAAAAAAATTGTAAGGTTAAAATCGGTTGTAGATAAATTAATCAAAAGCACTTTCTGGAAAAGCATCTCGCCCCTTGCTTCCTGAAAATTGCTGTGGGACAGCAGAAGCTGTCCGGAAAAGCCGAAATTTTATTTTTACCAAGAACATTAAAACTGCTCCTGCTGTCGGAAAGCAGCTGTGCTGGCAGCAGAAGCATTCCCAAACTCACCCTTAGAGTAATCCCATGTGGTCCAGATTCAGCCAAAAAAAAAATTCAAGTTTTAAAAAATTACAAACGACCCCCCCCCTAGTTTCTCAAAAATTGCAAATTTGCCCCATATTGAATTCACATTTCTAGATATTCTCTGCGATTCAGAGGTCAGCAAGAACTGCTAAATAAGAAATTTTACAACTGACTCAAAGTTGAATTAATTACAATTTAACCCCTATTGAAATTTCAGGGTGTTACATGACAAGTGTCCTACATGCATGAGGGTGAAACTGTAGTTTTACAAACTTTTGGGTGCTAACTAGCATTACCCAACTACTAATTTTCAGAGAATTGCACAACCACCCCGAACATTTCTAGTTCGTCAAAATCATTCCAACAATTTCCTAAACTTTCAAACACTCCATATTTCTAACTTTAAAGATGTGAAAAAGTATTTACAAATTCGCCCCGAAGTATTGATATTGCACTAAGAACTCTCTCGGTAATTAGGGGTGTTACAAAACACTCCAATATTCCTCCAATTACCCAGCTTCCACCTTGTGTCTGTAATCACCATAGGTCTGACTTTCATCAAACTCTTCGACACCTCACGACTATTTTACACTTTGCAACACTCCAAATATCAGTGGTGTGATGATAGAAAGCTTTTAGGACTTTAGTAGCTAGTAGATCAGTGTTCTGGGCCAATCTCTAGAAATATTTTTCCCCCAAAGCCTCATTGAAACATTGTAGCTCCTTAAACCCTAACCCACCTTATTCTTTAGGTCTTGTAACCTTGACCCATTTCACCCTATTAATTCCTCTATGTTGGGGGTTATTAGACAACCAAAAGTTTATAAATGTGCTTTTTATGGCTTTGATCAGATATTGAGGCAAAATCAAATCTGAGAACAAATAAGATTGGAGAGCTTGAATGATTGCTTTTATTAAACCTCTTTGTCACCTTGAGAGAGGAGAAGGCTCATCCACCCCATCAACTTTTTAATCACTCTTGCATTCATGTTGTTGGACACTGCTTTTCTATTCTTGTCCCAAAATAGAGGAATACCCAAATATATGGCCTCTTCTTTACGTTCTGGTAAAACCAACAAGTCTTGTAGTTGCTCCTTCATCTCTCTTTCACAATTCTTAGTAAAGAGAACCCCTGATTTCATAGGGTTGAGTGACAAAACTGAAACCTTACCCAATGTGTTAAGGAGTTGCTGAAATTGACTGACTTCTTGAACATCTGCTCTGAAAAACAACATGACATCATTTGCAAAACAGAGATGGGTAATGGTGGGGCCTCCATTTGGACATTGCAGACCTTGGATAGTGTTTGAAGAACTTTCTTGTTTGACCATTTGAGAGAAGACTTCCATTGCAATCACAAAGAAATAGGGTGATAAGGGTCTCCTTGTCTAAGACCCCTTGTAGGGGTAATACTTGCATTGTCTTCTCCATTTAAATACAATCTGTATTTAACTATGGAAATACACTGCTTCACCAGATTACACGACTTATTACAGAAACCCATTCTGCTCATGTGGCATCTATGAACTCCCATGTCACAATATCATAAGCTTTATTCAACTCCATTTTCAAAACTAGATTAGATTTAATCAGCATCTGGCCATTTTTTACATGGTGGATCAAAGTAGTGGCTACTAGGACATTGTCGTTAATGCTCCTATTAGGGAAAAAAGCTGATTGATTCTGTGATATGAGAGAATTGAGGAGAGGTTTAAGTCTGTTTGGAAGCACCTTGGATATGATATTGTAAATAAAATTACAAAGACCAATAGGTCTAAAATTGGCTATGGATTTCTGGGTTTATGACTTTAGGAAGCAGAGCAATTCTAGTGTTATTGAAACTTGTGAGTAAGTTTTCACTACAAAAAAAACTCAGTACAGCTTCAGTTACCTCAGTGCCCACCTTGTCGCAGAAGTGCATGTAAAAGCCTCCTTGGAACCCATCCATCCAAGGAGCTTTCCACTTGCCTAATTGAGAAGCTGCAATGTGAATTTCCTCAATAGAAGGAGTGCTGGTAAGGACTAGATTGTCTTCATCCTAGACTGGGCAAGTGATGCAGTTTAGAACTTGTGTAGCCTCATTACACCCTTCCAGATTATGATTATGACCAGATTATTTCTTAATCTCTATTTCATCTCGCTCACTACTATAAATTTACTCAAAAGCAGCAAAAGAACACTAATTTTTGCGTGGCAATAATTATTCTTGCCGTATATGCTATCAAATATGGCAAAAAAAAATTTTCCCGCTTAAAAACATCTAAAACGGCAAGAACATACTAATTCCGCATATATTTAAAAAAAAAGGCAAGAATTGTATTAAAATGACAATAATGATTTTTCCCGCTAAAAATATCTAAATGGAAAGAAAAATATCGTTATTGGCAAAAAAAATCTCGCCGCATATAATATATAACATAAACGGAAATAATTTTTTTTAACCCCGTTAAATATGATCAAATACGGCAAGATTTTCTTACCGTAAAATTAAGTCCATACACATCAATTTTTTTGACTTTGGAGCCAAGTTATTGGGCAAAATTTCTAATTACCCGCCCAAAATGAAAGTCACATGTGGCTTAAATCTGGCCCTCCCTGTAATTTCAAGATGTAATCTTGACCATCAAGCTGTAACCCACCTATATATATTTAAAAAAAGAAACAAATTACTTTATAAAAAAAAAAATCAGATCTATATCTTCACATCCCCTCTTCCCCTTTGTCGATCCCCTCTCTCTGATCGATCCCCTCTCATGATCCCACCACCAACCTTCACCTCAACCATCACCACGACCGCGTTAAGCCATCACCGCCACCACCTTCACACCTCACCGCCACCTCATTAAGTCATCACTGCCACCACCATTAGCCATCACCGCCACCACTTTATCTCACTGGCTAGAAGAAGTATAAACGATGGAAGAAGAAGAAAAGAACGAAGAAGAAGGTGAAGAGACAAGAGGGAAGATTCGATCCCGTCGCTGTCCTCATCGTCCCATCTCCGTCTCCGTCCTCCTCGTCCCGTCGCCGCCCTCCTCGTCTTGCCGATGTCTTCTTTCTTCTCTGGTTCGCCTTCAATTTGGGGAAAGATGAAGAGACGAACCCTAGACCGGTGGAGGGGGGTTTTCAGGGTGAAGGATCGTCCATTGGTGAGTTACGGTGGTGGGTTTCGAAGATTAAGTGGATTCTTGGGATCTGATGATGAGGAATTGGGTTGGGAGGTGGTTGTAATCTGAGGGAAGCTTTGATCTGGGTGTTTTAGCGTAGATCTGTTGGTGGTTGTGATGGTGGCGATGATGATGGCTGTGTTGGGGGTGGTGTTGGTTGTGATGGTTGCGATGATGGTTGATGTGTGGGCGGTGGTAGAGGGAAATAAAACATATGGTGAGGACAAAAATGAAAAAAACCAAACTATCTTAAAATTAATATAAATAAAAATTTATAATATGTATAAATAATATAAATGTATAAATCACTTAAATTTTAGAATTAATAAAAATATGTATTTATATATTAATATATATATATATACATATATATATATATATTAATATATATGGCAATAATTTTCGCCACATATGACTCTTTAAAAATGGCAAGAAGGGTTTGCCGTATAAGAGGTTAACATAAACGGCGAGACTTTTTTCCATTTTTGCTACATCATAAACGGCAAAAGCGCGTCTCTTGCCCTTTGAGGTCTAAACGGGAAGAGTTTTTCTCGCCGCTGAAAAAAACAGCAAAATAACTTGCGACCACGCCAAATGTCGCCGTTTTTTCTATAAACGGAAAGAAAACCTTCAATAACGGCGAAAAATTATTGTCGTTTTTTTGTGCCTTTCCAGTAGTGGGTCCAGCTAACATCATGCCTTTTTAGTTGACTAATTTTATTCCTTCGTCTTCTCTGAATGGTAGTTTCATGAAAGAACTTGGTATTTTTATCACCAAGCTTTAGATAGTTGATTTTAGATCTCTGCCTCCAATAGCTCTCCTCCCTGATTGATCTGTGTTCTTCTTTGGTGGTTATAATCTTGGTGCTTACAATTCTTCAACTCTTTAAGCTGCTGTTTGAGATTCCCAATCTTAACTCTTGAGTTGGAACCATTCTCCCTTATCCATTTCTTGAGGTTGCTCTCCACTTTCTTGAGTTTCTGCCTCCATTTGCACATTCTTTATCCCCTATGTGTATTTTGCAAGCTTGAACTTATCACCTCACAACACTTAGGGTTTTGGAGCCATGATTCTTCAATTTAAAAGAATCTTTTCCTTCTATTGCTAACGGGATTGGAGTCCTGAATCAATAGGCAGTGATCTGACCCCACATCTATCTCATTAAAAAGCACTGCATTTGTATTCTTGAGATCCCACTCCACATTAGCATAAGCCTTATCAATTCTTTCTCTTACCATATTTCCCTCTCTATGATTACACCAAGTATGAGAAGGACCATTAAACTTGAGCTCACTAACCCCCATGCTGTTTATAAAATTATTAAATCTTTGAATTCTCCAGTGGTTTGCAATAATGCAAGCTTCCTTATCCTCTTCAGAGCTTATACTTAAAATCTCCAATCATTATCCATGGTCCTCTCACCCTTTACCAATATCTCTAATCTCATTCCAAGCTCCTGCTTTATCTTGGCATTAGGATTAATATAGAAAAATGATCAGTACGCACTCACTCCTTCATGATCAACTACAGTGTGAATACCATGAACATACTTAAACATTACCTGAACTTGAAGATCATCTTCCGACCATAGTGCTAATCCTCCAGCTTTACCTTTCGGCTCAACATAGCACGCATTGGGGAATCTTAAGCGTCTTCTCACTCTTTCCATGTAACTTAGTTTTTTCTTAGTCTCCACAAGAAACAGGAGGCTAGGACGATGGGTTGATACCAAACTGACGCCGGGTTATTACCCAAGTGAGGGATCACAGCGGAATCAATAACGAAATGGCAAAGAACAAGGGCACAATTCTCTCTAGAGTTCTGAATAATTTCAATAATCAAAGTTTGACGAAAAACTACCTACAAGCCGGGTTTAATAGCTCAAAATCTAATTTTGCCAAAAATCGCAAAATTACAAAACTAGCCTAAAAACGACAGACCTTATTGAAAATAATACGCCGATGATAGTTTGACCCAAATCAGGCTAAATAAAGAGGTCAAAATGCGAAAAAATAAATCTGCCAAAAATAGCAAAGAAACATCTTCGAATTTTCCGTTGAGTGGTCAAACATTCTTTTTTTAGGGCTGAAATCTTTCGAGACGGGGTTTCATCCCCGTCATTTGTGACCGTCTCGCCGAGAGCTTTCCGAAAACATATTACGATAGGCATTCTGATCCCTGTAGCTCAAGTTACGCCCAAAACAGTGTGGCGTTACCAAATGTGATCATTTTGCACCTCTCTTGCGCTTGTCTTCCATGTCATGATAATGAAGCGCCAGATTAGTCGCGTATGACAGTTCGGCCTCGTCTAGTTCATCTGCTCCTGCATCACAACCCTCGTAATTGCTGGAGTGTTAGGAGACGTCCCAACCCCTGACAATTCCAACTGAGGCCTAACATTCTTCTTGTGGGTGTTTAGGGCCAGCCACCAACGCCTCTTCAGAGTTAAGAGCTTTACTCATTTCGAACATTGCTTCTGCAAATTTTGTTTGCATGTTCTTGCTCTTCATCTGTGACTGGTATCGGGGGAAATAAGAGTTCGTTTGCATCCTTGTGGCTCCTTCGAGCTTTGCCTTTTTTGTTTCTCCTACTCTTTTTCTCCCCCTGTACTGCAAGGATATATTGGAAATTGGCATCGATCTCTTCTTGCTCTTCAAGACTGTGCTCTTTCATCGGATTTGCCACAACTAATTGCAGATCTTCTCTCCGTCTTTTAGCCAAAACTAGGGTTTGTTCTTCCTCAGCGTTGTTCCTCTTACTCTTGAGGGAGACAAGGTCTTTGAACATTGTAGTCAACCGGATATCCCCATAAGGATTAATCCGACCCGGAACTCCTTTTGACTGCCACCCGAATAACTCGGGTTTTTCTTTAAAGGGTGTGGGTCTATGACACCATGCCTGCTAATGCTTGTTGTAACAATGGGCTTGATGTTAAGTCGGGCCATTATGTCTTCTAGTACGTCGACTTCCATAGGCTGGACATCTATAGTGCCAAGCCCAATAACATCTTTTAGCCCACCTTGTTGGCCCACTGGGGACTCAGGTTCTTCAACGACGTAGTTCTGTGATTCCCTAACGGCGTTATCCAGGACCGTTACATCCTGTGAGCTGTAAACGTCTATTCCCTTGTCCTTCAATCTTATCACCTGGGGATTCCCCAATTTGTCTGCGACCACAGGCTATTGTGGTGTATCCTTCTCGTGCTAGCCTCCTTGATTCATTGTCGCATCCCCACTTTGGACCCTAGCGCAGTACCTTTCCGATTCACGCGCCGACAAGCTTTCCAAGGATTCCGGTTACTTTTCTGGCCTAAAACTCTGGTTTCGTTGTTCCTTCCTTTCATCTCTAGTGTTGAAGCTCCATCGGAGATCTAGAACTTTCCTTTCTGCTCTAGCTTCCTCTCTGCTCATATGTGGACACTGGACATCTATGTGGCCAATTCAGTCACACTGATAGCAATAATCACCTAACCTCTTGTATTTAAAACGAATCCAAGACCTCAGATTATCCTTCTTTCTCAACTGAAACCCTCTTGGTAGAGTGTTTTCTATGTTCAACAAGACTCTGATTCGAAGAATCGTCCTCTGGAACATAGCTCCTTCTTCATCAAAATCAATATCTATGAGCTCTCCTATCAAACCTGCTATTATTTCTGCATTGCCTCTTGAGAATTTTTCTTGCGGAATACCTAGAATCCGAATCCAGAAAGGGGAGTGAGTGAATTCAATATCATGTAGGTTTCTCCCCAATTTCCATTCCTTCAAGAGTAGTAACTGGCCATTCATTTGCCAAGGTCTGTAAGCCCAGATTCGTTCACAATCATCTTTCTCCGAGAAGTAAAAGACGAATTTATTAAAGTCAAATTTGTCAATCACAATCGCTCCTCTGAGTTTGCATAGACCTTTTAAAAGTCCAACAAGGAAACATTAAACTGCCTTGTTGCCAAAGCAAGTCCAGTAGTCCACTTAGTTTGGGCTTGGATCCAACAGTAAGCACCACAAAGATCATGGATTTTCAGATAACGTGATTCAAAAGTTTATGCAACTTGAAGTTATACTATCAAACTTAATTTTAATAGAGGAAGGTTACAAGTGGAGTATAAAGTGTTAGTCAACCATAAGCAACAGACATTTGAGTAACAAACAAAATTGCTTTACGCACAGGCACAACATTTTAGGAAACTCTTCTAATAACATTATAAACTTCCGACTTTAGAAGCACAGAAGTCGTCGATTTTGGTACACCACGTAAGATTGGGCATTGCCAGTAGCAGTATGCCACGTAGAGCATATAATGCAAGAAACACATTCCACTAACCCTTCTAGAGGGTTAAACAAGATCTGGTATGTCATTTGTTGAACCCACCGGTCCATACAAAGTGGTCTCAAACCGAACCCACACAATGAGACACGGTAGTGGTGCGAGGTAAAACGGCACTGCACAAACCGAGACTGGGAAAGTATAGTAGAGTGGAGGTTAGAGTAAGGTTCGTCAAAATGCTCGTTGTGGGAGAGTGATTGAGACAGAGCGAGAGAGATCGAAAATAACAGATCATCACTTGTTAAGTTGTTAACTTGTGTTAGGTGTGGAAGTTGGTAATAGTTTATGGAACTGGACTGTGTTGAGCTCAACCCAACTATTAATTGTTGACCTTCTACAAGTCCCAGTACCTACTGTATAATAGTTTAAGAGGGAAGGTGTCATCTAAGCGTACTAACTACAGAAAACAATGCAGTACTCGAACACTACATCAACCAAAAAACAAGCAATGCTTTTCTATGCTAAAACCTCTTTCATCAAAATCATTTGTATCTATAGAAGTCATCTCATAACTTTCGTTGCATCACAGTTAGAGAAACAGACATGGACTCACCTCAGAAGCAGAAATCTCAACTCTTTTCCAATCTCTTATTCCTTTTCCTGCTCTTGTCGACAAATCTTCTCACCTTGTTCATTTCCACCACTTTCTACTCCTCTTGCTCCCTCAGCCCACAGCTTTCACCTCTCACTTCCGAAACTGCTTCTGCCGCCGCCGTTGTCGCCTCAGACTCGGCTCCTGAAGATGAACTTGCTGTGGTATCCAATGATTCTAAAACTACTGCAGAACTCCCATCAGAATTCACAGCTTTCACATCACCACAAGAACTCCCATTCGGGTTCAATAAGAATTTTGATTCGGCCAATATTTTGCCTCCGGTTGGCAGTCCTTGCACGCTCTTTCCAGATGAATTAAGGCGCTTCATGTCGTATGAGGTCAACGGTTCTTGTCCAGACGACGAACTCCTCGCTCAAAAGCTCCTCCTCAAAGGCTGCGAGCCGCTGCCTCGACGCCGCTGCCGCGCAGCAGCTCCGCCGGAGTATGTGGAGCCCAACCCTATTCCTGAGAGCTTTTGGTCAACTCCATCAGATTCATCAGTGGTATGGACAGCCTATACCTGCAAAAACTATGATTGTCTCATTAACCGTAAACGTAACCAGAAAGGATTTGACGATTGCAAAGACTGTTTTGACCTTGAAGGTCGGGAGAAGAATCGGTGGGCTCCGTCTAACAGTGGGGGTGGGCTTGACTTCACCATCGACGAGGTGCTAGCAGTAAAGAAGCCAGGCACAATCCGGATAGGCCTTGACATTGGGGGTGGCGTGGCGACATTTGCTGTACGAATGAGGGAGAGAAACGTAACTATCATCACCACCTCTCTGAATTTGAATGGCCCTTTCAATAGCTTCATAGCAGCAAGAGGAATCGTACCATTATACCTCAGCATTTCTCAGAGACTTCCCTTCTTCGATAACACACTGGACATGGTACACTCTATGCATGTCCTGAGTAACTGGATTCCGACTACCCTGCTGCATTTTATATTCTTTGACATATATAGGGTACTTAGGCCAGGTGGGCTGTTTTGGCTTGACCATTTCTTCTGCGTGAGTGAGCAGTTTGAGGAGGTTTATTCACCATTAATAAGTAGCATTGGATTCAACAAGGTAAAGTGGGTAGTAGGACAGAAACTCGATCGAGGGCCGGAGCTCCAGGAGATGTATCTTTCAGCTTTGTTGGAGAAACCATTGAACAATTCTTGGTGAATAAATGCAGGATTAAAAGGTTTATTGATAACTGGGGTGGTTTGTGTAGTTAGTTAAAAATTCGTTTGCCATGTTCTACAAACTAGAGTCTTCTAAGTAAATAAGCACAGCAGTGTGTCACACTTGATAGCTGTCAACTTATGACTGGATGTTGCTTTCTCTTTCTGTTGGTACTCCGCCATGTAGCTAAGGACTGAAGTGTACTCTTCTGCTCTGTTTGGTTCTTGTAAAATGTTTTACAAGAAAATAGTTTTACAAAAATATTTACAGATATGAAATGGGTGAAAATCTCTGGTATTTTTTTTATGTTCTTTCCTCTCAATCTGAGTGATTTCATCTTTTGGAATATGGTATCAAAGCTTAGGCTCGTTGCTCTTGGTTGTCTCAAGCATCAATTGCTTTGTGATTGTTCGGTGTTGTGAACCGTGGTGGTGGTTCTTGGGTTTCTACATGTTCCTTGACCATTCATAGTGAAATTCCGTGGCCGACAAATTCTGGATCTTCGATGGCAGCGATTGACAACTCTTCTCTGTATTATCTATAATTCAGAAAATCTAGGTGTAACACTTATTTTAAAGTATTGAGTACATGTATACTTGGTTTATGCTATAATCTGGAACGACATTGAGAACGATGATAAACGACGAACAAGATCACACCCATATAATGTGGTTCACTAGTGACTAAATAGCTATCTCCACGACCTAAAATTCCAATTTTATTGAGAGAAACTCACTCGAATTACAACCCACACGACACAAACTAAAAAACTCTCACGCTAGCAAACCAAAGTCGCTAGGCACTAGCTTTCTCTGACCCTCCATGTGTGTATGTGATGAGAGTCATAAATAATCTTTTATACACGTGCTTGGGGCGGTGGTATTGCCAGCCCATATGCATCACTGCCACAAGTTTCTAAATTATTGCTTTGAATTTTCTTTTCTTTTGCCGACTTTCAAGACACACCAACGGATTTCACACCTTGTCTTGAATCATCTCAACAACTCGAACCAGACCTGATGCTTCTCTCAACCAATCAACCCCAAACACTTCGCAGTTGTATGAGAAACCCTCACGCCACAAGTTGATCCAACTTCACCAAGTTTCCTCAACTACTTCTCTCAACGATGCTCCAACTCCCGTAGAGTTCCTGCAATCTAAACTCTATCGATGCTCCAACCCCAGCCGAGTTCATGCAATACAATCCTCTGTTTGCTGTTCCAACTACCATTGAGCTCCTACAACCAAATTGTTTGTTGTTCCGACTCCCATCGATTCCTACAACAAAACCTCAAAACAATTGCTCCAAAACCCACCAAATTCCTGCAGTGTTTTGCGAAATTTCTTCCCACCAAATTCATGCAATACCACCCCCTTGTGTGCCTCATAAGGTCCCCCTTGCACGTCTCACACGTGTCGTGTCCATCTTCAAAGACTCCTCCATGCCACATCTGCCTCCTCGTCAAGTGCCTGGATTCCCCGGCCTCCCAACGGGCCTTAGAGAACTAGACCATCCTCCGAAGTACCCTCCACCTGCAGCCAAAACTGCAGATCCAAAGTTCATCCTTCGTCCACCGGTGTCTCTTTTCTCTACCGTTTGAGCAGATGTCCGTATCTTCCCTTAGCCGCCATCAATGTGCCGCAACTGTGACTGCCTGAACCCCGATACGCAGCCCTATGATGTGTCCCTTCTTGCTGAGACTAAAACTCAACGTTGGTGCTTGTATATGATTCCTTATCGCCTGTCACCAAGAGCAACAAACGATCATCGCGTTTCAACAACGCACACATCTCAATCTTCCTCAGACTGAAGTCATTCTTCCCAGTAAAGCTGTCGATCTTGATCACCCACCCGAACATCGTCTTTTCAGCTCCGATCACCCCGAAATCGCGTGCGCCACCATCGCGAAACCCTAGCTATGAATTTCATGGATTGTGAAACTCTAGCTCTTTAGGTCTACCTTGATCTTGGAAAACCAATCACCTAACCAGACTCTAATACAAGTTTGTTATCATCTGGAACGAGCTTGAGAACGATGATAAACGACGAACAAGATTGCACCGACATAACGTGGTTCACTAGTAATTAGCTAGCTATCTCCACGACCCAAAACCCTGATTTTTTGAGAAAATTTCACCTGAATTACAACCCACACCACACAAACTAGAAAAATCTCACGCTAGCAAACCAAAGTAGCTATGCACTAGCTCTTTTTAAGCGTCCCTGTGGGTATGTGATGAGAGCCAAAAAGAATATTTTATACACATTTGCTTGGGGGCGGTGGTATTGCCAGCCCATATGCACCACCACCGCAAGTTTCTAAATTATTGATTTGACTTTTCTTTTCTTTTGCCGACTTTCAAGACACACCAACAGTTTAGATCTATGTTTCTTACTCTTGAGTCAAAGAAGAAGCAGAATTTTATCATCGGAATGTTGTTCTACCTACCGTGACTAATGCTATGCGTTCTTTATGCTATAGCATGGTAATGTCCTGGACTCTCAACTTTATATCTAAGGATTAAACGTGATGATAAAGATTGTGTTAATTTAGGACCCCACACCGTGTATAAGACAATTTTCAATTCCGGTACAAAAAGTCTGAGATCTTGTAGTGCAATCTATAGGTTTATTAAAAATTACATGAGAGCTCTTTAGTTAGATTCTCAGTGACTTTAACCCTTTACTTACAGGGAATTCAAGCTTCTTTCAATCTAGTCAACCAAGTTGAAGATCAGAGTATTGTTCCAAGGGTTTTTAGGTATACTTCCCAGCCTCCAATTTCATTCTTAGGTGTAGGAGTATTCTTGTATCATCAATCCAATAGTCTAGAGACTTTACTGTCAAAACTGCGAAGGAAAAGAAGATTCAAGAGGCAATAAAGCTTCCAAGGCACGCTAGAAGCTAGGAACAAATTCCTATGAGCCTCGTGCAGTGCTAGGGGCAGCCTGGGTTGGCAGTCCGACTCTTTTGACCTCCTCTCTAGCTGTTTCAGAATTTTAGTTAGTTATAAGTTCTTCGTTCTTAGAGTTTCTAAGATCTTTTTCATTATCTTCCACGAGACAAAAATAGTTTAGTTAGGAAGAATTACTTCTTTCAATTATGAACATTTTTCTTATAATGATCACTTATCTTTTCAGAAGTAACTCTTTCAATCTTTTAATTAGTTTTCTAATTAAATTAAATTGAATGTTTTCAATATAAATCAATATTTTATGTAGTAAACTTATTTTATTGCGTATTCTCATATTTTATTTTTTTTGTATATTTAATTTTTATTTATACATTTAATTTTTATTTACTGAAAATATTTTATTAATTAAAGAACACATTTTTGCATTTAGAAGAAGTTTTTTTGGCATCTTAATATATTTTTTAAATAAATAATACGATATTTTCTCTGTAGTAAATTTATTTAATTAGAATTTGACATTAAACATAAATTTAGTATTTTTTGTAATACTACTTTTAATCTGAATTAATTATCTTTAGTTGAGTTTTGACTTTAATTAGTTTTCCAAATACCTGGATTTCATATCAATTTTCTCTAGAACTCTCTTTACTCGCAAAATAAGTTTCTCACTATATATTGAGTCATAGGGTTTACGAAAATATCAAGAGAGCTAAGACAGTCCCTACCTATGTGTGAGAGAGAGAGACTCTCCCTATCAGTTTCGACCAACAACAAGAGAGAGCGAATCATGTAACGCCGTCTTGCATCTTCACCATGCCCTATAGAGAGAAGAAAAATAGGGTTTCTAAACTTGTGGTTTCTATATCTGTTAGATGCTGCTTATTTTTCCGGTGTTCTTACTCAGCATCAACTACACGTCTTCTTATGGCGATTCAACTTTAGGTATTCGAAGTTTGATTTATATTCTGGTGTCTTTATGTTAGATATGTTCTTATTGTTTCATTCAAGTTGTAGTTTATCTCTTTTATTCAAAGCTAGAATTATGCCTCTTTCATCTACATGTATCTAGTATCGGCCACAGAAGTGTATTTTTCATAAATCAAAATCTCTTTGTATTGTTCTTTGATTTTGATTTTGCGTCAGATTTGTGTTTTATGTCATTTATTTATATACATCTCACATATTTTGAACTCCATTATTTTTGGACAAAAAAAACAAACTCCAGGATTTCTCTCATATATATATTCAAGAGTTGTTATGTTTCCAGGTCTCTTAAGGAGTGTTTGTGCTAAACTGTTATTGAGCTTATTGCGACAGATATGACGTTATTGAAGTATAATCTTAATATATTACATGGTTGTTTACTATGTTCCTGTGAGTAAATGATTTTTTTTGTCTTGTATGGAGTCTCATATTCTTTAAATTTTCTTGGTCTATGTTTGTACCTTTGATAGAATTTTTCACTAACGAACTAAACAGTGATAGAGTTGTTCACTTGATGAATTATAATATAAAATTTCTTGCAGTACCTAGTCGGAGTTGTGACTCTGTATCTCAGGTCTTTTGTCTGAGCGTGTCTGCTAGTGTGCCGGTTCCTTACTTGATTCAAGGGAGTACTTGGATTGTCACAGTGTGGGGTGCTACACAAGAGATTGTAGAAGCTAGACATGTAAATATATTGTTGTATGTAGCTGATATAAGTGCTATCTCGTCAGATATCTTGTATTAAACGCTGGCAATACTTTTGTGTAGCACCGGTGTTGATCTTTGGTCAATCGAACGCAGTAGAAATACAAATACTTTTTTCCTAATATCCATCAAGGACCCATGTGAATGAGCAAATTATGATGTTCAGATGATTACCTAGTCGCACTTACTTATGACAAACACAAACACAAAAGTTTGCAGTGCCTCAACGGTATCAACACGAACAATCAGAACTGGACTCCCTCGTCGCTGGTGCTAGCTTGCTAGACAAAGATGGATGATCTAGTCTCAAGAAATAAGCTAAACTAGGAAGGTTCAAACTTATCTCTCTCTCTCCCAAAATCTAGCTATTCTATATCCGATACAAATATTGCTAAAAGGATTAAAATTCTAGCCTCGGTGCTATGATATTTGTAGGGATGAGAGATAATTTGATTTGCCCTTTATTCCTAACCGTTAGATTAGTTGGCACTTAAGTCGAAAATTCATAATTACTCATTAGTTCAACTAATGTGCAATTAATTCTTGTTTGAACTATTCTTGTTTGTGACCGTATAGGTTCCTAATTATTTTGGCAATAACAATTACACACATTGAGAGATATCTAGCTATACATAAATGCTACCTAAGAAATAGGAATTCTAGTTATATGGCGAACCTTTATTACCAATGTCACCGTGTTGTATAATTCCTTTTTCCATGTACCCAAATTAGACACAAGGCATGGAGTGCCACCCTATGTATATCTAATCTATAGTTTCTCGATTCCAAGAGAAGACTTAGACAGACAAGTGACATCAATATCTCATATTGATTCAACTGAGCATGGTCATGCATTTTCCCGAGTCACACTCATCGAGTTATCAAGGATATATACTCCCATTATATATGAGGGAAAAATCCAATTACATCACTCACACGGCTCAGCCTGTTGCATAACATGTCGATATACTGACTTTATAATCACCTTGTTACATCGTGATGTTTGACAATATTAAAACATGCACTCGTCATCTATGGAATATAGTGGATTCAAGTCATACGACCACAACACCATTGTCACTATGAGAAGCACTTGTGAAACTCACATAACTTCCATGTAGTGTTCTCATGGAGGGTCAATTCGGTCAAATCGTACTACTAATGTGTACCCATACGATAGATGTGAAATCTTATGTCAATCTACCCATATACGAGTCTCAATGCATTATAGTTGTCATAATTAAAAAAAATTAGCAAAGTATGGGCATAATATAATAGAATACAAACTCAAAGGAGTTCATCATGTCAACATATCACCATGTAGATAAAAAATGAATAACATGCCTTTATCATTAAATTAATGTCACGACAACGTAGATTGCATCCAGGACATACAACAACAACTCGTTGGTTCTAGCAAGTGGGATTTTTATCCTAATTGTCATTTTCAGGCAGAGAACACGATGAAAGTTTCACCACGATAAAAGTCGTGTGTGTCGTGCATCTTTTCTTTTAATTTAACTCTCGCATCATTTGATTTAATTTACGGTTATGTATCGCATATACTATCGATATTTACATAGTACTTGATTTAATTTACGATGTAGAATTTTTCTATATTGAAATTTGTAGGTATAGATAAGTAGACACACTCGTAATCCTATGCTTTTTTGTAGTGTAGACTCTATATCCGCTCTCAATTGATATCAGAGACTCGATTATCTTAGTTTATATTATTTACTTAATTTAACTAACGTAAGATCCAATATGCATGGATCATCTACCGTAAGGAATTGATTAATATGTGGTACTTGCTCATGTCCGATATGTCGTTACGCACTGGTGTATGTTACTCCAGCAAGAGAAAAAGGATTGATCGATTCCTAATGAAGAAAGGATGGCTTCTCTACTACTCAATTCTTTTGGATCTCTTTTTATATCTGCGGCCTAAAGAATTCAGAATTAATCACGAAGTCTTTAAGTACAACCACCTTGCTCTTACTAATGAGGATCAATAGTTGAGCAAAGATTTTGTTTCTACAACTGTGGCATGGTACGCCCTGAGTAAAGCATACTATAATGATCCAAGGAGACGTAGTTGCGGGAAAGTGTCAAAATTCAAATCAACAGAGAAGTCTTGCAGGATTCCTCGCAAAGCTTCAATTGAAGCTACAACAGGTATGTCTTTTACATCTTATGCGTTATAGATGGAAGTGATGATGAATCCCCTGATTCATCAACCCATGCGTGATAAATGGGAAAGAACTTTTATTGAGTCTGAAGGGGTGTACACTAGGTAGAAATACATTATCAATACTCTAGAAGGGGGGGGGGGTTGAATAGAGTATGCAGAGTTTCGCTAAACTTTGCAAGAATAGTGGTTTCAAAAGATTTGTAAAGAGATTCACGGCCTTGAAATGAGTTTCAAGCCCTTGGAATGAAAAGAGTTAAAGTAAGGAAAGAAAAAGTCTATTTCAAGGCCTTGAAATGAGTTTCAGACCCTTGAAAAGAAACTGTTTTAAACGCTGCAAAAGTTCTAAGTATGCAACTGAAAAGTAAATGCCAGAGACACAAGATATATAGAGTTCAGTCAACTTGGACCTACGTCTCTACCTCATGGATCTTCTCCCTTTAGGACTTTCAACACAATTCTTATTAATCCACAGATATGCCCTAGATCTCAAGCACAGAGAGATACCTTACTCTGTTACAGCTTATGGTTCTCACTAACCTCTCTAGTACCTGCTCTAGCGAACTGATTAACTAAGAATTCTCTATTTTTCACCATGAACAATCCTTGAGAATGAGAACTAGAATTATTATCAATAATATATAAAAATGAAGTTCAGAAAAGAAGAACACAGGAAATGAAACTGCAGTGAGTGTGCAATGTTCTTCTGATGCTTGTATTGAAACATACAAATCTTCTTCTTTGTTCCTTCAATGTTTTTAGTGTCTTTTGTGTATCCGAAATCCTTCATAATTTCTCCATTTAAGCACCCAGTTTGAATGGAAGATCTTCAGGATCTTCTCAAAAATTTTTCATGAAAATTTTCTTCAAATATTGACTCTTCCAACAGCTTCTTCCAACGGCTAGTAGCTCAGTATCTTTAGGGATACTAATTTGATCTTGTTGTAAGTATGTTGGGAACCTTTTAAACACAGCAGATTGATCACAGAATCAATCATCAAGCAGTTACCATATAAAATAAGAAACAAAATTCCTTGCAATACTGAGTCAAACAGATGATGTTAGATCCTGCAAAATGTGTCAAAATACTTTGTTTTTCATCATCAAGTATCATTTAATCAAGCACAGGGGTTTAAGATTTGAATAAAGATCGGAAACCCCCCCCCCCTAAGTTCTTGCATATAAAGCTCAGTCACTTTCAAGGCTTTGAAACAGGCCTTGGAATAAACAAGTTATTTCAATTCTTGAATCTGCAGTGAAATTTTAATCTCCCCCTTGATGAAAGACAAAACCACAGTCTTCCACTATTTTTGATACCGTGATTCTGCAAAAAATACTCATTAGCAAATAGCATAATAAATCATACAATGTCAACACATGAAGTCCAAAAGATCCAACTTACTAAACCAACTGAGAACAGCAAGTAACAGCGCAGTTTCAGATAATCCTACTGACCAAAACCATGTCACCTAAATAGCAAATAAAACCTAAATTTCACCCCCTTTTTTTACTGTCATAAAAAAAATGAGAATATGTTGGATAATAGTCTTTGGAAAGATTTCGAAAATATTGTTTGAAAAGATTAATTTTTCAAGACTTTGAAAAGGATTTCAAGGCCTTAAAAATGAGAAAAAGAGTAGGCAAGATTTAAGGGGTAGGGTCTTAATTTCCTTGTTGCTCTTCATCTTCTTCCTGACTATCTCCCTCATCATCCTGTTCTTCTTCTTGTTGAGCCACATCAACATCAGCTTCAACTTATCCCTCAAACAAATTAGCAAGATGTTGGAATTGTGCCCTAGAGGCAATCAATTTATTGTGACAGATATGTTGATTTACGATTCATTATGTTATCGATATGGAGATATGTTAACATGAATGAAGTCCTAAGAATATAAGTGTTATATTCTTGAATATCCCTGGTCAATTATAATGATTAAATAGGACAATCATCTATAGACTAGTATGGGGTTGGATTGATATGGAGATATCATGATCCAACACATGGGTGTGCATTAAGGGTAATGGCGAACTGGATTGACCAATCTCTGAGACGGCTACATACATGTTATGTCGAGTCACAATCGCTTCTCGTGGTGCAAAGGTATTGTCATCCTTAGACTGGAAGTCACTAGATTTTCTAGTTGTGGATTATTGTGATTTTGGTAGCGTCAAACGCTACACCGTAACTAGGTTGATATAAAGGCATGTAAAGGATAGAATAAGAAACAAGCTTAGAGATCGTAGTGGACGTAGATAGAATTTGTCCCTCCCACATAACGGGACCAAATATCCTAGGCCACTCGAGGGATAGTACTTATAGAATGTCTGGCCAGACTCAAATAAATCAATATAGGATATTGATGTTATTTGCACGAATAAGGATATTCCCAGGATTGAGAAACTGTGGATTGGATAAAAGAGTGTGACTTGTATGTCTCGTGTCCAATCCGGATATGGAGACAAACGAATGTGAAAATTACTTGCACAAGGTTTGTCGGATGACTATTCTATTAGTTGGCTAGAATGGATGTTTTGCTAGAAACCGCTCCATATTAGCAAATTTTTGCTACCAACTAGATAGAACCTATGGGGTCACACGCTAGATATATTTGAACTAGATTTGGGAATTAATTAATTAGAAGGATCACTTTGCAACAGCGTGCAAACTTAGTAGGACTAATTTGCAAGGAAGGGACTAATCTGAATTCTAGTAGGACTAGAATAGGGCCTTTAGGTAGTTGACAAGGAGTTGTTGGACTATATAAAGGATGCTCCTAGCTTCTTTCCCACACTAATGCTCATAACATAAGTTAGTGGGAGAGAACAAAGGAGATAGCAAGACAAAACACAAAGGCCGAAGCCCTAGGTGTCGTCCGCCCCCTCCCATGCCGTCGGCCTCTTGCAGGCACGACCATGGGTTGTTCCCGCTGTGTGATTTCTTCTTCCTCTTCCTCCGTTCCTATATAGCACAAAGGAGAAGGAAGATCTAGATCTCAACTCTAGGCGTGGATCAACCGTAGAGACGTGACAGAATTCACGTTACAAGTCATCACAGGAGACCCCTAAGGTGTGTAACATGATTCTTCCTTAACCATCGTTATGCCTCTTGTCCTGTGATCCTTGGAGGGTATTGAATGAATAAATTATATTTTCCGCTGCGTAGCCATGATCAAAATCGAGAACAAATTATTTCTACAATCCAATTGAGAACAAACTGTTTGTTGCTCGAACCATAGTGTTTCTAGGTAGAGACTCTCTCTCAATGAAACAGTGGGAGGACAGTAAATTGAAGAAGTTCAAGAACCACACCAGAACATTGATCCTTTTGAGAGAACATGAGCAGGATCACAAGGTGTTGTGGAGCAACCTACTCAGAAAACACAAGAACCTCGTAGGTCAGGTAGGATATATTGAGGGACTAGAGAAAAAAGGATTTCTCATAACGCGTGATATATTGCTCATAAATATGAGCCTACAACCTATGATATGGCCACGTGTGGCCATACTCTCAGATATGGCTTGGAGCCATGAGATATGATTTGGAATCCATGTATACCAACAAAGTATGAACTTTGGTGGAACCACCTAAAGGTGCAAGTGGGTTATGAGAAAACCAACATGGATGGTAATATGATTACATTTAAGGGAAAATTGGTTGGAAAGGGATTTCATGTGAGCTCATAGTATAGACTATGACGAAATCTCTCCTCAGTTGTGATCCATTCGTATCTTGCTTGTAGCAATCTGTCTATAGATTGAATCAAGCTTCTTGGAGTTGGATTCGTCGAATTGATGATGCAATCAAAGGAGTTTGTTTCCATCAAAATTGAAGATCAGAATTGTGTTTACAAGAAGGTTAGTGGGAGCATAGTTATGTTTCTGGTCTTGTATGTGGAGACATACTAATCATTAGGAATGATGTCCCTACTTAGCAATCTTACGTAGATTGACTAGGGAATTGATTTTGAAATGATAGAATTAGGCAAAATAACCTATAAAGATCTATGGAGATAGCTCAAGATGGTTGTGCGGCTTAGGTCATAGTACATAAATTGAGAAAAGTGTTGAAATTGTTCAACATGCATAGAATATGGATTCTACCTATGTCACATGGAATTGGTCTTTAGAAGACTAATTGTCTTTCCTATTGGATTGGGAAGGGACCGTATGAATGAGATTCATGAGATACGCCATATTATGTACTAGGCCAGATTTGTCATATGGCATGACACAAAGATACCAGTCAAATCCGGGTGATAGTCACTGGATAAATTATCAAGATTATCCTTTAGTACTTGAGAAGCACTAAGGATGAATTATTAATATGTGCAGGATAGGAAGAGTTTACTGTAAGGAGTTACAGTGATGCGAACTTCAAATCTAACAAAAGAGATTTCAGATTATAAGTCGAGTTTAAGTTTTGCCCTAGTGGGAGCGACAGTGAGCTGGAAAGGTTCCAGGTAAGATTCAGTCACTGATTCTAACATAGAGGAGTGAGTAAATTATTGCATGAGATGCACTTACTCAGAATATTCAAACTTAATCAAATTGTTGGTGGAGTAGATTTGAATATTTGCAAGGTACCAGCAGATGTCTCGCCCCTACGCAATGTAAGCGTGGAGGGCCGCGCTATATCAATAGGCATATGATGCAAGAGATTGATTTTAGTGCAAGTGGGAGACTGTTGGAATTGTGCCCTAGAGGCAATCAATTCATTTTGACAGATATGTGGATTTACGATTCATTATGTTATCGATATGGAGATATGTTAACATGAATGAAGTCCTAAGAATATAAGTTTTATATTCTTGAATATACCTAGTCCATTATAATGATTAAATAGGACAATCATATATAGACTAGTATGGGGTTGAATTGATATGGAGATATCATGATCCAACACATGGGTGTGCATTAAGGGTAATGGCGCACTGGACTGACCCATCTCCGAGAAGGCTACATACATGTTATGTTGAGTCACAAGAGATTTTCAAGGTGCAATGGTATTGCCATCCTTAGACTTGAAGTCACTAGATTGTCTAGTTGTAGGTTATTGTGATTTTGGTAGCGTCAAACGCTACACAGTAACTGGGTAGCTATAATGGCGTTTACCGGATACAATAAGAAGCAAGATTAGAGATCGTAGTGGACGCAGATAGAATTTTTCCCTCCCACATAAAGGGAAAAAATATCCTAGGCCACTCGAGGGATAGTTCTTATAGAATTTCTGGCCAGACTCAAATAAATCAATATAGGATATTGATGTTATTTGCACGAATAAGGCTATTCCCAGGATCGAGAAACTATGGATTGGATATAGGATTGTGACTTGTATTTCTCGTGTTCAATCCATATATGGAGACTAAAGGTTGTGACAATTACTTGCACAAGGTTTGTTGGATGACTATTCTATTAGTTGGCTAGAATGGATGTTTTGCAAGAAACCGCTACATATTAGCAAATTGTTGCTACGAACTAGATAGAACCTAAGGGCTCACACGCTAGATAGAGTTGAACTAGATTTTGGAATTAATTAATATGATTAATTAATTAGAAGGATCACTTTGCAACACCTTGCAAACTTAGTAGGACTAATTTACAAGGAATGGACTAATCCAAATTCTAGTAAGACTAGAATAGGGCCTTTAGGTAGTTGAAAAGGAGTTGTTGGACTATATAAAGGATGCTCCTAGCTTCCTTTCCACACTAATGCTCATAACATAAGTTAGTGGGTGAGAACAAAGGAGAGAGCAATACAAAACACCAAGAACGAACCCCAAGGTGTCTTCCGCCCCCTCCCATGCCGTCGTCCTCTTGCAGGCAGGGCCATGGGTTGTTCCCGTTGTGTGATTTCTTCTTCCTCTTCCTCCGTTCCTAGCTAGCACAAAGGAGAATGAATATCAAGATCTCAACTCTAGGAGTGGATCAACCGTAGAGACGTGACACAATTCACGTTACAAGTCATCACAGGAGACCCCTAAGGTGTGTAACATGATTCTTCCTTTAACATCGTTATGCCTCTTGTCCTGTGATCCTTGGAGGGTATTGAATGGATAAATTATATTTTCCGCTGCCTATACATGATCAAAATCCCTACAAAAGGGTCACATGTTCTGGAATAGCTGTCTTCTTAGATTTTTTCTTGAGGTCTATCAGCAGTGCTTCTGAATCTGGACTGTCTTCTTCTTGTTCTGCCACAGGTTCTTCAACCACTTTTTTCCCCTTAAATTTTACCTGAGCAGCCTCTTCCGGAGTTGAGTGTTCACTGAGAAAATGCTTTGCTGATTCACCCTTTTTGGTACTCTTTGCAGCTTGAGATGCTTCTTCAGCCACATGAAACAATGTCATGCTCAAGAACATGTTTTGAACCATATATTTCATATGTCTTAGATCAGTGTTAAACCCATGTTGATTCTCCTTTACCTCATCAATATCCATCTGAAGTTCTTTCAGCATCTTGAGAGTCAAGGGGTTATCTTGAGGCTTGTCAAGTTCTTAGGTTTGAAAAATTTCTTGGAGCCCAAACCTTCATCTGTCAAATCTGAGTATAGCTTCCAAGTGTTGGCACTGGTTTTCACTACACCAATCTTATTAAATGCCTCTCATTCAACATACCAAATCCAGTAGTGATAGTCTCTTCCGTGTCAGTTGGGATTTCAAAGTGTTGAAAGAATAAGTTGAGCAAATTGGCATATGGAAAAGGGCATTTTATCTGGTTGGTTTGGTTGTATAGCATGTGTTCCATCACAATCTTTGGAAGATCAATTTCATAACCATGCATAACCAAATACATTAAGTGCAACACCCTCTCAGTAACCAGTTCCTTTGAGTACTCCCTAGGTACCACACATCTCATCAAGATAGTAAACAAAACATTGGCTTCAACAATTACCACATGGTGTGTTAGATGCTTAGATGAGGAAGGGGTATTGGGTATAAAGAACGCTTCTTTTTCTAGTTTCGGGGCTTCACTCGTAGGAGGGTAGTTACTAGTGTCATATCTCTTGGGACATCCTAGAACATTTTCAAACTCGGAGTTATATAATTCCATTCCAATCCCAACAACGTCGCTTTGAATCACCAAATTTGCAGTTTTCTTGAGTTGTTTCGTGTTTAGGTAAACGAATCTGGTGATTCAAGGGTAGGCTAACTCTAGATGGTTTAGAACAAAAAAAAGAGAGCTTTTATTCAACATTTTGATACACTCCAGATTCATACCACGTAACATAGGAACACTGATCATACTACATAATGCAACTGATCTAGAAGCAAATCCATCTAGCCATTGACCTCTAGCAACATGAGTAATGAACCATGAATTATCAAGGGCCGATTTCCTACCAGTGGATTTCTTCTTCTCTGAATAGATCTATAGTGCCTTTTCCTTCTGTAACCTTTTCCTTCCTTTGCGCTTTTCTGTTTTGTTCTCATCTGGTTCTTCATCTGTAACCTTTTCCTTCCTTTGCGCTTTTCTAGTTTTGTCAGCCTTCTTCTTTATCTTCTTAGGGCTGCCAATCTAAATTCCCTTTTATTTTCTGGTGCAGAATCCACCGCCTTATTCTTCTTCTTCTTCTTCTTCTTCTTCTTCTTCTTCTTCTTCTTCTTCTTGCTAGACTAGTGTCTCATCTTTCTTGGCTTTCTTCTTGGGAGGAGGGGGTGCCATGTCTTCAGCTGTTGGAGTCTTTGAACTGGAGTCCCCATTGATGGTCTGAACCTCTTCCACAGTGGACTTTCTTTTCTTCTCTTTTGGTGCTCATTGGGGTTGGGGAGAAGAAGAGAAAGGTATGATAGATACAAAAGAAAGAAAGAGAGAAGAAAATAAATAGAAGAGAGTTTCAGTTTGAAAAGGAAACTAAATATTCTTTCTGATCATGAAGATCTGGTGAATCAAAAAGATTCAAGTCCGTGTGTGCCGTTGGAAATAAAAGATATATTACTATATTGATTGAAAAGGGCTTTTTTGAAAATTGAGGGGCAACATTGAGAAATTATCTACAAATATAACACCCAATATTGAAAGATCTAATGTATTGACTAACTAGCATGCAGTCTTATTTTCAAGGCTTTGGAAAGGATTTCAAGGCCTTGAAAATTTGTACGATGTAATGCATCTATACTGAAAGCTTTGAAAAAAAAATTCAAGGCTTTGAAAATCAGTTCAAACCTGTGAAACACATAGAACTTACCTGATTCTCCCCCTAAACAAATGCTTCTTTATAAAGCATGCTCAATTCTAATCTTAAGGCTGAGAATCTTTCATCTGGCAATCGTTTAGTGAAGATGTTTGCAAATTGCAAGTTAGTAGAAACAAATTCAAGAACAGTATCACCTTCTTCACCATGATCTCTGATGAAGTGATGTCTAACATCAATATGCTTTGTTATGGAATGCTAAACTGGATTCTTTGTAATTGATATTGCACTTGTGTTGTCACACTTGATAGATATATCTCTGAAGTCAAATCCAAGATCTCTCATTTGTTGTGCTATTTATAACACTTGTGAAAAGCAAGCTCCAGCTGCTATGTAATCAGCTTCAGCTGTTGATAGTGCAACTGAGTTTTGCTTCTTTGAATGCCAGCTGATTAAAGATGATCCAATAGATTGAGAACACCCTCATGTACTCCTCCTATCAACTTTATATCCTGCAAAGTCGGCATCTGAATAGCCACACAAAGAGAAGTTAGAATGTTTAGGATACCAAAGCCCTAAGTTTTTGGTACCATTGAGACATCTAAAAGTTCTTTTAACTGCAGTCAACTATGATTCTATAGGATCAACATGAAATCTAGCACACATGTACACACTAAACATGATATCTGGTCTACTAGCTGTGAGTAGATTAATGATCCAATCATACCTCTATATTCTTTCACATTCACACTCTTACTAGATTCATCCTTGTCTAAAGATAGTGTAGAATTCATGGGGGTCTTAATCTCTTTGGACTGAGACATATTATACTTGATTAGAAAGTCCCTTGCGTACTTGCTTCGATGTAGGAATATTGCTTTCTTCGTCTGATGAATTTGAAGTCAAGGAAAGAAGTTCAATTCTCCCATCAAGCTCATTTCAAATTCCCTGCTCATAAGACTTGAGAATTCCTTGCACAGAAGATCATTAGTAGATCCAAACAGAATATCATCAACATAAATTTGAACTACAAGCATGTCTTTATCATGAGTTTTTATGATAAGGGTCTTGTCTACTAATCCTCTTTTGAAATCAGTTTCAAGTAGAAACTTTAACAATCTTTCATACCAAACTCTTGGAGCTTGTTTTAAACCATAAAGAGCTTTGTCAAGTTTCTAAACATGATCTGAAAACTTGTCATTTTCAAAACCTGAAGGTTGAGCAACATAAACTTCTTCTTTTGAATAGCCATTTAGAAATGCACACTTCACATCCATTTGAAAGAGTTTCATGTTCTTGGGAGATGTAAATGAAAGTAGAATTATGGTTGCTTCTAACCTGAAAACTGGAGCAAAACTTTCTTCATAGTCAATACATCTTTCTTGATTGTAGCCTTGAGCTACCGATCTAGCTTTGTTCCTGATTACATTTTCATTCTCATCAAACTTGTTTCTGAATACCCATCTGGTACCAATGACAGACTGATTTCTTGGTAGAGGAACTAGATTCCAAACCTTGTTCCTTTAAAACTGATTGAGTTCACTTTGCATTGCTATAATCCAGTCTGCTTCTTGTAATGCTTCCTTTATAGTTTTAGGTTCTACAAGATAAATAATAGCATAAAAAGCACAAAGATTCTTCAAATGTGATCTGGTTTGTGTACCAGTGGTTGGACCAGAAATAATGCTATCAGCAGGATGAGATCAGAGATATTTAAATCTCTTCCTTGGTGTCCATGGTTCAGTCTCTCCAGTTTGCTTCTCAAGTCATTGAAACTTGAAGTGGTAGCTTGTTCTGCTGTCTTCTCTAGAGGTTCTGTTTCAAGGCTTTGAACCTTGGTTTCAGGGCCTTGAAAATGCATGTCTTGTTCCATTGACATTTCCTTGGACCCTATTGAGGATTCTACTTTAGTATCTGAATCATGCTTGTTCAGATTGAGGTCTACAAAACCATCACTCAAAGAACCATCATAGCTTTCATAAAAAATAACATGAATGCTTTCTTCAACAAGCTTGGTTCTCTTATTATAAACTCTATAAGCTTTGCTTGTCTGAGAATAGCCAAGAAACATACCTTCATCACTTCTTACATCAAACTTACCAAGATTTTCCTTACCATTATTGTGGACAAAACAAGTACAACCAAATGGTTTGAAGTAAGAACTGTTTGGCTTTCTTCCTTTGAACAGCTCATAGGAGGTCTTCTTCATAATAGGTCTGATCAAGCACATGTTAAGAATATAGTTTGCTGTATTCACAACTTCTGCCCAGTAGTACTTTGACAACATGTTTTCCAGAAGCATTTTTCTTGACATGTCTTCAAGAGTCCTTCTCTTTCTTTCAACAAATCCATTCTGTTGAGGAGTTATAGGAGAAGAAAAGTTGTGAGAGATGCCATGCGTAGAACAGAATACATCAAACCCAAGTTGATCAAACTCTCTACCATGATCACTCTTGATTGAAGCAATATGTAGGTTTTTCAATGTTTGAAGTTCTCCACAAAGCTATGAACATTCAGTGAGAGCTTAAGATTTTTCTCTAAGAAACATAACCCAAATTTATCTAGAGAAATCATCTACAGTAACAAACACCATATGCACATGCCTTGCATACTTCTTCATCTCTGAACTTGATAGAGGGTAGACCTCTTACTAATTTCTTGGAAACTAAATTGTTTAAGGTATGCAAGGCAATGTGTCCCAACTTTCTGTGCCAATGCTTTGAATCTTCTTTCAAGTCCTTGAGACACTTCAAGTTTTATCATGCAACTTTGTTAGTTTGAAATTATAAACATTGTATGATCCAGAAGCAGTGAGGATGTAATTTCTAGATTTCCCATTTTGCACCACACATTTCTCTTTATCAAATATAACCTTCTTGCCATTGTAACAAAGCTGAAATACACAAAGCAAGTTAAATTTCAAGCCAACAACTAGATATACATCAAAGATAGAATTTTCAAAATCTGTACCAACTTTACCAATACCAAGAATGTTGCATTTTCCTTTGTCACCAAGTGTAATTGATCCTTCAGATTGCTCTTTCAGTTCTGAGAATAGAGATCTCTTTCCACTCATGTGTCTTGAGCAACCACTGTCCATAAACCATTTATGCTCTTTGATCTTGGTGACAACCAGCAAACACCATTCACTGCCTTACCCAGCTGTTAGAGCAAGTGGTGAATTTAGATTCATATTAAGGGTCAATCATGTTATTTTGTCTAAACCCCTTAGGAACCCAAATATGTCTAACTTGTCCTCTGAGTTGGAAGGGAAAAGTGTTCCTCATTATTTGAGGGTCTCTTCTTCTAAAAGGACAAGTCATTTTAACATGACCAATCTTATTGCAGTAATGGCACTTAGGAGATGTTTTGCTTCCATATTTCACAAATCTGGTACTGTTCTTCTTTGGAAAATTTGGATTGTATCCAATACAAGTTTTGTGAACAGACTTTAAGCTACCTCCAAGAATCAAGTTCAAGTTGTGCTCTGAGCCTCCATGTTTTATTTTGACCAATTCAGATTCTTGAAGTTTCTCAGTCAGAGTAGTCTTTTGTTTGTTCAATTCATCAACTTGATGTCTTAGATTGACAATAATGTCACTCAAGAGAGAGTTCTCAGTGACTACATCCTTGACTTGTGTTTTCAAGGCTTTGAAACTGGTTTTCAAGGCCTTGAAATCACTGTCAGTTTTCTTCCGAGAGATTTCAAGATTCTGATTCAGATAAGCAAGATGCAAGTTTTCCTTTGCTTTCTCATGAACTTCTACTTTCAAAAGCATAGTTCTAAGATAGTCAGAGACGGCTTCTGTTGGTTTTGAAACCAAGAAGTTTACCATTACCTCAATGTTATTTTCAAAACTTTCGTAATGATTGGCCATAAAGCATAGGTAGGCATGTTTTTCTTCACACACACAGTCACTTGAGGTTTCTGAATCACTCCATGAAGCTATCATATCTTTCTTCCTTCTATCATGATCTTTCTTCTGAAAGTTCTTACTCTTCTTGTGTGGACTGTCTCTGATCAAATCTCCTACATCACCAAACTCAAAGCAATTAATGACTTTAGGCTTATTACTATGTGAAGAAGATTTACCTTTGTAGTCTTTGCTGCTGGAGGATCTGTTTCTATCTCTACTAAAGTCCTTGTTTCCAAAGTTCTTCTTCATTTTTAAAATTCTGGTAAACGCTTTAGAAATCGAAGCAAATGAATATTCATCATCATTTTTAGTTTCAAGGCTTTGTAATTTCTCATTCTCCTTTGCCTTCAGAGCTAGGTTCTTGAAACCTTCTGGTACGTCTCCATAATCTTCATTCATGGATATTTCATGTGCAAGGAGCTTCCCTTGTAGGTCATCAAGATGAAGTGATGAGAGATCTTGAGCATCCTCAATAGAAGTAGTCTTTGGTTCCCATTTTTCCTTTGGAAGACTTCTCAGAATCTTTCTAACCCTTTCTTCATTGGAAATGTGCTTTCCTAATGAATGAAGGTTAATGACAATGTCAGTGAATCTTTTGAGCATGTCTCTGATTGACTAATCAACATTCATCAAGAATAGCTCATATTGTCTGAGATATATGTTGCTCTTAGTTTGCTTGACTTGGAAAATTCCTTCAAAGGTCACCACAAGCTTATCCTATATCTCCTTGGCAGTATTGCAACCTGAGATCCTGTTAAACTCATGTGCACTCAAAGCACAATATAAGAGATTTATAGCTTTATAATTTTTGGAAAATTGTTCTAACTGAGATGAAGAAAGACAGTCTTCAGATTTGGGAGTTCTAATCCCATCTTTCTCTGTGTACAAAGTATGAGGACCATTCTGAATGATAGCCCAGAGTTCCATATCTTGATCAATGATGAACATTTTCAGCAAGGCTTTCCAGTGAACAAAATTGTCTCCAAAGAAGGGAGGAGGTCTGTTAGCAGCTCTTCCCGTAGAGAAACAACCATCACCTACAGTACTCATAATCAAAATATGGTTAAATCTATGCAGTGATACAAGCTCTGATACCAATTGAAGGTGTGTACAATAGGTAGAAATACAGGATCAATACTCTAGAAGAAGGGGTTGAATAGAGTATGCAGACTTTTGCTAAACTTTGCAAGAATAGAGGTTTAAAAAGATTTGTAAAGAGATTCGAGGCCTTTAAATGAGTTTCAAACCCTTGAAATGAAACTGTTTTGAATGGTTCAAAAGTTCTAAGTAGGCACCTGATAACTCCATACTTGGAGTTATATTCTTATGTGATTACTTGTCATTTTGCGTAGTTTCCGATTCATTTACACGTTCTTTATGCCAAGTTTTGATAATTGGATCATGATTGAGCATTTGATCGTAAATGTTGAGTCCGGGAACTTTTTAGCGTATTTTATGCTATATTTGTATCGTTTGATCTCCTGGTATGTTTTAGTGTTGTGGATTTCAGCAACCGGGATCTCGGAGCGATGATATTGGATAGGAAGTGAACTTCGGAAAGTGGAATTGCCCAAGAGATGCTCGGGCTTGAAGACGAAGAAGAAAGAAACAAGAAAAAGAGCCAAAGATGATTTCGAGACTTTTTCATACGAAGAGAAAAGTGTTCATAAGAACACTTATACTTAGAAGAATTTTGGAGCTCAAAATCACAAGTGTTCGTACGAGCAACCCGACTGTTTGTACGAACAGAAAGGGAAACTCAGATTTTTGGGGCTGTTTTGTAATATTTTGAAATATGTAAGATTGGGGGACTTGTTTTAGACCTAGTAGTCCATCCCTAGGAGTATTCTATCATCGTTGGAGCTTTTGGATCGTGCTTCGGAGCTTGGGAGTTCTTCGTTTGATCTCTTTCTTCTTCCCCTCTTTAGTCTTGGATTCATGATCAATAAACTTGTTATTTTGATCATGTACTGTAGTAGCTAAACCCTCTTTATCGGGAATTCTCGTTTGGATATCTAGGATTTTGGTATGAACATGTCTTTTTGAGATTATGGTTCACATTTAGACTTAATTATCATGTTCATATATTATTATGAATAGTTTATGTGAAACCTCTATCTCTTTTGCACGTTGCTAATGAAGGATTAATCTTGATTAGGGTTCACGCGGTAGCTCCGTGAGTTCTAGTCGGAAAATTGACCTATTCACTTTATTGTATCACTACTTGGTAACTGGGTAGTGTTGATTAGGATCGTAAAGTAGAATAACGACCACAATGCATGCCTAACGTTGAATTGGAATTTGTAACTCGATTTAATTTGACATTAGCATAGGCAACTCACTTGGTAACTCGGTGAGTAGAATGTTGCTTGATTAATAATAGAAGACATGCTATTATTTCATGAATCAAAGTATAATTTCATATCATCCCTAGTGAACCTAGAGAAAATTCCCGGTATTTGCCTCTTATTAGTAACTTTACAAATCGTTCTTTGTTAATCGTGAATCAATTCACTAGGTTAATTGAGAATCATTGTCTTTTATTTTAGTAGAATTTAGAAAAATCAAATCAAATTGCGAGCCCACATAAGGTTATGCAATCATAATTGATTTACAAGAAGTCCCTTAGGATTGCAACCCGGATTTCCGGATATTACTACACGCGACAACTGTGCACTTGCGGTAGGAACGTCTCAAGTTTTTGGCGCCGTAATTCCTAGACTTAGGGATTTTACTTTATTTGTTAATATGTTTTACTCACCTACTTTGTGTGTGATAAGTGTCTTCAGGTTGGATTTCACGGTGTATGTCCCATTCTAGAGACGAGCCTTTGAACCCAACACATGAAGAACCGGAATCTCTGTTACCCTCACAATGTAGAGACAAGAGGAAATCAAACTTAGTTACTATGGATGACCAAACTAGATGAGTTTGAAAGGATCTGCAAAAATATGCAGGATGCGGAAGCAGCTAGAATTGCAACTGTGGAAGATGCAGCTAATCGAGCAAGGGAGACTGAGGAGCTCAGAGCTCGGTTGACTGGGATGCAGGCTGCAGTGGCACGTATAAACCCCCAAAATCCACAACCACTGCGAGGTGTGGGGGTACAAGACGGAAAAAATGGAGGAGCGAATGGGGGCAATAATGGTGGAAATAGAAATAATGGGGGCAATAACAGGGACAAAATGCACAGGATGTTGCGGCACAGGTGAATAATGCTGAAGCTGATGAACATCCTTTGGTGGACTACTTCATAACTATGCCGGAAGGTTACCAACCCACTATTGTCAGGCCACAAATCAACGCAGCCCATTTTGAAATACGCCAGCCATTGATAAAGATGGTTCAAGATGAGTGCATTTGTCTTTTCCGCTGAAAGAAAATGCACCCACTTTTACGAGCAAGTTCTCGATCACCCCATTTGCTGTCACAGTTGAATTATCTTGCAGTTGCAGACCCATCTTCACCGGGGTTGGCGCGCCAATTCCTGATCTCTGAAATAGGGACAGTGGCATGAGATTGATACTCGTGCCCATGATGCAGAGTCCATGTGTGTGATACCAACCCCCAAGAATGCAGCTTAAGATGACACTGCGTGGATCTCTCATCTTGGGAATGTCCTTCTGTATAATAGTACTACACGTCTCTGTCAGCTTCACAGTGGCATAAGGGTCTATGCTCTTCTTGCCCCATAAATTCTCTTTCAAAAAATTCTTGTACTTGGGCATCTGAGCAAGCGCTTCCATAAGAGGAATGTTATATGCAGTTGTTTGAATATGTTAAGAAATTTCCCAAAGTGCTCCTCATCATTCCTCTTTATTGCGCCAGATATGGTACATCTGGCACATACTTAGCCGGATGTAGAGTTTTCTTGGGCTCTTATTTCTTCTCAGCCATGTCTTTTGATTGGGGACTCACAGCTTTGGGGAACTCTTCACCCAATTCCTTCTCTGTAGCTTTTGTAGCTTCAACTCTCGCATGGCTAGGATATGGAGGATCTTGAGTAGTAGTGCCACTGCGAGTAGTAATAGCTTTGAGCTACTCAGTAGGAAGAATGGTATTAGAAGGAAGCACACCTGGTGGAAATTTGGCATTTTGATTGTCAATTTACCTAATCTGCGTCTCATGACTCTTCATTGTAGCTTCCATGGAGACAATTTTTCTCTCCATTCTATCTTTATTAGCAAGCAGCTTTCTCAATAAAATCTTTGTTTCAGCTTCTCAATTTTGTGATCGTGGAGATCAAGGAGGATCGAGATGTGCCACTCATATTTGGAAGACCGTTTTTGAAGAAAATGAGCGCAAATGTTAATCTGGAGAAAAGAGGAATTTACTATCAAGGATCTAGATTCATCACTTTTGTTCAAGGAATTTGTTTCGGGCAAAGGGAAGAATAAATTGGCCATGATCAAGTTTAGAGAAGATCTTGTGGATCCTACTCTTGGGTTGCCTATAGTTCTGCAGCCCGATCCACCCGAATCAGAGGAGGAGCCAAATGTGGTGAGTGCACATGATGTGGTGCGGAAAATCAAGAGCAAGAAATTTAAGGAGGAGGCACGTCGTGCTAAGACTCCTTAACATCTTTTGAGGTAACTGGTCGGGTCGTCGACCTTAAATTACACGGCGCCTGTTGGAAGGCAACCCAACATACTTTTATGATTTAGTGTAGAGAGTGTGTTTTTAAATACTGTCGTGTGTTTTTTTAAACTGTTTTGTTAACGTAGGGGTGAGAGAGAGTGGATCTCATGTGCAGGATTACAGGTGGAGACGCGATTCAGACTCCCCTTCTTGATGCGCGTGTATGCAAGAAAAAGCACAAAAATTGAGGAAGCTAATTGAGTTATAAGGAAAGGATCAAAAAGTGAAAAATCACTCGAGGTCGAGGAGTGATACATATGCGAGCATAACGGTGGTGTCAAGAGCTTTCCGGTGATATGTGGACTGCGAGCATCATAGCCTGAACACGAAAAACGGACAATACACAGAGATGCGCGGTAGAATTTGAGCTAGAACGCATTAACATAAAGGATGGAGGAATTCTCGCAACTGACGGAGAATTTTTACACGAAAATATGATCCGGGGAAAAATTGGGGTGTTTGGAATGCATAACGGCAAGCCACGATGATCGACGAAAGAAATTGGAGGAGAAAACGACACTCAGGACAAAAGTGTCAGTGTGAACACTCGATGTGTTTGTACGAACATATTTTGCCAGAGTTGTTCGCGGGAGAACAAAATTTGTTCGGGGAAGGGGTCTGTTGAATTTCACGAACAAAATTTCCAAAGTGTTCGTACGAACACATTCTTGTTCGTGCGAACACTTGTGACATAGGGGGTAAAAATGATATTTTAAGTCATGTCAGGGTCATAAAAGTCTTTTATGCGACTTTTTTGCCCCAATTCACCAGCAGTGGGTCTACGGGAGTGTTTCCTCTCAATTTTGTTTTTCTCACGACAGCAACTCAACACCTCCGTCCGCCATAACCACCGCTGTCCATACGTCTTCCGCCCCGCCCTCCTCCCCCTCAACTCCGTCAAACCTGTCCTCCTCCTCCCTCAACTCCGTCTGCCATAACCACCGCCGCTCGACAAGCAGTCATAGCCGTCCACAGCATCCGTCCTCCTCTCTCTCGTCCACACTCTTTTCGAATAAAATCCAACTGAAATTCGGCGAAGAACAGTGGGTTTTGGGCGCGCTTCTATGCCGGACAACATCAATATTTGATGTTGGGGCTGAATTCAAAAGAAGATGGATGGATTTGAAGTTGAAGAAATCTAGGGATCTTGTAGAAAATCTGAAATTTGGGGTTTTCGGTTGAGAATCAAGCTTGTTTGAAGGAGGAGATATTGACGGGGACACAGCGAGGAGCAAAGTGAACCAATCAATTGCGGATTTCATCGAAAAAATTTCTGCGACCTGAAACTGTCCGTCTTGCCGAATTTTCTGAAAATCGTGCCTGTAAGACTAGCTCCGGGCACGTAGGTACGTTCTAATCCTTCTCTTTACGTGTATTAGGCACGAATTTTCTTCATTTGGAAACTTTTGTTCTTAATTTTATCGATACGCAAAGGCCTCGAGAAACATGCGAGGAATTGCATCGTGTCTTGCCTAGTTACTCGTTTGGCGTGCTTACATGCTTAAATTCAGTTTACACAACTCGTCACCGTGCACAATTACTTGCTTTTGTTATTTGCTTGTTAAATCGAAATGCTTAAGAGAAAAGCGGCCACGAGTGACGATGCGCTGTATCACCCGGTTAGGAAAGGATGCTGAGGAGCAAGAGAATGAGATTGAGTCTGAGTAGATACACCGTCCCCCGCATTGGTTTGCTGAGTCCTTTACTTGATAACTAATTTTCATTTAGGACAACGAAGCGTTCTGGTGTGGGGGGAATTTTTAGCCTTGACTAGCCAACTTTGTCTCTGCATTACCCTGTCACATGTAGGACATTTGTGTTGTATGGTGAGTCATTAGTCGTGTTTGTGTCGTGTTTATATGTATTTTTTTTACTGTGTCGTTATTAGTTGATGTTTGCATTTTATATTGCACGTTTAATTTATTCGGTCCACCTACCCAAACTGAGTCAGTTTCGAGTCTTCTCTCGAGTCGGCCCTTGCATATAAGTAGAACTTATAAAAAAAATTAATTAAAAAAATATTGAAAATTTAAGAAATGGCAATCAAAAGAAGCAAAAAAATTGGTAAAATCGAGGAGTGTGAGAACTGTAGGCATAGGGCATGACTTGCGATCGAGAGTGACAATGTGAGTTCCCCCTAGTACGTATAGAGAGACTTTCTTTACGGGAATGCTTACCTATTTTAATACACTTACTTGATGTTCAAATTTAAAGTGTGTGCCTTGTTTTTTACAAGATTTGAGCTAGGTGTGAGCTAAACAAGCCAAATGTTCATGTGTACGTCTTAGGTAGTCGCTAACCCGACTCGTAGTGGCACACATAACAGCTGTGCGAGGATGTGTATTAGAGCACTCACGGCTTGTTAGATATCACCTTGTAAGACCACTAGAAAGCCCGATTTGAACCTTGGTTTTATATGCTAGCCTCTTGACCTAGGGAGACGATTCTTGGCCTTCATCAATAATCATTTAGAAATACCTCTTTAGTGCGTCACGAGGGATTCGTAGTTGAGGGGGCTCGATGACGGAGTTCTTCACTATACATTCTTGTGAGTTCTATGAATCGCATGTGCTTCATTTGATATTTATGAGGGGATGCGAGGGTGAGTCAGTAGGCTTGCACACTTCAGTGTGGCGGTGTTCCATGTCATTACACCGTGGACACAGTTGTAAAGAGCCACGAGTGCGTGACGTCTAATCCGCACAAAATAGGTTGGTTGATTTTAATTGTTGGATCGTGCTAGGTATTGGACTTCTTTCATATTGGTGTAGGAGGTTCGGTTGGATTAGGCATATGACATACATCGTTTGATTACTTGAGAGGGGGGCATGACTAAATTCTATTGTGGGGATGTCGACTTTGACTACGGACATTGAGATTGCGCGTTTGGTGACTCCATCCCCATACATGTACTTGGACTTGTTTGCAGCTTTGTTTGGTGGCACCATGCACTTCATTATGATTAGGGGGAGATTGATCTTACTTGTGATACATATTCATCGTTTTGTTTCCTCCCCCTTTATATATTTGCTTAGCACCTCTTGGAAGACCACGCGTACAGTTTGACGTGTTGTAGAGATTTTGAGAAGAAAAAAAATTAGAAGAAAAAAAAAAGATAGAGAGAAAAAGGAGAGATGAAATAAATGAGTAATTTGATCTTAAAGAAGAAACGAGTGGTGGAAGCTTTTGGTTCATTGACGACTATTTACGTTTCATGCACGATTCGCGACGGTGGCCAAGGAGATCATTCCTGTACCGGGGTTTGAGGGGATCGAGGGCCGGAGAAGGTGAGTTTCGGATTGCAGTTTCTATCATCGTTGTGAGGGTGTATGAGATGAGGGTTGGATTGTGAGAATGTGACGCTTTAGGACGTGTTACTTCATGATTATTCTTTGTGTCTTTAAGCCTCAACATTCTAAATCGTTAGTGGAATAGGAGCTCGGACCTCGAACGTGGCTTAGCCTAGCATAGCCACTTATTTGTCGGCACACGCAAAGAGGTAGGTTATTCTTGTACTCAGTAAAGCTAGGATTTCTATACTAACTATGGGAGATTCTCGTTGTCGTGTTTAGTTGCGATTCATGCCTTGTCCCTAGATTCTTTATCACTCCATGAGAACCATTTTTAGCTAATTAAGATTGCCCAATTTCGTCCAAAAAGATAAAAAAGTGTTGTGTTTACGTATACATGTGCTTGTGTAGGATCGAGTCTAAATTGCATTGCATCATATTGTTGTATTGTTGAGTCATGTATTGAGTTGCTGTTTATGTTGAGTCGTCTAGAATTGGTTTTTATGCAAATGGTGTTTCGAAAGTATGCAATTAGCTAGACTCGTACCGTGATTTGATGGGGAAGAAAGTTTGGAGATGTGGCCGGTTTTGATAGACTACTCGCCACGCGAAAATGGTAAGTGTGGGGATATTTGATAACTCCATACTTGGAGTTATATTCTTATGTGATTACTTGTCATTTTGCGTAGTTTCCGATGCATATACACGTGCTTTAGGCCAAGTTTTGATAATTGGAGCATGATTGAGCATTTGATCGTAAATGTTGACTCCGGGCACTTTTTTGCGTATTCTATGCTATATTTGTATCGTTTGATCTACCGGTATGTTTTAGTGTTGTGTATTTCAGGAACCGGGAGCTCGGAGCGATGATCTTGGATTGGAAGTGAAATTCAAAAAGTAAAATTGCTCAAGAGATGCTCGGGATTGAAGACGAAGAAGGAAGAAACAAGAAAAAGAGCCAAACAAGAAGATTTCCAGACTTGTTCATACGAACAGAAATGTGTTCATATGAACACTTAGACGAATTTTGGAGCTCAAAATCACAAGTGTTCGTACGAGACTGTTCGTACGAACAGAACGGGAAACTCAGATTTTTGGGGTTGTTTTGTAATATTTTAAAACATGAAAGTTTTGGGGACTTGTTTTAGACCTAGTAGTCCATCCCTTGGATTATTCTATCATCGTTGGAGCTTTTGGATCGTGCTTGGGAGATTGGCATTTCTTCGTTTGATTTCTTTATTCTTCCCCTCTTTGGTTTTGGATTTATGATCAATAAACTTGTTATTTTGATCATGTATTGTAGTAGCTAAACCCTCTTTATCGGGAATTCGCGTTTGGATATCTAGGGTTTTGGTATGAACATGTCGTTTTGAGATTATGATTCATGTTTAGACTTAATTATCAAGTTCTTCTATTATTATGAATAGTTCATGTGAAATATCTATCTCTCTTTCACATAGCTAATGTAGGATTGATCTTAACTAGGGTTCACACGGCAACTCCGTGATTTCTAGTCGGAAAATTGTACTATTAACTTGATTGTATCACTACTTGGTAACTCGGTAGTGTTGATAGGATTGTAAAGTCGAATAACGAAAATAATGCATGCCTAACAATAAATTAGACTTGGTAACTCGATTTAATTTGACATTAGACATGGCAACTCACTTGGTAACTCGGTGAGTTGAATGTTTCTTGATTAATAATATAAGACATGTTACTGTTTAATGAACAAAGCATAAGTTCATATCATCCCTAGAGAGAATTCCCGGTATTTGCCTCTTATTAGTAACTTTACAAATCGTTCTTTGTTAATCGTGAATCAATTCACTCGGTTAATTGAGAATCCATGTATTTTATTTTAGTAGAATTTATGAAACTCAAATCAACTTGCGAGCCCACATAAGGTTATACAATCATAATTGATTTACAAGAAGTCCCTTAGGATCGATAACCCGGATTTCCGGATATTAATACACGCGACAAACCGTGCACTTGCGGTACGAATGTGTCAGCAACTGAAAAGTGAATGCCAGAGACACAAGATATATAGAGTTCAGTCCACTTGGACCTACGTTTCTACCTCAGGGATCTTCTCCCTGTAGGATTTTCAACAAAATTCTTATTAATCCACAGCTAAGCCCCAGATCTCAAGCACATAGAGATACCTTACTCTGTTACAGCTTGTGGTTCTCACTAACCTATCTAGTACCTGCTCTAGCTATATGATTAACTAAGAATATCCTATTGTTCACCTTTAACAATCCTTGAGAATGAGAACTAGAAGTATTATAAAAAAGATATACAAATGAAGTTCAGAAAAGAAGAACACAGGAAATGAAACTGCAGTGAGTGTGCAGTGTTCTTCTGATGCTTGGATTGAGAGAGATGAATCTGCTTCTTTATTGCTTTTCGATCCTTGAATGTTTTTAGTGTCTCTATGAATTTCTCTGTGTAGTTGTGTCCCCGGAATCCTTCAGCAATTCTCCTTTTAAGCACCCAGTTTGAATGGAAGATCTTCAGAATCTTCTCAACAAACTTTCCTGAGAATTTGCTTCAAATCTTAACTTTTCTAACAGCTTCTTCCAGCGCCTAGTAGCTTAGTATCTTTCGGAATACTGATTTGATCTTGTTGGATGTATGTTGGGAAGATTTTAAACACAGCAGATTGATCACAGAATCATCAACAAGCAGTTACCATATCTGCAAAACATAGGTTAGGTAACAGGTTCATATAAAAAAGGAAACAAAATTCCCTGCAATACTGAGTTAAACAGATGATGTTAGATCCTGCAAATTGTGCCAAAATACTTTGTCTTTCATCATCAAGTATCATCTAATCAAGCACAGGGATTTAGGAAATGAATAAAGATTTGAAACTCCCCCTAAGTTCATGCATATAACAGACTTTGAAAGCTGTTTCAAGGTCTTGAAATAAACAAGTTATCTCTATTCTTGAATCTGTAGTGTACTTGCAGATTCCAAGGCTTCCAAGTCTTGTGTTGATTTTGCTTTCGTGTCAAACACTGGAATTGTGAGTAAGGAGATCTCTAAAGAGTTAGTTTCTAATAAATAATTGGTGATGATTTAAGTGCTAAAAAGGATAGGCTAACACAAGATTTACAGGACATTAAATCCAATACTGAAAATTTGAGTGCTAAATTCGAATTCCTAAAGAATTAATTGTATAAAGCTTTGGGAGGAATGAATTTTCTTAGATGACCTCAAAGCTGCTAATGGAACACTTGTAGAAATCGAGCTCAAGGTTAAATACGCTAAGTATGAATTAGGGTTTATACTCCTTGATGAGCTTGAGAAGTGTTAGTTATGGTCTAAACTCCCCGATCCTTAGAGAATCGAGAGTATGACTGTAGATTTTGGTAGCAACTCCCCTAGGAATTATCACTATTTGCATCCATGTCTCTCTCTTTTATCCCAGTGAAGAATTTTAGATTTCACATTGGATTGTACTGAACCACCTTTTAATTATGAAGTCCATATCAAAGTCCTATGTTTGCACAAACGATCATCTAAAGAAATTCTTCAGAAAAGTCCAAAGGAACTGCCAATAGAATAAGACTATGAAAGGTAAACCTTCTAGGATTAGAAGTTGTGTTTCAGAACCTACAGCTAATGGTCAGGAAAGAATCACCAGACACTCCTACTTCCGTACCAATGATGCAACAACCCCCTTATCCGGCTCTGGACAAGACCGGGAGGGCGATGCTTAATAGATGTGGCGGAGATCAAAAGCAATACAATCCAAAACTCATATTATATTATAAAAAAACTGCATATAGTCTCTTACACACACTGGTCACTATTGCACAATACTTATCTAACATTATTAGATAAACAAACGGTGACGTCCATAGTCTACACGAGCCTCGCGCCCCTTCTATTTTACAGTCCTAGCTCCTAGACCTGTGGTTGGAAGGAAAACAAGAACCGCAGTTTCCATAGTTAGCGAGAAATGCTGAGTGAGGTAAACCTTAGCGTGTAAAACAAGGAAGATGAGATAGTTGCTGATTCATGAGTTAAGTAAAACAGTAAAAAAATACGAGTAAAACATTATCAGATTTTGCAGCTGAAATAATCATTTATGAATGTTCCAGAAGCAAGTCTATTTGTCGAGATTCCGATCTGTTGCACATTTCCAAACAGAGAAGAAAAAATGTCAATTTCTTATCTCTTGGTTGTACCAGGGTATACCAGTGAACACGGCAGACATACTAGACCTTAAGTGTTGCAACATCCTCCTAAGAACGTCAATCAAAGGAGAGTTATCTAGATGCTCCACCCTAGCCAATAAGGCGCGGATCTAGGGCACTCGAAGTCACGCATTTTATGGAATAAAAACCCAAGGGATCTAAACCTTAGGGGCACACGAAGTCCCGCAGTTTAGGGATTTGATCCCAAGGGATCGAAACTTGATATAAGTAATATAACTAGTTCCAGTACCAACGAGTCTTTCCACTTTACGTGATTAACGGATTATTAATTATCTCGTGACAATTTTCAAAGAAATTTTTTAAAAACTGTAAGCAAATCTCAAGTAAAACATGTAAATCGCAAAACACATTTTGAGACATATCATAAAGTCATGCTCTGACACGAAGGAAACTAGACAAAGGCTAAGCATATAACTCACAAATATATTTTGAGATAGAATTAAAATCATATATTGACATGAAAGAAGATAGACATGCTAGACTAGGCATGTACAGTCACCAGGTTTCAAATCAGCAACTAGTGCGTTGGATGGCCGACGAAGCCTATGTCCACGAATCCGTCGCCTACAATTTACAAATGCTTAGTCACAACGCTGTTATTTTGAATAAGCGAATACAATATCCCTATACAAATTCTCGGCTAGGTCGAATACTAAATATATCTCTCACGATCCCCAATAAAACTCGTCTTTCGAACGTATACTTATACTTGCAATATATATATATATATATATATATTAAACAAGTGATATTAATAGTGGTATTAACAAAACATAATTCCATTAAATAATAATTGAATAATTATAAGGAGTTATGTTATATATATAAATAAGAAATAAATAAAATGACACCTATGATTACTTATTTTGATAAACAAGTGATATTAATAGTGGTATTAAGAGAACATTATTCCATTAAATAATAAATGAATAATTATAAGGCTTTATTTTATTTAAAACACCAATATTTAATTTAAACATGTATACTTGATGAATATCTATTATTTCTTCCTAATTATGCGTAATATACACACAAGATACTTTGTTAACTTGTTTTAGTTGCTAAAACATACTTTTATTCTCAAAATACGTGTTTTTATTAATGCACTTTCAAGAAAATAATTCATTTTTACTATAATAATATTTTATTTCAACGTGCCAATTTTAATTTAAATTATTTGAGACCCAAAGTAATATAAGATTAACTAATCTAATAATCCAATTAATGATAATTGCAGAATATATAAACTACAGCTACTCTCTCAATAGTTTCATTAAAAGACACTCACGACCCCTAAGTTTTGAAAACAACTTTCTTAAAATACACCTAAACCCCCAAACATGAACATTCGAATTCATCGATCTAAACATGTATTCCAGGCCTAAAGACATTATTGTGATCACATAAAATAATTAAGTAGAATATTTAGAACATACCCAACCCAAAAATGCGAGTCGAGAAACGAAGCGGGTCGAGGTCGACGAAATTGTCGCCGGAAGTGAAGCTCGTCGCCGGAGTTCAAGGCTTCCCCATATCTGGTTGATGCTTCTAGGCGTCTGGCTGGACCTCTAGGAGGTTAGAGAAAACGGTCGCAAAGGGCGGGTGAATCTGATTTTGTTAGGCCAAGTTTTCGCCGCCAAAAATGGAGTTTGGCGGTTGTGAGTAGCTTCGGCTACTATTATTGCTGGTTCTATTTCTGCTTATGTTCTTTTTATGCAATAGAGATATGGATTGAGGGAGAGAGAGAGTGAAAGAGGCGAAGAAGAGAGGAGAAAGGAGGTGGTGGGTGGTGCCGGTGTTTTTTTTCCGACAGCGGCAGTGGCGGTGGCTGGGTTTCTCCGGCTGCTGTTTGCTGCCGTTTCTTGCTCTTTTTCTGTACGGGTCAGAGAGCCAGAGAGAGAGACAAAGGAGGGAAGAGAAGATGAAGGTGATGACGAAGTTGGAGGTGGTTTTGAAGGTGGCTGTGATTCTGATGAGGTTGAGGGTGGTGCTGAAGATGAAGAAGATAGTAATGATGTTGTTGGTGGTAGTTGTTCTATTTTAGTTTCTTGGGGAAGTTGTCTTTAAAGCGTGAATGGAGAGATGACAAACGGTGGAGGTGGAAAAAATCAAGTCGAAGAAAAAGGTGAAATGAAGAAGATTATTTGGAAAATTATTGAGTGTGGTGGGTGCATTTTCCAGTAGGGTGATTGGGTGTAGCATACTCACGATATCTCGCGGTGGTTGCACACGCATTAGTCACTAAAATAAATGAAATATTCATGTATTAACTTGCTATTGTTAATATAATGTTTTGCTAACATCTCATTCGATAAATTATTCAATATTATTATTATTGTTATTGTTATTATTATTATTATTATTATTATTATTATTATTATTATTATTATTTAGCTTTCTAGAGTACTAAATTACCCCGAGGAATTAAACGGGGTATTACAAAAGAGTACTCTCTGACTTGACCCATGGTTGTTAGCTCATGTTTCGTGCATGGTAGAGATGGTCATCGACTCAAGAGTAAGAATTCTCATAAGTCTTCTTCTGTGTCTCATATGGTTCTAGGAGAAGAAGTTTATTGATATGTCAGTTATGATTCCAGGATGGTCACCTTGTCCCTTAATGTTGGACTACCAGTAAAAAGACTGACTCGGGCCTGTTGCTAGACATTTCCATGGACATGAATTCCTAAGGATGAATTTGATCTCCTCGTTACACTAAGAAAAATTACTGGAGGAGGTAACGAGTAAGGAATAGATTGGTGGATGAGTTTCCCACCTATCCAGCTTCATATACATGACTTGTGAAGAGGTCTCTCCGGCTGCATTGTGTTTGTTTTTGTAAGATTGTTTTCCTTTTCTTCAAGCTTTTAAAGAATTTGTGTTCTTTCGATTGTTGCGGCACAACAAGGGGAGGTAATTGTCTTTTTGTTTAGATTTCATAAGTTTATAGTTGTTTTATATTTAATTACAAAAATCACGAGCTTCACATGTTACATGTATCCTATTTTAAGATGTATGTTCTCATTTTCAGTCCATGCATTTATGTTAGTAACAACTTATTTGGTACATGTGGTGTAATACGCCATTTTATTATAAGATGGAAATTTAAGGATTTTAATGAATTTTCTTGGGTACAATTGTAGCTTTCAGAAGTTGTAAATTAATTATATTGAGTATTGGGGAGGTAAATGTAGTTCAGAGAAGTTACAAACTAAATTTAATATAAGTTTAAGGAGGTAACTGGAGTTTAGAATAAATATTTGTATGTATATACGTATAACATACTTGTTAGCTATTATTATTTTATCTTACCCGACCCGTACAAAAAGATAACCCGTTATAATATACGTGTAACCTGTATTTGATTATCAACCCGACCCACACTCGTTATAATTATACGTATCATGTACAACACCCGTATTTGGCTCCAACCCGACCCGGTACCTCCCTCTTCTTTTCCTTCATCGGGAGACAACAGACATGAATTCTTACGGGTTACCGCAAGTGCACGGTTCAAGTAATATAGGGTAATATTTCAACCCAGAGTTATCAATCCCACGAGGACATGCTTGAGATTATTTAATTAGTTATTAGCAAAGAATACAGTACAAGGAGGAAAGAATGACGACTAAGATGTTTCCACCCTCAAACAAGTTACTAAAATGAATTAACAACTAATCTAATATTTTTGTATTTTTCTGATAGTATGGAGAACAACTAGGCGATCTATGGATCCCCTTGGGTTTTAGACAGTTCCGGATAATGTACTGAAACACGATATCATCTTATTAATTGTGTCGGGTAATAGAACTGATAATCTACTTTCGGTCTCATTTCGTTCTACCTATCAATCAACTACTGGTCATGTCGGTCAATCGATGTCTACCGATATGGTTCTAACCGCCTAATGTTATGCCGATCACTGGGTCCTCTCGGTCCACCAATTCCTAAGGCTACACAACTGAATCTACCCTCACACGACTAGTCCTATCATCTCACCTCTCAGTCTCAATGATTCGGGCTAATTTCATGTTCTCGTTCGTATCTAGGTAAAGTCTCTCTCAAGCACCCACCTAGAACGCTAGTCTAACCGGTTCGCGAATCCTTTTACACTAAGTATTAAGTTCAGAACAATCAATCCAACTACCAAGATTATAATCTTTAAGCTACAATTCAACTAACCTATTGATCATCTTCCCAAACTTGTTCTTGTTACCCTAGACGTGTCAATAGTCCTAAGTAATCAAGATATACGATAAACAAAGAAGAACAATATGATTAAAAGAAACGAAACATGAATCAATCTCATAATCCGGAAACAAATCTAGTTCATAAACCCTAGTTTATCTCCATAGAACCTAGCAAAAGTATTTAGGTACTAATAGAGTAGGAAAATAACAAGAGTTTCTCCGAACACATGATGAAAATAGAAGAGAAAGGAATCAAACGGTGAAATCGCCAAGCTTTGACGAATCCGGGCAATCCTAGAACTCCAAGCTTCTCTCCAATGGCTCCCGTCCGTCTCTCTCTTCCTCCGTGCATATATGATATTCCCCTTAGGTCTTCTCACGTTTTTTAATCAGCTGGGGCGAATTTTTAATGTACTTTTGCTGAAATTGCATTTCAGCCCCTCTAATTTGTAATTCCCGTCCTGAATTGTAAGCTGAATTTGCGCAGGCCATATCACTCTCATCCGGACTTAGATTAAGCTCCTTGACCTATGGTTGTAAAGCTATTTGAGTATAATTTCATATGAAACTGGTCTCACTCCAAAATTAATTGTAGAACTCCATATATCATCAGATTAGTGCAGATTGGTCATCCTAGCTCCTCCAGCTTTGCTTTTCTTCAATCCACTTGAACTCCCGTTTTTTCCGAAGTTCGTTCCATGCCTCCTTACAATCAATTAGCATCCATTACTTCCAAGACAACATGATCAAACATACGAAGCGATTATATTTGACAAATAACAACGAAATATGCATAGAAACGCCCGGACTAACAATCAATCGTATATGAAGCAACAAATGATAAAACGACTCGTATTCTCTAGCATTAGCCTCAAATCACTCGTGATAATGTGGTAAAATGGAGGTAATAGATAGCTCCTACAAGGTGCAATCAAATTCCCCCACACTACCTTCTTGCTCGTCCCGAGCAACACTTGCTTCTGAGATTCACATATATCTTTCCATTGCCTTAGACACAACGACTCAAATGCTGGACTATGAAATCTACATGACTTTAAAAAATGCAACTCGATAAACAATGCAATCAAGTAAAGAAAATATTTTTTCTTATTTTGGTTGGATATTGGGCAATCTTGAAGAACAAACCGGCATGTCATAAGGCTCTCATATCCCCTAAAAGATTCTAAACTTTGGTGATCGGTAGAACTTGCAGCCAGTTTCGTCAGACAGAACGGGCACGAACACTCAATAAGTTGCTTCCGCACACTCATCAAACGTATCCCTAGCACCTACCATCCGAGCTATTTATCCACGGGTTTCAATTGTTGGCGGCTTAGGACGGGTAGGATAGGATATTTATAAGTGCAATCCTATACGTCATGATATAACTCGCACAACCCGATTCTCACACTCCCTCACCAAAATCCAAGGAACCCCACCGAATCTACTACTCCGTCCCTCATTCCCTCAATCTTGGTGCAACGCCGTTCTCGCGGACACAAATGTGAAGAAGTGATCAAAACTCATATCTACTCTCCTTGGTCTTCATGAAGTTCAATTTCTGGCTCCCTATTCCATTTCACTTTCATTTTTTTTTTCTATTTCATTCTCGTACCAGTAAGCACATGGAGCCACCCATACAATAGTAATAAAAAGATAGATAATGTGGGGGTGGAATGTGTCAAATCAATGTAATCAAATAATGTCCACACCCCCACACTCAATGTAAAGCATATCTCGAACCCGACAGTCAATGTAACACGTGCTAATTCCAACCAATCCTCCTCATCACCTAAGAAATAGAGAATATAAATGAAGAACAAGCACATCCTCCTATAAGATCAATCAACCCCCACCCCATGACATGAGGAAAGAGTATCACGCACTACGGCACTCCACCCATGGTCGTGGTGTAATAACACGACTCACCACCACAACGAAGTGTGCTGCCGTCTCTAACTCACCCTCACATCCCCTCAAAAGATGACATGTAAGATAATCCACTCAAGATGTATAATATCAGCTCACCCTCGACGAACCTCCCTAACTCAATCCGTCTTTCATGACGCATAGGAAGGGACCATTCTAACTAGTGATGAAAGTCACAAGGAACGGCTTCCTAGGCTAGAGGCTGTGAATAAAAGGTCTAAATGGATCAAATTTGGGGTAACTAGTGGACCTAGGCGATGGAGACGGGACGTGAGGTCCCCATAAAAATCACTCGCACAGCTGTTCCGTTGCCACTACGAGGAGGGTTGACGACTACCTAAATGACGGTGGTGTAGCGCTAGTAGGATAACTAGTTTGAGAGACAACTACTCACAATTCTCGAGTGCATTGGCCCTACAGCCTTTCTACTTCAGATTCTCGCGCCTACCTCACCTCAGATTGTCCTACTTCTAGGGAATTTCTATCATTGAGCCCTCTTCACGCTCACTCTCTTAAATTGCCCTTTCTCAAAAAAAATCAATTTTTCAATTTTTAGGATTTTTGCAATTTTTTTTTTCATTTTATTTTCCTAACTCTATATGCTTGAGCCAACTCTATTAGCAACACATATGGGTAGGTGGACTCAATAATTAAAAGTGCAACAAATATATATATATATACACAATGCAATAATTAAACGTGCACATGCAACCCTAACTCCGACACCTACGTGCAAACTGATTCACTAATCTATATGTAACACGGTTATGCAAGTTTATGCAAGCAAAGATATGTGAAGCCCCCCCCCCCACACACACACACACTTGAGATAATCATTGTCCTCAATGAATTTAGAGTGTCCCCCCAATGATAGGATCTCAAAGTGTAAGAATTTAAAAAGACAAGTGTTGCATGGCACTTTGCGTAAAATGAATCATATCGTCTAGAGTGATTATTTAAAGCGAGAGAGAATATGGTACCTATCCCGGAGTACCATTCTTACGGGACTGGTTTCGCAAAAATTGGTCTAGAAAAGACCGAATAGTTCGACCAAATTTTTCGAAAGCTCTAGCAAGTTGAAGCAAGCATACCCTTGATGTGCTCCTCGGTGTTCCCGTCTTAAGTTCCTCTTTGAGCTTTGGCCGAATCGCCCTCCAATGCAAAACATTGGAAGATTGAATTTCTTGGAGATCTGCCTCATTGAATTCCGCCACACTCAATCCGCTCACTATTTCAAAAGCTCAAAAGTTAATCCGCTCACTATCTCAAAAACTTCGCGATTTGGATGCGTTTTGGGTTTGGGGTGTGTTGGTTTTCTTGCGGTTTTCGTGAGGAAGAGGATGAAGACAAGGAGTGTTTGATCCGAATTGGGATGTTAGGGGACTTTTTGGTTGGTTCTTGGCTTTAAAAATCCCCCAAAATGTCATAAATAACCCCCAAAAAGTGAGCTGTGCGACTGATTTCGATCCCCATTTCGGCCCCAAATGGATGCCGAAATCAATTGATTTCGGCCCCCATTTCGGCCCGAAATGGGGCCCGAAATCACTAGGAAAAAATGAAGCAGAATGGCCATTTAAATTCGGGCCGAAATTGCTTGATTTCGGCCCCCATTTCAGCCCGAAATGGGTGCCGAAATCACTGCTATTTGCCACTTTGTTTTTGGTCTAATTTCATCATCTGGTATCCCATTCGCACGGTTCATGAACCGTTGGACTCCACACTCGACGAGGAAAACCGAAAAAATCCCATATCCGGGGAATTTTCCGTTTCTTCCCAAATTTTCTCTCCTTGTGCAAATAATCTCGCCTCCAAAGCTCTTCAAATTTAACTCCACTCCGGATTCTGATGCTTGCAACCCCGATATCCCAACTCGCTACCATGATCCTCATCACTAATTGGCTAATACTTGACCTTGAGTAGATCCTTTATCAATCCCAATCCTTCCTGTTAGCTCGTTGTTCCTCGTTTAGCGTGCGAAATTGTGCACATGCATCAAGAATGGGAATCCGGATAGTTCTTCGGTACCTTTGTCCTGCACACTCATGGGAAATATTAAACCGCTCTCTCTCACCCCTCACAATCAAATATGGATAACTCAAAAACAAAACAAAGTAACAAATTCTACTCTACATTGGGTTGCCTCCCAAGAAGCGCTTGTAATTTAAGGTCGACGGCCCGACCCGGTTACCTCAACCGTCAAGGATAGTGGATGTTGATTTAACTCTCCAGTTCTTCTTCTTCCACCATCTCTTTTCAATGAACTTTTCCCCATGAAGTGCACCCATGTGCAAAGAAGATGGTGAACATTTGTAGAAGCCGAATCTTTTCATCTTGCAATTAATCCTCTTGATCAACTTCCACAGAGTGCTATTGGGCTTAAATGAGTCTCTGGCCATGAAATCATCCCAGTAGTAATCCTTCGGTGCTAAATGCTCTTAAAATGACCCATGCAATTCATCCACACCCCCACACTTGCTGATTTCAAATTCCTTGACTATGGCGTGTGGATCATCAATAGAATAGCCAATAGAACAAGAAATTGAAAGTTTCTTATGATGCTCTTCCCCATAAGAATCTCCGTACACAAGTCTTTCCAACTCATCACAAACTCGATTAATATGAGATACGGAAAATTCTTCAAAAATCTGAGTCGGGGATTTTACCTCTATAGCACTGGGCTCAAGTGTTTCATGAGCTTCATCATCAGCACGCCACAAGCTCGCAATGTCGGTGTCATCCCAATCATGCCAAGGATTTGAGATAATTGGAGGTTGCCTTGCGGAGAGCATCGCCTCCTCCATTGGTGGACACACAACTCACCCAGTCTGAATCAGAGTTTGAGTCTTCATAAATGGCAAAGTCCACAAATGGTTCATGGACACTGCATTCTTCGCTCGACTCATGTACCTCTTCTTCCACAAATGCATCTTGCGATTCAGATTCTCGTTCTTTCTCCATCCTAGCCATCAGTGTCCTTTTCATCTCTTGGACAGCTGGCCGCCAATGTGGTTCATCCAAACCATCTTGCGATGGTGAACATAGGGGCTCAATTAAGGGCTCAATGTGTGGCAGAGGGTCCTCTTGTGGCTCATCTGTAATAAGGGACATCCTTGTGATGTGCGCTTGGAACTCCCCCATAATGTTGTGCAAGTCTTCCATGCTCGCTGATGAGTCCTCTTGGTTGTGCTGATGCTGTGGTGGATCGAATATGCATGCGTCTTCATACTTGTGATCCTTCTTGCATTTGTAGCACCAAATCATTGAGCAGTCATCTGTGTGCCAAACTCTGCATCTAGCACAATAGTAAGGGTAATCAGAGATCCCCTCATAATCATCCTCGCTCGACATGCTCATTATGTCTCCTGCTTCCTACGTTCGTGCAAATACAAACTCACAAGAAACCTGTGAAGCACAGAGATAAAAACAAAATAAAACAAACTAAAAGAAAATTACTCTAAACTAACTCCTAACTAAATTATCTACCGATGTCCCCGGCAACGGCGCCAAAAACTTGACACGAATTCTTACGTGTTACCGCAAGTGCACGGTTCAAGTAATATAGGGTAATATTTCAACCCCGAGTTATCGATCCCACGAGGACATGCTTGAGATTATTTAATTAGTTATTAGCCGAGAATATAATACAAGGAGGAAAGAATGATGATTAAGATGTTTCCACACTCAAACAAGTTATTAAAATGAATTAACAACTAATCTAATATTTTTGTATTTTTCTGATAATATGGAGAACAACTAGGCGATCTATGGATCCCCTAGGGTTTTAGACAGTTACGGATAATTTACTGAAACACACTATCATCTTATTAGTTGTGTCGGGTAATAGCATTGACAATCACCTTTCGATCTCATGTCGTTCTACCTATCAATCGACTACGGGTCCTGTCAGTCCACCGATGTCTACCGATATGGTTCGAACCGCCTAACGTTAAGTCGATCACTGGGTCCTCTCGGTCCACCAATGCCAAACGCTACACAACTGAACCTACCCTCACACGGCTAGTCCTATCATCTCACCTCTCAGTCTCAATTATTCTGGCGAATTTCATGTTCTAGTTCGTATCTAGGTAAAGTCTCTCTCAAGCACCCACCTAGAACGCTAGTCTAACCGGTTCGTGACTCCTTTTAGACTAAGTATTATGTTCAGAACAATCAATCCAACTACCAAGATTATAATCTTTAAGATACGATTCAACTAACCTATTGATCATCTTCCCAAAGTTGTTCTTGTTACCCTAGACGTGTCAATTGTCCTAAGTAATCAAGATATACGATAAACAAAGAAGAACAATATGATTAAAAGAAACGAAACATGAATCAATCTCACAATCCGGAAACAAATCTAGTTCGTAAACCCTAGGTTCATCTCCATAGAACCTAGAAAGAGTATTTAGCTGCAAATAGAGTATGAAAATAACAAGAGTTTATCCATACACATGATGAAAATAGAAGAGAAAGGAATCAAACGGTGAAATCGCCAAGCTTTGACGAATCCGGGCAATCCCAAAACTCCAAGCTTCTCTCCAATGGCTCCCGTCCGTCTCTCTCTTCCGCCGTGCGTGTATGATATGCCCCTTTGGTCTTCTCACGTTTTTTAATCAGCTGGGGAGAATTTTTAATGTACTTTTGCTGAAATTGCATCTCAGACCCTCTAGTTTGTAATTCCCGTCCAGAATTGTAAGCTGATCTTGCGCAGGCCTTATCTCTCTCATCCGGACTCGTATTAAGCCCGTGACCTATGGTTGGAAAGCTATTTGAGTCTAATTTCATATGGAACTGGTCTCACTCAAAAATGAATTGTAGAAATCAAGATATCATTAGATTAGTGCAGATTTGTCATCCTAGCTCCTCCAGCTTTGCTTTTCTTCAATCCACTTGAACTCCCGTTGTTTCTGAAGTTCATTCCATGCCTCCTGACAAATAACAACGAAATATGCATAGAAACGCCCGGACTAACAATCAATCGTATATGAAGAAACAAGTGATAAAACGACTCGTATTCTCTAGCATTAGGCTCAAATCACTCGTGATAGTGTGGTAAAATGGAGGTAATAGATAGCTCCTAAAAGGTTCTATCAACAACTTCCCTCCCTCTCTACCAACTAGATTCATCCATTTATTCCACCAACATGACCATCATCTCAAGTTCTTCTTCTCCTCTTCTTCATTTTCATCTATAAAAACTCATCTTCCTCCTATGTTTTTCTTCACCAAAACAACCAACACCTCCATCATCTTCTTCATCTTCTTCTTCGGTGAAGCACACAACCTCCACCACAACCATCATCGCCATCATCAACAACGCCACCACTGCCACCTCTGTTCTCCCTCAACCACCGAGACAACCTCCATCTCCCCTTCTCCCTCTCGGTGAATAGCCTCAACAACAACAAACAGTGGCAGCAATAACACCCAAGACCACCCCCACTGCCGAACACCATGAGCACCACAACCTCCTCCATTAGAGCCACCATCATAACCACCAGTCCTTCTCCTCCCTCTCAACCTCATTACCCCTCAGTTTCTCTCTCTCTGTTCAGACACTACCAGGAGCAACATCAACACCATCATCACCATCGACCTCACCAACACCGACTCCGGCATCCACCTCCACCTTGAGACCCATCTCTCTCTCTCTCTGTCTCCTCTCTGTCCTCTTCTCTCTCACCTCCTCTATGGTCGCGAAACAGAGCAGAGGCAACATTTGTTTCAGCGGCGGCAAAGGCCACCGCTGAATCAGACCCGGAGGCCCGACCCAACGGGAACCCAGCCACCGGCCTCCCCCGCTTATATTCTTCCTTTACGGTGACTTCCCCACGTCTCTAGGGGTCCGAACGAACCCAGAAGAGTCCAAGTCCGGCCACCCAACAGCCGGAACGCCATGTTTTCCGTCGAATTTCCTACCTGACTTCGGCGAGTGATTTATTCCTCATTCGGTAACGGATTTTTATCAATTTTTGGCTTGAATGAACATGTTTCGACTTAAATTAGAGTTCTGGACAATCAAAATGGCATGTGTAATCTTGTATTGGAAGATTCATGAGATGGTTTAGTGGGTTGAAGAAAAAGATAAGTATGTGTGTTCTTGGGGGTGCTTTTGTCATTTCAGAAACTTTAACGGTATAAAGTGTTAAATGAAACTTTTGGGGTAGCCTCAAGTCTTTTTCCTAGACATTATTACTTATATTATTATATTTTGTTAACTTGTTTATATTTACATTTGAGGTTCAGTAATTAACTATTTTAAATACATAGATGAAAATAAATAAGTTCGTGATGAAAGTAAAAGATGAAATTTCTCTAAATTTAAATTAGTTAAAATTAAATACTACAATTTACTTGAACAAAATAAGCTGATACAAGTACTTTTTATATGTGAGTAATAATAATAATAATAATAATAATAATAATAATAATAATAATAATAATAATAATAATAATAATAATAATAATAATAATAATAATAATAATAATACGGTTTTAGTTACTAAATAGCACTTTAGTTTAATTTAATAAATAATGAGATTCAAATAATCGTAGAATTGACATATCTTTTCTATAAATAAATAAATAAAATAATTGAATCACTATTAAAGCAAAATAAGTTGGTTGGACGTGTAATGATTAGGAGGTATAAACTTGTAGGCGACAAGTTCATAAACAAGGGTTACATCTAGGCATGAGGACAATTTCAAGCTATTTGACGTTCCAATTTGAGGTATGTTAATATGCCTAGCATTGCGTGCCCTTCATTCTTTCGCGTATCGGGTTGTTATTTGTGAACTACTACTATACATAATTATTTACTTGCTTTCGAAAAAGAAAAAAAATATTTGAAAGTATCATATGAAAAATGATAATAAAAATCCAAAATTAGAATCTGAAAGACTCCACTAGAAGAACATCTAAATTCTATTTCAAAACTAGAAAGCGTCAATGAAAAACGACTACCATATTAAGCCCTGATTACCTAGTTCATGGGCCACAATTATAAAAATAAAGTACCGCTCACGTGTTGGGCACATACCAACATCTCTCATAATCATACGCTGAATATTATGAAAAGTTGCCACATCGGCTTTACTTGGAGTTCCTTATTCGATTTTTCAATCTTGGAAGAAAAGTTGTAATGATGTAAAGTGTAAACTGTTGTGTGAGTTTGTACCATATCCCTGATACAATACGTTTCGGACAGATAGTGATTGGTTATTATTATGAGGTGCTTTGCTGCGAATCTCCTTGTGATTGTGTTAGGGCTATGTTTGTGCTTTTGCACATTATGGGAAAGTGGTTGTGGACGGGATATGGTCACTCCCCGTATCAACTAGTTAATAGAATGAGTTCATGGACGCGAAATCCCATTCATGAGAAAATGGAACGCCATCTTTTGAGATTTAAAGTGATGAGTTTTGAAAATATTGCAAAGTACTTCTTGTCTGATTCTCTATGATGGTCCACATCATTGGGTTGGAAATATGAAATTGGAAATCGAAATCTAACAACACAAATATTATCCTCACATATTCTGATATCTATTAGCGAACTCTTTTATTCCTGTCACATGCTTCATAATCTGTTTACTTGCTATGGGCGTTAGCTTACTCAGCCGTTTTGTTGATCATTTTCTTCAAAACTGCGTCGGGTTCTTCCATTTTAAAACCGCGGGTCATAACTCAAGGTGGGAGACGTCCACGACACAGCTGGCTAGGGTATTAAGTACTTCACCCAGTTTTATTTTCATATTTTTTGTAAATTATTGTATTTGTACCCTTCAGACAATGTCACGGGTTTATCATGAATTAATGTACAATAACTATGTTTGGATATCAGATGGTTGTACTAACTGTGAACCGATGATCCTGCTCCGTTCCCAAACATGCAGCCCGGTCGGCCGTGAGATTTGGGGGGGGGGGGTGTTGCATGTGATTGCTGTAAAATATGTAATACTTCAATCCGAGACAACCTACATGGGCCTCATGATGAAAGTACTATATTTGTAACATCCCTACCCCTCAAAGCTGGAAAATCTACCAGAAAACCCCTAGAGTCATGAAGTATCCTTCGCTACAGAACATGAATGGTCCAACGAGGAGTCTAACCCTATCCGTTATGTTACAGACATAATTAAAGAAACTGAAAACAGAAAGCATACCATTATACTTTGTGATTGATTATATTTCCAGGTTCCCACGTAGTCACCTGAAAAGTTTAAAAAATATAGACGAATAGATTGTCAGAAAATAAACCAAATAGTATAGTACACTCAAAATAGGGTCTTCAAATGCTTTAACATAAAAACTTAAAAACGCTCTAGTCGTTTCCTGCCATTATACCATTCGTAACACAAGCATATACCATTTTTTCATATCTCATGTGGTTCATAACCACCCCTCACTATCCCTTATACAGAGGATTAAAAATCCCACTACCCAGAGGGTTTTGAAGACCATATTTACTTCCAAGAAGGAAGGAAAACCAACTCCGGAGATAAACTAGAACTTAATTGTGCACACCCCTACTCGATCATCATCCAGCGGGAAGTACAACTGAGTATGATTACCCCATTTGTGCTCTGGTTTCTTGTAGACCAGGCCTAAATGTCCGAAGACGTCCAAAGCCAACTCAGCTACTCAAGTTGTGCACTAGATGTGTATGGATATTTTAAATTTATATTCATAATCATATTACTCATATATAAGAGGCAATATGGTTGTTAGCTGAAGAAAGCATAGTAGTAAGCATTGGCATACATGTGCATACCTGATATCCAACATAGATTCCTGATCAGCGAAGATCCTTACTCCAGCAACCTATGATCAATTCAAGTATATATCCAATTAAGACTTTCCATGTATGTGATTTAGAATTCTCTATGTAGATACGATGCTAATCCCCATACCAAAGTTACCATTTTTCCCCTAACAGCCGAGTATTTTAAGTACAATCCTTGACTGTGCCTAAAACTTACAAATCTATTGGTACGCAACTATTAGTATTCAAACATGATTCCTATACCTTCCATACATAATCAGGTTTGGGATCTAGGTTTCGGAATCTAGAACTCCCACATAATTCCAATAACGTCCTTGCAATTTAGTAAAACTACAGAGAAGCCCCTAAACTTACTTCTATTCAATTTCCTCCCATATAGGTACAGACTAACTCCAAACATCGTAAAACTCATACAGAGGCATGAGGTCAAGCACTAAGTTAAGATTTGGTTGTTAAATTATATTTATTTTACAGAATTACCAGTTTTCCCCCTCATCTTCAGCTTAGTCAAACTAGGGTTCCCAGAAATTCAAACTTGACCCTTTGACATAAAATGTTATTATGTAGAAATTTTCAGAAGGGCATTTTGTTCAGTTAGGTCATCTGATAAGTGAAAACAAAAAGTCAAAGTTTTTATAAAATCTTCTCAACTGGTAAACTTCACAGTCAATTTCTGTTAATTAAGGACAAGATTTGAGAATATGAAAATTTGTTTTTTAGATTGAAGTAGCATGTTCATAACATATATGATATCTTAAAGATTAAAAACATACAAGGTGATAATATTGATCAAAAGTGGATGAAATAATTAACCACAATGAATATGTTTCCATGGGTTTTTTACAACTTCATGACAACTATTTTGAGCTTGATTTCTGAAAATTCTATCTTGAATTTGGATGATTATTCTCAAGAAACGACTAGAAGTATATTCAACCAGCTTTTCACACGAGGAAGTAAAATGTAGTTACATTAAATATTCAGAAAGTTATGATTGGTAGAAGATAATTGTTTATCAAATCATTTGAACACTTAGACAATTTCTAGATTTTCAATTTCACAGGTTCAACATTGCAGGTTATTTCTGACTAGTTGGAAGAGATTTTTGGGAGACTACTCCATTGTGTTGTAGATCTATGTTTGGAGATTCCAAAACAAGAGTTATCACACAATGTAATCAAATTGTCATGAAGATACAATTGGCCAAATGGTCATGAAAATATATATGTTTGGATATTCTTTGAGGAAGTTTTCGAGAGTTCAAGGGTTCAATTTTAGGAGAAAATATATAATCTAACAACATTCAGATTGAGATCCAGTTGAATAAAATGGAGTGTTATGTTATTCATACAGAAGAAAGAATAATTTCACTCAAACAAGGTGTCAAGGACTTGTGATATTTAAAAAATTTCTAGACGATAAGATATTTTTTACACTTCGAATAATTCCAGGTTACTAGTTAAGAACACAATTTGTAGAATCTTTGGGTGACATTTTAGGTGCTTTAGACCGTGAATATAAAGTCTAACACATGAGTATGCATTAGTAGTAATGGCATACTGGAATGACCCGCCACGAGAAGGCTTCATGGAAGATATATGAGTGTCACAAGTGCTTCTCGTAGTGACAATGGTGTTGTGGTCCTTTGAATTGAAATCACCAGATACTTGTGAATTATCATGTTTTGATATCGTCAAACGTTTCACCGTCACTGGGTAACTATAAAGGCGATAATCGGAGATGATATGAAGCAAGCTGAGAGATGGTAGTACATGTAGAGAAGATTTTTTATCTCCCACATAACGGGAGTATGTATCCATGGTCACTCTATGAGTAGGACCTAACAAATACCTTGCCAGGCTAAGATCAATCAATGAACGATATATATGTAATTTTTTCAGATAAGTCTACTCCTAGGATCAAGAAACTATGGATTGGATATACGAGTGTGACATATGTGTCTCGTGTCCAATCTGGATATAGAGACAAAAGGGACTATACAACAGGGTAACATTGGTCACATAGGTTTGTTAGATCACTGACTATTCTTATTGCTTGGGTAGCATTGATGTGTTGCAAGACATCGCTCAATGTTTGTAATTGTTACTGCCAACGCAATAGGACTCTGCAGGGTCACACACCAAAAGATTCGACTAGACGTATATGTTAATTAGTTTGACTAATTAACAGTAAAGAATAAGCAATCAAAGTGCAACAACGTGCATATTTAGTTGGACGATATAGCAAACTGGATTGAAACAAAAGTTGATTCAAACTGTTAGATCTAATTAGTAGGGGCAGTTTCGTAATTAATAAAGAGTTATTAATTACAAAAGAAAAATCCAGCCCTAATTATTCATTAAATGAAAAAATTAGAGAGAGGAAAAGAGAAGAGAGAGAGCTGAACCCCCCTCAAGGTTGACGAAAAGAGAGAGGCTAAACCCACTCCTCCTCCATTGTTTCAAAAGCTTGATTGGATCAAGCTTCCTTAGTGTTCCTTCCCTACACTGCCAGCACGAACAGTAGAGGAACTTCTAGTTGTTGATCCTATGGTGTGGATACCAGCAGAGGCGTAGTGATCAGTCATATTTAGAAAGGTAACCTTTCTCTTTTATCATGTTATGGTGCTTCACCTGTGATGGTGGATGGCACAAGGCCAAGTCAAACAATCGAAGTCTTGAGAATAGGTATTCCCATTCGTGGAGAGTTTCGGGTAGGAACTTTTTTGTATTTTCACTGCATTACCTGCACCAAAACCCTAAAGTGGTATCAGAGCCACATGTGATACCCCATAATATGAATTATGTGGTTATCTTCTTTTATATGCTTTGACTGTATTTGTCAATTTGACCGTAAGCCGTAAGAAAGCTGATATACGTTTTATAATGCACCATGAATATGATGCATGGGGAGATTCATTAATTTTATATAATATGAGAAAATAATAATTTAGTGATGAACAAGGTTTAGGGAAAAACTAGGGAAGAAACGGAATATTTGTCCCACATGGTTCGGCCAGCACAAAGGGGGATAAAAAAATTTAATTTTTTGACCCCAAGGGGTTCGACCAAGGTGACCGACCATATCCCACGGTGCTCATCTAGGTCTGGCCGAATCTGACGGGTTCGGCCAGGTCTGACCACTCGATAGGTTCGGCTAGCCTGACTGATTTGACTGTTTTGACAGTTTTGACCGGTTCGACCGTTTGACCTAGTTATCACAATTCAACTCAAAATTGACTCAGCACGATAAAATTGAATTTTACCTCTTTTATGTGTTTTATCGCATGGTGGGTGTGTGGTTGTTTACTTTAAGTTGTTTTGTTTTGGTTTTGATGTAATTAATTATATTCACTTTACGGCCTGCGAGTCTTCTTCTTCCTCGCCTATGAGGTTCGTATACTTATTTTATAGATATTAGCTAGAATTAGATAGATAGAAAATAGCTAGCACCGTGGTGAGAATATCAAAGATCAAATAGACCACAAGATGAAGACACACAAGCTAGGACGCCTGGACTAAAGACGGGAGCACATGGAGACGAGCTTGCTATTTTAGGACTTACATATATTGTCATTGGCTTCGGAATATCTTAGTTTTAGGGGCTACATCCATGCCACGTTTAATTATTGCTTTATCTTATTTTATTTTGATGTATGGATGGTGCATGCAAAACGATAACAAGATAATTATAAAACTTTGTTGATCCTTCATTAAGTATTGCCTAATCCAAATGAGTGGATCAGTTGATATGATAACAAATAAAATGGCAAAAAAACCCCTCAACTATAATATTGTGTTTTGCCTTCCCTTGCTTAGCTCTCGTCATGACCAAGATGTATTGAGTTCGGGCTTGCCAGAGCAGGGCGACTTGATTCATCATGATGTGCGCCACAAGAAAGTAATGTGCGTTTGCTAAAGTAAGACGTCAAACAAAACTAAGATATTTCAATAGGATGTAAAGCTTAGAGGCAAGGCAATTGGGAGTTACCTATGACATAGATATGGAAAAAAGGGTTATTCGCCCAATTGAACCGAGAGTTACATTTGATGCAATTAGAATTAGTTCCTACCTAAATAAATGAATTTTGGGTGACCCGCCAAAGCAGGCTCAAGAGGAGGTGAAATATGGATCTTAGCCCACTAGAAAATATATGATAATTTTTGCAAAATTCCAGAAGCACCATCTGTTGATGCCACTGTTGCCGTGAGGCAGGCAGGTCAGAAGATTCTTGATGATTCTACTGATGTGCCTTGCCTAATAATTTGGACCATGAACTCTGAGCTTTAGAAGCAACATAAGAACATGGAGGCTTATTATATTATTATACATTTGAAACAGCTCTTGGAAGAGTAAGCAAGGCATGAGCGGTATGAATTATCAAAAGCAATGTTCAAGTGTAGTCTGTCAGAGGGAAACCCAGTGGGACTTCATGTACTCTGTATGATCGGTTACATTGAGAATCTCGATAGGTTGGGATTTCCATTCAGACAAGAGGTAGCTACTGATCTTATCCTGCAATCGTTTTCGGACAGTTACAGTCAGTTCATTAAGAACTATAACATGAATGAGATAAATAAAACTCTTCTAAACTTGCTCAATATGTTGAGGACCGCTGAACAAAGTATTATGAAAGGTAAAGGCAAGGCCATAATGATGTTCAATAAGGGGAACATCAAGAAGGTTTCTCAGAACCCTAAAGGGATGAGCAAGGTAGTTGCAAACCCAAGGAAGTTGCCTTGAAGCGTGCTGGTGGAATTGCTAAGGGCCCATTTAACTATTGTAGTCAGCATGGCAACTGGAAGAGGAACTGTACAAAGTATCTGGAAGACAAGAAGTTTGGAATAGTGATTCCAGCTCCAGATTTTTTTTTTTATATTTGTCAATTTATCTACCTCTTCGTCCAATGTATTGCATACAAGATGTGGATCTCACATTTTTTGAAATATTAAGGAATTTAAGAGAAGCAGACAGTTAGCTAAAGGGGAGATTGACATGCGTGTTTGGAATGGAGCAAGAGTTGCTGCATTAGCCGTAGGAACTTATGAGTTATCTTTACATTCAGAACTTATTTTAGAATTAGGCAATTGTTTTTATGTGCCTGCTATGAGTAGGAACATTATTCATATTTCTTATTTGGACAAGAAGGTTTTTATGTCATTATAAAGGACAAGTGTTGCTGCTTTTATTTTAATAGTATGCATTATTGTAATGCACACTTGTCTAATAGGCTATATATCCTTGATCTACATAATTCCCTCTACAACATAAATACTAAAACGATATAATCTAACGATTTAAATCCCACGTACCATTGGCATTGTCGTTTAGGCCGTATAAACAAAAAACACATTTCTAGGCTCTTAAGAATGGATTTTTAGACTAAATTCGTTATGAATGATATGAGACATGTGAAGCTTGTTTATTAGGAATAATGACTAAGTCCCCTTTCATGAAGAACGGTGATAGGACGAGTGAGCTATTGGCAGTCATACATACAGATTTGTGGACCATTGGCCACTTCACTATATTTACTGATGACTTCAGTAGATATGGATTTGTGTACCTTATTGATAACTCCCATTTAGAGTTATCTGTGAGTTTATAATGCAGTGTTTTCTGGATGATTAATCATAAGTTTGAGCATGTGTTAGCCAATGCGAAACAGGAATTTGAGCTTAATTGTAAAATTCGAGCGTTTTGATGCGTAATTTGATGTTATTTGGCAAATATAATCGATTCGTATGGTTGTTCATGTTGTTTTGACAAGAATGGATGCTTAGTGTTTGATTTGAGGCATGAAACTAGAATGACCAATCTCCACTATTTTGATCATATCTGGAAATATACCTGGAATTTTGGAGTGATAATGGTGGAAAATGAAATAAGACTTTAAGAGCTTTCCAAATATAGGTCACATAGCCAATACAGAGTCCGGATGAGAGAGATATGGTCTGTCTGCAGGGAGAGAGAAGAAATCAAATTTTTGACCACTGCTTATGAAAAAAAGCCACTATCTGCATACGCAGGTACCCACAAAAACATAGAAAAAAGTGCGAAAATGGCTGTTGCATGGCCCTAGAGGCCAATGTGTGCGTAGTTATGCAGGAACATGACTTGTGCAAGAGCCGGGAATGAAGAAAGATTGTATGGGCGAGAGCCGAGAAAGCCAAAAACGCCATTACCGAGGATGATGGGGATACACTCGGTTGACAACATATTCAGTTCAAATTGGAGTTTTAGAGTGAAACCAGCGGAAGAAGAAAGGAGATGTCAAGGGCTTTCCGAAAAACAGGTCATAATGCTAAAACAGAGTCCGGCCGAAAAACCGACCTACTGCCCATGTGTTGGTCCTACACGGGCCACGCCCAAGTAGGGGCCTTGGGTCCCGGTATCCAGAGTTGTGATTAGCTATTTCATGTTCAAGTATATTTTTTGGACAGTTTTGACCTAGGGGTATTTTGGTAATTTTGGCACCAGGCCCAAGTTTTTTGAAATCGAGTTTGGATTTTGGCGCCCAAATTCAGTTTGCAGTTTTCCTATGACAAGAGTCAGGATTGAGCGGAATTTGAAGCGGTTTTGACCCAGGGGTATATTGGTAATTTTGACAAGTTTCGGGTCAAAACGCAGCCCAAGAAGACAGGGTCTGGGAATAGGCCAGAATGAATACGCGAAGCTGTTTTCTGCGTGGCTAGCTTCTAGCCACGCAGCGGCCACACAGGCATGGAGGAAAGATAGTGACTTTGGGGTGCCAGACGGCCCTGTCTGCGAGGTTAGCTGCCAGCCACACAGCAACCACCAGCAGCCACGCAAACAGCACCTATTTCTGAGGCGGTTTTGGACAGTGGGAGTTTCGTAATTTCAGGCAGTTTTCGGGAAGCTTCTCAGCACTATATAGAGGAACGTCAAGTGCTCGTTTTTGGGACACAATACACCCAAGGAGAATTCATAGTACCCTCGGCGAGCACGGAAGCGCAGATCCAGAATTTAAGAAAACTTGTTTGATTTCAATTATCTCTTTAATTTCAGAACATTGTCGTTTAATTATGTCGTTAAGTACCAAAACTTTTTACCGAGGTTCTCGGTGAACCTAGGGTTTCGTATTCAGTATGTAGTTCTATTTTCGACTATGTAATCATGACCTTAGGATCTTAATATCAGCAATTTTTATTCGTTATTCTGTCTTTGATTTTACTGTTCATGCATGATCGGAGTCGCGAACCAGGATTGCTACAGACTCGACCCGTTAGGTGAAAACGGCTGGTTAGGGTTAGGAAGAGAAGAAAGAATTTAGCACCTTACCCCGATAGACCGAACATATAAGGGGAAGTAGGAGTAGCCTAAAAACGTTGGACCAACTGTTAGCGTTTTTGACCGAGGCCTTTAGGACAGGTTAGAATCCCTAGCAGACTTATAACAAGACTGCAGATTTCAGTATCTTAACAGGGGCTAAAAATCTGCAGAATTGTGATAACGTGCAGCAAAATAAAAGATAATGCACAACTGGTACGTGGAACGGATAAGTTACTGTTGTGGGTTTTCATGTCGAAAAAGAACGAAAACTTGAACTGACCGTAGGGAATCCCGAAATCTTGAATCAGAAACGGTATATTTACAACCTTGAATTATTCAGAAAATTCTCATAAAAATAATTACGTTTCAGTATTTACTTTCAGTACTTAGTTCGTAGTAAAAATCACAAACTACTCCTCCCTTTTTACACTCTGCTTGTTAAAACCGACTACTGAAGAACACTACATTATCCTCATGGCAACGATATTCCGAGTCGAAATACACCCGGTACTACTTGATTCGTATACTTGCTACTAGCACGCTAAAAAGCGCATCACTTATGAAGAACAAACCCGAGTCCTTTGAAAACTTCAAATAATTTAAGAAAGAAGTGGAGAACCAACTTGGCAAGAGTAATAAGTTTATACGATCAAATCGTTGAGGAGAATTATTAAGTCAAGAAAATGACGTCTATCTTAGAGAGTGTGGGATCTTTTCCCAAATCACTCCACCTAGAACGCCAAACTGGAATGGTGTGTCTGAGAGGAGGAATCGAACTCTGCTGGACATGTTTCGATCATGAATCAGACAGATCTTCCAATTTCATTTTGGGCAATGCTCTATTAACAACTATCTTTGCCCTTAACCGTGTTCCACCAAAATCAGCATGAAGACGTCATATGAGATACGGACTGGGAGGCTTCCCAGTTTTTTTCATAAGAATATGGGGTTGGGAGGTTTACGTAAAGAGTTTACAATCAGATAAACTCGGACCCAAGTCGTACAAGTGTATATTTGTGGTATATCCTAGGAAAACGAAAGGATTTTATTTCTATAAGCCAACCGAGAACAAAGTGTTTGTTACACCGGTGTTTTTCTAGAAAGAGAATATGTCTCTATATAAACCAGTGGGAGCAACCACAAGATGGTGTGGAGCTGTTGGAATAGATTCCCTAGAGGCAATCTAGTTTAGTATGAACAATAATTGGCTAGAATATTCATTGTATAATTTATGGAGATATTTTGATATGATGAAGTCCTTATATTTACGATCGTGTTTTTTTCTTAAATATCCCCAGTCAATTATATTAATTAACAGGACAATCACCTATAGACTAGTATGGGGTTGGATTGATATAGAGATATCACGATTCAACACATGCGTATGCATTAGGGGAAATGGCATACTGGATTGACCCATCTCTGACAAGGATAAATACAAGTTATGTAAGAACAGAAGTGCTTCTCGCGGTGACAACGGTATTGTCATGCTTAGACTTGAAGTCACGAGATCATCTAGTTGTGGAATATTGTTGTTATGGTAGCGTCAAACGCAACACCGTGACTGGGTAGCCCCAAAGGCGCGTATCGGACACAATATGAATCAAGCTTAAAGTTCGTAGTGGTGTAGATAGAATTTGTCCCTCCCACATAATGGGAGAAAATATCCGCGGTCACTCGAGGGATAGTGCTTATGGAATGTCTGGCCAGACTCAGATAAATCAATATGGGATATAGATGTTATCTACATGGATAAGGCTATTCCCAGGATCGAGAAACTATGGATTGGATGTACTAGTGTGACTTGTATGTATCGTGTCCAATCGGGATATAGAGAAAAAGGGATGAGACAATACTTGCACAAGGTTTGTCGGATGACTATTTCTATTAGTTGGGTGGAATGGATGTGTTGCTAGACACCGGGCCATGTTAGTAAATAGTTAATACCAACTAAGTAGAAACATATGGGGTCATACGCCATATGGATTGAATTAGAATTGGGAATTAATTAATATGAATAATTAATTAGAAGGATCAAAGTGCAACAACTTGCTAACATAGTAGGACTAATATGCAAGAGAGACTAATCTGAACTTGAGCAGGATTATGAGAGGGCCTTTATGTAGTCAAAAAGGATTTTTTGGACTATATAAAGGATGCTCCTATCTTCCATCCTTCAACTAATGCGCATAACATTTGAGTAGGAGAGAAAGCAAGGAGAAAGAGCTACACAACACAAGAGAGGCCGACCGCCCCCTTGTGTTGTCCGCACCTACCCCGTCGGCCAAAGAGAGAGGGCCGAACCCCTCTTTGGTCTCTTTTGCATGATTAATTATTTTTATTCCATCTTTCCTTGCTAGCCCAAGGAGTTGGAGGATCCATATCTCAATCCTAGGCATGGATCAACTGTAGAGACGTGACAATATTCACGTTTGAAGTCATCACAAGAGAACCCTAAGGTACTTGTTATGAATCCTGAACTATCGTTATGAACTCTCTTCATGTGATCCTTGGACGGTCTTGTGCGAATCGTTTATTATTTAATTCCTCTGCGTAATCCGGAATAAAACCCTATAGTGGTATCAGAGCTACAATTCGTAGAGCATAACTTAGTTTATGTGTTACGGTTCATGTCTTTTACACCTTAATTGTTAGATTATAGAGTAAAACAGACATATTAAGCATATTAAATGCATGTTGGATGCGATTAAACCAAACAACAACTAATTTTACATGGGATGTAGGACTTAGTGAGTTTGAGAAAATTAAGGATCTAGATCTAGAGTTTTTGGCACCAATTAGGAAAAGGAGTTATTCAAATTGGAAACATGCAAACTTGGACAGTGAGGACAAGGAGTTGTTTTGGAAACAACTCCCAAAGAGGTTCGGGCCCCCCTAGGTGACCGCCCTCCTTCCGTGCCACCCAATTCATGCACGGCCAAGGGTTTGGGGGCTTCCTAGCGCACGGCCTAGCCGTGTGGGCTAGGGGGCAGCCGGCCCATGGCCCTTCTGACTGTCTTTTGAGGCTTCGGCCATGTCTTGGTGGACCCTTTTGGACCATTTTGACCCTATTACATCCAAAATCAATCAAAATTGGCTACGCGCGTTAAAATTGGATTTTAACTGTTTATGTGAAATTCGTATGGTGATTGGATATGGCCTTAGATGTGGTTTGTTGTGAATGTTTAATTTTTGTGGTATGTTTACGGCCTGCCAGATGATCAATTTGATATAATAATTAAATATGGTTTACGGCCTGCGAGCCGGTATTTTTTTTCTTAACTTGTGAGATTTATTTATTAGTTTAGATGCTAGCTAGTACTGAATAGAATATATAGCCAAGATTGGAGAAAAGAAGCCCAAAGAATTAAAGAAGCCACAACATGGAGCATGGAGCATTCCACAAGACTATGAAGTATGGACCAAAAAGATGGAGGTACATGGAGATGAGCTTGCTATTTTTCGGGTTCTTAGATATTCTCATTGGCTTGGGAATATCTTAGTCTAGGAGACCATATCCACACCACGTTATTTTTATTTTGTGGATGATTATTTCATTGTCTTATTATTGTTGTTGGTGTATGAATGATGCATTCAATTGGATAATAAGATAATCAAACAACCCGGATTTTTTATTCGGAGTTTTGCCCAACTCAAATAAATAGATCAGTTGATATAGATCAACAAAATAATTAATTGAAGGGAAAAATACCTCAAAACTGAAATATAATATTTTCCTTCTCGTTACTTAAACACTCATCACAAATCGATTAATCAAGTCCCTGCGTGCCAAAGCAAGACGACTTGATTCATCATTATGTGGTGCGATGGCAAATGTAATGTGCAATTGTTGGAGTAAGATCTTGGACGTAAGTAGGTATCTTTAATAAGGATTACAAGCCTAAAGGAACCAATTGGGATTATCTATAGGATAGATAAATAAAGAGTTATATTCCCAGTTGAACCAAGAGTTGCATGGGAAACTGGAATTGTTTCTACCTAAATAACTGACTTTTGGGTGACTTGCCAAAGCAAGCTCTAAAGAAAGTGAAAAATGGATCTTGTCCCACTAGAAAATATAATGATATTTTCCGCATTAATATCTAGAGGTTATTAATCCGTAGAAAAATAAAGGGAGCTGTATTAAATAATCTAGTCATTATTAAATATAGTCAACCGTTCCCAAATACTAAAACTAGTGTATTTCCTTTTGTAGAATTACAATGGCAAACAACTCATCAATTTCAACACACTCCATATGCTCTGTCCTTGAGAAGGACAAGCATTCTGGAACCAACTTTCTAGACTGGTACAGAAACTTGAGAATCGTTCTCAAGCAAGAAACGAAATTGTACGGTCTAGAGGAGCAAGTTCCTGAAGGTACGAAAAACAATACTCCTGTAGCTCTAAAGGCGTATCAAAATCGTGTTGATGAAGATAATGATGCGGCCTTCCTAATGATTTGCACCATGTCCTCTGAGCTTTAGAAGCAACATGAGAACATGACTGCAGTCAATATGATCGAACACTGGAAGCAGCTCTTCCAAGAGAAGGCTAGGGTTGAGAGTTATGAAGTTTCGAAGGCATTCTTCAAATGTCATCTGGCATAGGGAAGCCCTGTGGGACCTCATGTACTCCGTATGATCGGAAACTTGGAGAATCTCGCACGTCTAGCGTTCCAGGTTGGTCAAGAGTTGGCCACAGATCTCGTGTTGCAATCGTTGCCTGATAGTTATGGACAGTTCATCATGAACTATAATATGAACGATATCGTGAAACCGCTGCGAGACTTACTCAGTATGTTGAGGACAGCTGAACAAAGCATCAACAAGGGTAAGGGAAAATCCATAATGATGGTGCAGAAAAGAAAGGGCAAAAGGTTTGCCTCTCCATGGGAAAAGGCAAAGCAGATTTCAAACCAAGAAACATGACCTTAAGCCTGTTGGTGGCATTGACAAAGGTGTGACTAAAGGTGAGCGTCACTACTGCAGTCAGCCTGGACACTGGAGGAGGAACTGCCCAAAATATATGGAGGATAAGAGTCTAGGAATAGTCATTCCACCACCACCAGGTGGTTTTGTTATAGATGTCAACTTAACTGTCTCTTCATCATGGGTATTGGATACTGTATGTGGATCTCACATTTGTCGAAATGTGAAGGATCTAAAGAGAAGTATAATATTGGCTAAAGGGGAGATAGACCTCCGCGTTGCGAATCGAGCAAGAGTTGTTGCATTGGCTGTAGGCGTGTACAAGTTCTATGCCTTTAGGATTAGTTTTAGAATTAAATAATTGCTTTTTGTGTCTGCTATGAGCAGAATCATTATTTCTATTTCTTGTTTGGACAATGATGATTTTACTATTTCAATAAATAACAATTGTTGTTCCATTTATTTTGATAGTATTCGCTATTGTAGTGGGAAATTATTTAATGGATTATATATCCTTGATCTAAGCAATCACGTCTATAACTTTAATACCAAGAGGATTAAAATGAAAAAAATTAAATTCTGCTTATCTATGGCACTGTCGTTTAGGCCATATAAACAAGAAATGTGTATCTAGACTCCATAAGGATGGATTCCTAGACTCATTTGATTCTGAATCATATGAGACATGTGAGGCTTTTTTATTGGGAAAAATGAACAAGTTTCAGTGTCAGCTGACATCTCGCAATGTGGGATTCCATAATAATAAAGGGGTTGAAATTTAAAATATTAAAAGAATGGGGTTAAATGCACATTTTTTAATAAGAGAAGAATGCTAGAAACTACAATAAATTTCAAAAAAATAAAATAAATTGGACCCCTATGAGGTGTCAAATAACTAGCTATTTTGGGACACCTCATCACACATGAGGGGGCATTATCCTATCAGCCTAAGTAGCCTATTTACGCTGCACCCAATTCAAATAAAGATCAGTGTTGGTAGGAGAAGAAATCGAGAACATTCAAGGGAAGGGACCTTCAAAGAATTACCCGCCATCACCACCTCGGAAACGCCAACATCTCTATGCCAATGCCAGAACTGGTGGAGATGGGGGTACTCTACAACAAGTACAACAATATCCATAAATCAATTAAGAGGTTTTAGAAGTAACGATCTCGCAAAATTGAAACGGCAAGATGAAGAACCCTTGATGTGTTCCCTCTGATTCTTGCCTTTATGATGCAGGAGTTGAGTCACCAGACGAGGCTGAGCTGTCGGAAGCGACTAATATGACGATTCACTATCATGACGTGGAAGACAAGCGCAAGGGAGGAGCAAAACGGTCATTTTTGGTCGCGCCACACTGTTCGGGGCGCAACTTGAGCTACGGGGATGAGAATGACTATTAAAGAATATTTCCGGAAAGCTCTCGGCGAGACGGACACAAACAATTGGGCTCTGCCCAATCACATAACTTTTCGGATCCAGAAAAGTCCGTTTGACCAGTCAACGGAAGCTTTGAAGACGTTTTTTTGCCATTTTTGGCAGTTATCCTTTCTCGTTTTTAGACTTCATAATAAGGCCGATTTGGTCAAGTATTCCATCTCAGGATATTTATTTTTAGCTGATTTGACAGTTTTATAGTTTTTGCCATTTTGGGCAAACTTTGACTTATCAGCTATTTATACCCGGCGTGTGGGTAATATTAGTCAGTTTATGATATTATTTACTTCTAAAATTCTAGAGAGCTTTTGTTCCCTAGTTTTCGTTCTCTTTCCTACAGCTTGATTTCGCTGTGATCCCTCGTTGGGCGAATAACCCGGCGTCAGGTTGGTATCAGAGCAAGTTCGACTTGGGAGGAAGATCATCATCATCGACGATGGTTCGACGTACTCGTGGTCATGGGCAGCCTCCGGCGGAAGAAGCCCCCCAACGGGAACGCAACGTTACCGACGTGATGTTGATAAAATATATGTAGCGACAGATCACATACCTAACACGGCGCCTGGAGGATCAAGATCTGCAGGAAGACGAAGCCTCATACCACGAATATGTGTCGTCGTTCGAGAACCCCTACCACCGTGGACCACGCGTCCGGGAGTATCGCGGTCAGAACGAGAATCGCGGAAGTCTAGGGTTCAAGGTTGAGTTACCCAACTTGGAAGGTAGGCTGAAACACGATGGTTTCATTGATTGGTTGAACGAGGTGGATCGGATCTTCGAGTATAATGAGGTTTCCGATCGCGAGAAGGTCAAGCTAGTGGCCATCAAATTGAAGGGCAGAGCCTCTGCTTGGTGGGAGCAGTTGCGATGTTCCCGTGGGAGGCATGGCAAGGGAAAAGTCACTGAATGGGAGAAGATGAAGAAGAAGATGAAGGCTTACTTTCTTCCATTCGGATAACCAAAACCCTATTCCAGCGACTCCATACGTTGAGGCAGGGCGTGAGGTCAATGGATGAGTACACGTAGGAGTTAATCAACTGATTTCCCGTAAATCTATCGTAGACAGAGGAGCAGATGGTAGCTAGTTATCTCGGGGGATTGCAACAATCCTTGCAGGACGTCCTTAGCCTTCACTCACTATGGGCGGTCTTGGAGGCCTACCAACGAGCACTTGCGGTGGAGAAGCAGCAAAGCAAGAAACCAGTTGAAAGGAACGATCAAGGCAACCGATCGGCCTGAACCCACGATTCTTGTACTACCATGTAGGCAACACCGGGCGTTTCGAGTAGCACAATTAAGTGTTATCGATGTGGTGAACCAAGACACGGGTCAACAGAATGCAAGAAGCCTGCTTTTCAGAAGCCGAAAAGTCTATTCATCGAAGAGGGTGCCACTGAAGAAATCGAAGAGGCGGGTTACTAGGGGGATCCCGTATATGACGAATATGAAGGTGAAGATGTGATATTTGGAGATGGCCACGAGAAGCTAGTCGTCCGTAAGATTTTGCTAGGCCCCAAGGGCGATTCAGAAGATGATTGGTTAAGAATCAATATCTTTCATACCACCTGCACGATTGGGAAGAAGGTTTGTAAGATGATTGTAGACCAGGCAGCTGCGACAACATAGTCTCGGAAGAAGTTGTCAAGAATTTGCAGTTGAAGACGGAGCAGCATCCTGCACCTTACAAGCTGTCCTTGCTAGCAAAAGGTCCTGAGGTAAAATTTGAAAAGAGATATCTTCTTTCTTTTTCAATTGCCAATAAGTATCATGATAGCCATTGGTGTGATGTGATAAATATGGACGCTTGCCATGTTTTGTTGGGCCGTCCATGGCAGTATGACAGGCGTGTAGACCATGATGGGTACAAGAACACCAATTATTTTGTTATGAAGGGGAAGAAAATTGTGCTAGCACCGCGACGGGAGGGTCCCACGCCAACCACGACCCCGCCGGCTAACCTGCTTTCTCAATCCCAGTTCTAGGGAGAGGTTCAGCGGGAGAAGTTTGTTTATGCCTTAATTCCTTGTGATAATAGTCCTGGTAATGGTGATTCAGATTTACCCCCTGAGGTGAAGCAGGTTTTGGATGAGTTCTCCTACTTGATGCCAGAGGACCTCCCTCCTGGCTTGCCACCAATGAGAGATATTCAACATCAGATTGACCTAGTTCCAGGTTCTAGTCTGCCAAACAGACCTGCCTATCGTCTTAGTCCCAAGGACGCATAAGAGTTACAAAGGCAGGTGGTTGAGTTACTTGAGAGGGGCTACATCAGGGTGAGTATGAGTCCTTGCGCAGTGCCCGCTTTGTTAGTTCCAAAAAAGGATGGCTCTTGGCGCATGTGTGTTGACAGCAGAGCCATTAACCGGATCACCGTGAAGTACAGGTTCCCCATTACGCGGCTTGATGATATGCTAGATCAACTGTCCGACTCTGAGGTCTTCTCAAAAATTGACTGCAAGAGTGAGTACCATCAGATTCGGATCAAACAGGGGTACGAGTGGAAGACCGCGTTCAAGACACAGCATGGCTTGTACGAGTGGATGGTAATGCCTTTCAGTCTCTCCAACGCACTGACGCGCGATTACTACGCGTTGCTACGCAAGTATACGGTCAAGTAATAAAGTGGAGTATTTTGGAATCCGAGTTATTGAACCCAAGGGAAGGTGTTTACTATATGTCCTACATTAGAAATTAAATTCAACTTACCTAAGTAATCGGTAAAAATGATTGTGTTTTGAAATGTTGTCACCCTCAAACAAGTGACTAGCAATGGAAATAGAATAACATAAAGAAAATGATTTGATAGAAATCAGAGAACGGAAAGCTAGGCAATCTATAGATCACCTGGGGTAGTTCTGACAATTCCGGATGCCATGTTCTAACACGATGACTCTTAGTAACCTATGCTGGGTAATGGCGTTGACAATGACCTATCGGTCTCATGTCGTTCTACACTAAGGTAACGGTTTGTCCCTCTCAGGCCAAGTATACTACCTATCTGTTCTAGCAGGCTAACAACATTGCAAGGAACAATGTCCTCTCCGACCACCATTCATGAGCAACTCATTACTTCCTACTGAATTTACCCTCATCTAGCCATTAATATCCAACTAACCTCTTAGTCTAGTCAATTAGGAATGATCTTGTTTACTCATCCCAACTAGGGTAGAGTTGTTTTCACACACTCACTAGTTACATAGTAATTTCGGGTCATGACTCCTACGTTACTAAGAATTAAGCACAATAAACAAGATAGTTCGGCTACCAATATCATCCTTAAGCCTAGATAATGATTGAATGAAGAAATAGACAATTCACATCACACATCTTAGCCCTAACTTGTCAAGGAAAGAACTCAACATGATGAAAACCAAAACAATCTTCATTAAACCATAATCCTAGCATGAAAGATCATCCAAAATCCGAAAAATATCATCAAAACATAAACCCTAGGCTCTCAATAGATGCCTAGGTATGATTTTAGCTACTCATAACACAAGTTAACATGGTTCTTGAATAGTTCATACAAGAAAGTAGAGAGAAAAGTAGATCAAACGCTAAAATAGTGAAGATTGGCGCGATCCGGGCTCTCCTCCTTGCTCGAGATCGTTCCCAATGAAGTCTCCTTGCTCTCCTCCTTCTTCTTGGTTCTCTGGATGCTTGAATGATGCTTATTCCCGTCCCTAGGTCGTTCTTGAATCATAACCCGCAGAAGTCTTCAGTAATTGCATAAAAGCCCCTTGAAATCTGCTCCTGAATTCAAAACGCGATATCTTCTTCGTCCGAACTCGTATTTAGCTATGTGACCTATCGATAGAAATATCTCTGAGTCTACTTTAATATGGAACTGGTATCACCCCCAAATGAGTTGTAGAACTCCGGATATGATCAAAATAGTGCAGACTGGTCATCCAAGCTCCTCCAATTCAGCTTCTCTTCATTCCACTTGAACTCCCCATTGTTTCCGAAGTTCGTTCCATGCCTCCTATCAACCGATTAGCATCCGCCCCTGCCAAAACAACATGAACAAACATACCAAGTGATTATATTTTAAAAATAACAATAAAATATCCATGAAAAACGCCCGGAATAACAATATAGCACATGGTAGCAACAAGTGATAAAACGACCTAGAATCTCTAACATTGGCCTCAAAACACTCTCCAAATACATATAATCATGTGGTAAATGCTAAAGAATCATAGCCCCTAAAAGGTGCTATCAAACTCCCCCACACTTACTCTCTTGCTCGTCCCGAGCAACAATGAAGCACAAAACCCCCACACTTGAGACATTGCATACATACCCAAAAACCAAACTAATGCATACCCCACCACTTTGCATACTTAACTTTCCGCTAGCCAACACGACTCACGACTCAATACACAAAGACAAGATTATGAAACTACATGATATGTACAATGCAACTCAAGTATGTACAATGCAAGGAATTAAAGAGCATATTTTTTTTCTTTTTAGTAGAGATTGGGCAACCTCTCCATCATTAACCGAAAATTATCAAATCCTCACTAGCTCATTTTGAAATTTCACAACACATAGTAGGAAATAAGATATGATGATCCTATGCACAAACTCACTAGGGCGTCAAAACATCCAGCAAATCATACCAAGAAACGGCACGTCTTTTGATTCAAAGCGTCTAGGCATTTCAAGTTCCTAAGTGGTCTTCCTTCGCTAAGTCATTTGAGGTTTTTAGACCCTCTTAGCCGTTATTGCTTTGAAAGCAAATTATCCCATTGCTGGGAGACACAACTCCTACGTAATACGGCTTGAGTTTAGTTTCCCTCTTAAGCTCTACGTTGAATTGAATCCAAATTTTCCGTACACAAGGAAGCACATTAGGTTGTTTCTACTTTAAGAACAATTTTATTTTATATTTTCATTTTCTTTTATTTCCTCCTCTGTTTTTACAACCGTGCAATAGAGCTTAAGAGTGTGGGCTTTTTAAGATTTTCTCTTAGAACCACCTTAAGGGATGGTGGTGTATACTCCACAACTTCACTTAGTCTAGATCAGCATACCACATGGAACCGACTCTACACGAAGTTCCACCCCAGATTCTAAGAGTCCACAAGTTTCCACTGGAAACGGAATAATCAACCACTCAAACACTCAATCCTCCTAGCACAATAAAGGAATCAAAGTATGCCTGTAATCGACCTTCACCTTTGCATAGATACCTGGGACATCCTTTCTTGAGACTTGTGCACAAAATACCAGAATTAAAGTCTCCCTACTACGGTGTTTCCTACTCTCATGAGCCATTTCATTGGATTCTCTTCGGTTTCTGGGTCCTAAGTTACCCTTTCTAAAAAAAAATCAATTTTTAGGATTTTCTTATTTTTAATTTTTTTAGTATTTTTAGACACTATATGTAACTGGCCAACTCAATTAACCACAAAATAGGGTAAGTGGACTCAATAAATAAAAGTGCAACGATATATACAATGCAAAAAATAAACGTGCACATGCAATCCTATGGACCAACTCTACATGCATGACAGACTCACTAAACTACATGTAACAAGGCTATGAAATGGCCTAGCGGATAGCTAATACTCCCCCACACTTAAGCGTTTCGTTGTCCTCAACGAAAAATATAGTGAAATCAAGAGGACTCGGCTGATCAAGCGTAGGGCCGGTGGGTCTAGTTGGAGTGAGTCCTCCCTTCGTCCTCATTTTGGACGTCTGGACTCGACTCTGGGTACACATCAGACTGGTAATGGAACAAGCCATCGTAGGTATGTGGGTGCTGGAACTAGACATTGGCCGCCACAGCCAAGTCTCGAATCCAGCCACCCTGCTGGGCACAGTCATAGCTAAGGGACTCCATCCCTCGGCCCAACTGGCGCTGGCTACTACGGATGTGCTCAAAATGTCTCCTCTCCCTAGCTCTATCCTCATCAGCTTTGAGTCTCTGAGACTCCATCATATGCATGAGAGTCTCAAGCTGTCGCTCCATGTTGGAGCTCGAGCTACTCGCTTGGTCTCCGCTAGGGTGTGTGGGTTCAACAGGTATTTGGTCCTTGAGGGGGTTGGGTATCTCTCCCGAAGACGTGCTTCATCCTTCCTCTTCTTGTCTCTAGGGTTTCATCATACTCTATACCACTGAAATTAGCCTTAGCATCTTGTGCTAGCTTTAGGAGCAAACAAGTGTGCCCGGGAGATCTACGGTTATAGCGGTCAGTCCTCTCCATAAGAAATCGATAAATGAAGTACGGGACATTGATACGCTTCCCCATCCACAAACAGTAAGCCATGGTGCAAAGCTTGAAGGAGTACGTGGGATTAGGAGAAACTCCTTAAACCCAGTTCTCAAGAAACTCACACAACTTCCTCGCACGTGGAAGCACGAGTTTCCTAGAAACAGACCATTCAGGTAAAGTGGGTCTCTCAGTCCATCCCGCTCCAGGAACCCTCTCAAAACAAAAGGCACTAACTACTTCAACTGCATCCACCCTCCGAATGGTCTCATGGTAGGCGCAAATCTCATTCTTTAGAGGTTTGAATTTTAGGGTCTATGGTGTGATGACTATATAGGTGCCCCGGCAATACACATGCCTCCGATCCTCACCCTCTCCCTCGTTATAGAAACGAGCATTTACCAGGATCTCCCTAGAAAGAGCGGAGCTAGACTTCTTACAAATTTTAAACCACATATCTAGCCTCTCATTCTTGAAGAGATCCTGAAGCTGCTTTGGCAATTTATCGCTTTGCGGGAAGGGTTTTTCAGGAGTCCCTACCCTCTTCAGGAATGGGTCAGTGCAATATTCCTTATGGGCATTCGCACTAACTAACCTGAAGCTGCAGAATTTGGTACTGCAGATAGCGCCGAGGTCAGCTTATTTTGCAACCCTACTTCTTGGCCCAATCTTAGGAAGCGCGGGCATAACTAAGTTCAACTCATAACGAATTGGAGACGGAGGCACCTGAGGACGGTTTCCAGAGCCGTCTCCCTCGTCTACATCCTCCTCCTCACTCAAAACTACATCTTCCTCAGGATTGAAGATGGGGTGATCATCAACAACTATACCCCGTCTCCTCTTAGCACTCTTCTATGTAGACATAATGATAGAGAAAATAAAAGACGAGTGCACGTGAGGTTAAGAGTGAACTAAGCAAGTATCCCAATCAAAGTATGAGCAAGTAACAATTTCAATTCAAATTAAGCCCTACGAGTGCGTAAGCAAGGAATTAAAGCGAAAAAAAGAATTCGGTACTTACGGTCCCGGAGTACCGTTCTTACGGGACGGGTTTCGCAAAAATTGGTCAAGAGATGACCAATTTTTCGAAAACTTGAGCAAGTTGAAGTGAATCGGAGAATTTTTTGTTCTTGGAGCTCTTTCTCTTTAATTTCCCCCACACTCAAACAAAGCCCTATCTTTCGAAAACTCAAGAGTTAATGTTGTTGTTGGGTTTGCAAGGAGAAAAACCCAAAAAAAAAAATTTGAATTTGGTTGAGTTTTGAAAATTTTGGGTGTATGGAAGTATGGGTGTTCTTGAAGGTTTGGGAGGAAGAAGATGAAGAAAAGAGAGTTTCGATCCAAATTTGGGGTGTTTTTACCCTTTATGGCCGAATATAGCTTTTAACAATCAAGAAATTACAGAAAACACCCCAAAAATTCGGACAACCCACCCGATTTCGGCCGCCATTTCGGCCCCGAAATGGGGCCGAAGTCACTATAGCAAATCAAAACAGAAGGCCTGTTTTATTTCGGGCCCGAAATCAGTGTATTTCGGCCCCATTTCGGCCCGAAATGAGGGCCGAAATACACTGCTTTTCGCCCATTTTGTTTTTGCTCTATCTTCTTCATCCGGTACCCGATTCGCGCGATTCTTGAACCGTTGGACTCCATATTCGACGAGGAATCCATTTTTGAACGAAAAATTCCCAAATCCGGGGATTTTTTCGTTTCTTACCAAAATTCTTCTCCTTGTTCAAGAATCTCACCTCCTCAAGCTCTTTAACTTTCTTCACTCCGGATTCCGATGCGTGCACCCTCGATACTCCAACTTGCTACCGTGATCCTCATGAATCATTTTCTAATCCTCGACCTCGAGTAGCTTATTTATCAAGTTCCTTGTTCCCGGTAAGCTCGTTTTTCCTCGTTTTGCGTGCAAATGGTGCACATACATCAAGAATGAGAATTCGAAGGGTCTTCGGTACCTGTGTCCTGCACACTCATTGAAAATATTAAATCGCTCTCTCTCACCCCTCAGAAATCAAGTATGACAATATAAAAAAACAGAATACGAAAAACAAATACGACTACCTAAATTGGGTTGCCTCCCAATCAGCGCTTGTAATTTAAGGTCGACGGCCCGACCGAGTTAATTCTTACTTTATAACACCATCAGCAGTCACAGAAATAATGATAAAAAATAAAAAGAGTAAATTAAACTAATTGCTAAACTAGAATAGTAACCAATGCCTTCCCCGGCAACGGCGCCAAAAAATTGACGCGCGATTACTTTGCCTTGTTACGCATGTATACGGTCAAGTAATAAAGTGGAGTATTTTGGACTCCGAGTTATCGAACCCAAGGGAAGGTGTTTACTATATGTCCTAGATTAGAAATTAAATTCAACTTACCTAAGTAACCGGTTAAAATGATTGTAGTTTGAAGTGTTGTCACCCTCAAACAAGTGACTAGCAAAGGCAATAGAATAACGTAAAGAAAATTATTTGATAGAAATCAGAGAAGGGAAAGCTAGGCAATCTATAGATCACCTAGGCTAGTTCTGACAATTCCGGATTCCATGTTCTAACACGATGACTCTTAGTAACCTATGTTGGGTAATGGCGTTGACAATGACCTATCGGTCTCATGTCGTTCTACACTAAGGTAACGATTTGTCCCTCTCAGGCCAAGTATACTACCTATGTGTTCTAGCAGGCTAACAACATTGCAAGGAAAAATGTCCTCTCAGACCACCATTCACGAGCAACTCATTACTTCCTATTGAATTTACCCTCATCTAGCCATTCATATCCAACTAACCTCTCAGTCTAGTCAATTAGGAATGATCTTGTTTACTCATCCTAACTAGGGTAGAGTTGTTTTCACACACTCACTAGTTACATAGTAATTTCGGGTCATGACTCCTACGTTACTAAGAATTAAGCACAATAAACAAGATATTTAGGCTACCAATATCATTCTTAACCCTAGTTAATGATTGAATGAAGAAATAGACAATTCACATCACACATCTTAGCCCTAACTTGTCAAGGAAAGAACTCAACATGATGAAAACCAAAACAATCTTCATTAAACCATAATCCTAGCATGAAAGATCATCCAAAATCCGGAAAATATCATCAAAACATAAACCCTAGGCTCTCCATAGATGCCTAGGTATGATTTTAGCTACTCATAACACAAGTTAACATGGTTCTTGAATAGTTCATACAAGAAAGTAGAGAGAAAAGTAGATCAAACGCTAAAATAGTGAAGATTGGCGCGATCCGGGCTCTCCTCCTTGCTTGAGATTGTTCCCAATGAAGTCTCCTTGCTCTCCTCCTTCTTGGCTCTCCTGATGCTTAAATGATGCTTATTCCCGTCCCTAGGTCGTTCTTGAATCATAACCCGCAGAAGTCTTCAGTAATTTCATAAAAGCCCCCTGAAATCTGCTCCTGACTTCAAAACGCGATATCTTCTTCGTCCGAACTCGGATTTAGCTATATGACCTATCGATAGAAAGCTCTCTGAGTCTAATTTAATATGGAACTGGTATCACCCCCAAATGAGTTGTAGAACTCCGACTATGATCAAAATAGTGCAGACTGGTCATCCAAGCTCCTCCAATTCAGCTTCTCTTCATTCCACTTGAGCTCCCCATTGTTTCTGAAGTTCGTCCCATGCCTCCTATCAACAGATTAGCATCCTCCCTTGCCAAAACAACATGAACAAACATACCAAGCGATTATATTTTACAAATAACAATAAAATATGCATGAAAAACGCCCGGACTAACAATATAGCACATGGTAGCAACAAGTGATAAAACGACCTAGAATCTCTAACATTGGCCTCAAAACACTCTCCAAATACATAAAATCGTGTGGTAAATTCTAAAGAGTTATAGCCCCTAAAAGGTGCTATCACGCACCCAGAACCTTCATGCCATTCATGCATCATGTTCTCAGGCCTTTTATGGGGAATTTTGTTGTCGTTTATTTCGATGAAATTTTTATTTATAGTCCCACATGAGCTGCTCACTTTGATCATTTGCGAGCTGTCCTTGAAGCATTGAGGGCGGAGAGTTTGTTCATTAACAGAAGAAGTGTTTATTTTTCACTACTTCTGTGCAATTTCAGGGTTTCATTGTGTCTACTGATGGTGTCCATGCAGATCCTCCGAAGATTGTGGCAATTATGGACTGGCCCAAGCCTAAGACACTGCACTATGTGCGAAGTTTCCACAGATTGGCTTCTTTCCATCGCAGGTTCATCAGGAATATCAGCACTTTGGTGGCACCCATCACTGAGTGTCTGAAAGGGCGTGATTTCAATTGGACGAATGAAGAAGATGCCAATTTCAACCATGTCAAGAAGATGATGACAGAGGCACCAGTTCTCGCACTACCTGATTTTGACAAGATGTTCGGGGTTAACTCTGATGCCTCAGGTTTGGGCATTGGCGGTGTTCTAAGTCACTCAGGGCGTCCGATTGCTTTCTTCAGTGAGAAGCTATCCGGGGCCAGAAAGAATTACTCAACTTATGATTTGGAGTTCTTCGCCATTGTTCAGACGTTGAAGCACTGGCGTCATTACCTAGTGCTGAAGGAGTATGTTTTATTTATAGATCATGAGGCTTTGAAGTATATCAATGAGCAGCACAAGTTGAGTAGGCAGCATGCCAAGTGGGTGGCCTATTTGTAGGAATTTACTTTTGCATTGAGGCACCAGGCAAGAAGTTTGAACTAGGTAGTCGATGCTTTGAGTATATGTAACCTGCTTCTTACCTCCATGAGCAACCAGGTTCCTGGATTTGAAGCATTTGCAGATATGTATGAGGCAGACCCTTCCTTTGGGAAGATCGTTGCTGAGGAAATTTCTGGTCAAATCCATAATTTTGTTTTGCATAATGGTTATCTGTTTCGGGGAAGCGTTTGTGCGTTCCAGATTGTTCTTTGCGACAGCAGATTATCAGGGAGCTTCTCTATGAAGGGCACTTTGGCCGAGAAAAGACGTTTTCTCTTGTGTCTGTTGATTTTTATTGGCAAAAATTTAGTGCTGACGTGGCGCACTATGTGGACCTTTGCTTTGTGTGTCAGCGGTCGATGGGAGTTCTCACGAATGCAGGTCTTTACACTCCTTTATCTGTCCCTGAGGTGCCATGGTTTTATGTTAGTATGGATTTTATTCTTGCCTTACCCAGCACCTAGAGAGCGGCAGATTATGTCCATGTTGTTGCTGACAGGTTTTCCAAAATTGCACATTTTGTACCATGTAGGAAGACAATGGATGCGCTGCGAATAGCCGACCTCTAATTTAGAGAAATTGTGAAGCTGCATGGAGTCCCACGGTCCATCACCTCGGATCGTGACACGAAGTTCATGAGTCAATTCTGGAAGAGCCTTTGCAAGAAGTTGGGCACTCAATTGAACTTCAGCAATGCGTATCACCCGCAGACCGACGCAGGTGGTGAATCGCGCTCTAGGGAATCTTCTCAGGTGTTTGGCAGGTTCCAAGCCCAAACAGTGGGATTTGGCGCTTGCTCATGCGCAATTTGCTATAACAGGTCAGTAAATAGAACTACGGGAATGAGTCATTTCCAGATTGTTTTTGGTCAGAACCGACAGGGGTGCTAGACATGGATCCAATTCCGCGTGTGGGACGTATTCATCCTAAAGCTGAGGATATGGCAGATCACTTTAGGGGTATTCATGACCAGGTGAAGAGCAAGATAGAAGAGAACATTAATAAATACAAGGCGCGGCTGGACAAGCATCGTCGTCAAGTACTATTTGATGTTGGTGATTTTGTATGGGTGTTTTGACTCGTGATCGTTTCCCTGTTGGCGAGTACAATAAGCTCAAGTATCGGAAGATTCGGCCTTGTGAGATCGTGCAGAAGATCGATGATAATGCTTACAGGTTGAAGCTTCCCAGTCACTTGAAGACCTCAGACGTGTTCAATGTGAAGCATCTCACTCCTTTTGTGGATTTTGAAGACATTGCTGTGAACTCGAGGACGAGTTCTTTCCAACCCTGGGAGACTGATGCAGGAGCTGAGTCACCAGACGAGGATGAGCTTTCGGACGCAACTAATCAGGCAATTCACTATCATGACGTGGAAGACAAGCTCAAGGGAGAGGCAAAACGGTCATTTTTAGTCAAGCCACACTGTTTGGGGCATAACTTGAGCTACGGGGATCAGAATGACTATTACAGCATATTTCCGGAAAGATCTCGGCGAGACGGACACTAATGATGGGCTCTGCCCATCGCGCAACTTTTCGAATCCATAAAAAGTCCGTTTGACCAGTCATGAAAGCTTTAAAGACGTTTTTTTGCCATTTTTGGGAGTTTTCCTTATTCGTTTTTTGACATCATAATAAGGCCAATTTTGGTCAAGTATTTCATCTATGGATATTTATTTTTAGCTGTTTTGACAGTTTTATGGTTTTGCCATTTTTGACAAACTTTGGCTTATAAGCTATTTATACCCAGCTTGTGGGTAAAATTAGTTAGTTTATGATATTATTTACTTCTGAAATTCCAGAGAGCTTTTGTGCCCTAGTTTTCGTTCCCTTTTCCATAGCTTGATTTCGCTGTGATCCCTCGTTGGGCGAATAACCCGGCGTCACTTTTTGTCCCATTCCACCGAAATTAAGCGAGTTTTTGTTGTTCCCGAGGTGATTGTTAGCACGAGGACCATAAGCTCGACTTGCAGTTCGCCATAAACGCGTTGGTTCGCCGAATTCTGGGGTAAAATTGCCAGAAAAATGTAGGAGCCTGGTGGGAACGGTGATGAAAAAATTGGGAAGACTGCTCCAGCCATGAAATTACAATTTTAACAATCTGTTGATCTATGCAGAATCTCTCCATTACGAACCACGTTGTAATCTGGGTGAAAGCGTTTGTCTATATTTGTTTGTTTTCTTCGATTAAGCATCCGATCCTTGAACCACACACCACATAATTTTCTTTGGTTGAGAATAAGTTGATTTGAGCTATCAGTTTAATGTCTTTGACTCTATGGTATGGCAATTATCATCTGGTTGTGCAAGTAGATTGAGTGCTACAAATGCTTGTTTATTGTCATTTTCAGCATACATGTATGTAGGTGTAGTATTTGATACACCTGCTATCTAAGGTTTCCCTTGGCCTGAATTCTTCTAGTTAGAAAACCCATAAATGGTTTACATTATTGTAATGTAATGCCTCAAGATCTGTGTGACAGTCCTTCTTCATGATTCTGAGTTTATGTGTTTTGTTTTTGTATACCTGTTTGACGTTTTTTTTTATAATGCAAGAATAAGTTGTAATGGTGTTGGGTGAAAATGCCTTATTGAAAACAATCCATCTAAATTGATTTTGGAGTAATTCCATACATCAATAATAAGTTGGTTGAGAGATTGAGAGGGGATCAGCTCACACAAAGAAATAGTTGTATGGCTAAATGCTTGTTTAATGTTTATATATTGATGCACTGATTATTAATGGAACAAAGTAGCATGTGTTATCTTGATTATACTCCTGCAGTGAAAAATATATATGTAATGGATGATGGATTAGCTTGATTAGTTATACAGTGCAGAGACAGAGAGAGTTGGTAGCTTATTGATCATATATGTGGAATGGAACCTCTAATTCCCTTCAGATCAACTGATACATGAATTGGGTAGCAGCGACCGAGGTTTTGGATATTTGAACTAGCTTTTATTGATGTATTCGGGAGAATCAGTTCTATGTAGATATATTGGAAATGAAAATTGAAATGTAATTTATCTAATTTATGGAAAAGAGGTGTCGAAGGGAGAAAATATTCTATTAATTGAAAGTATGATAAGCCTCTGATGATATTTGATTACTTAGGTTGACAAAGTTGAACTTATATGAGCATCGAGATGAATACTGTGGAAAGTAATCTGTCACTGCCGACTATACCCCTGTTCTGAAGTTGCACACTGAATCATCTCATAAGGCATAGTTGAAGATCAAAGCAAAATACTTGTTAGTATTTAACAATATAAGTTTCTACTGGGAGTTATTTTCTAAACAAGTTATATAATTTTCAGTTTCAAGTCTTCAGTAATATATAAATTTCATCAAAATTTTATTTGTGGGAGCTATGTACGGTGTTCATTTCATCATAAAAGCTTTGTCTGGGGTTTTAAGATTTATGAGAAAAATTGACTGCTTCTATTTTTGTCTAAAGCTATGTAGAGGTCTGGTAACACGGAGGAGGGAACCTTCTCATATAGTTTTTCAGTCGATCCAGTTAATGTCTTAAGTCATGTTTTTTCCTATGTATACTTGGGAGTGTGGGCTACAAAACTATATTTATATTTGCTCAAAAGACTTTCTTGATATCTTGGAAATTACGCATGAAAGTGCCTGACAGTATCTCTTCAAAATAATTTTAAAGTAGAGGAAATTTTGTGCGGAAGTGGTAATTTTTCTACCCTTGTTTCTTGGTCTTCACTTGATTTTTTTGGGTGATTCTTTGTACCTGATTGTCCCCTGATTATAATACTACGATCTTCATATTTATCTTGTCTGTAAGCTCAATCTCTTTCATACTGGAAATCTGCTCCAAAGTTGGTGTTGTACGTGTTCTTAACTGGAAATATTAGAAAATGGCTAAGTATGGAATTAAAGAAGGAAATAACCCAACTTTGTGAATTGATATTTTAAGATATTTTTGGTGAAATCAAAGTATGTTTTCTCTTGCTTATAGCTTAATATAAAGTCTCCAGTTCCATGTTTTGAACCTCTCAAATCGCTTCCATAATATCTTTGCATAATCTCTTTGAAATTCGATTTGAATGTAATGTACTTGCATACTTGAAAACTCGCCTATATCTAAATGGTGGTGAATGACTTTCGACCTAACTTTGATAAACTATAAATCATTGTATATTTTGAATCTCGGGTGTTCAATAACGTCCTAGAAACCTGGAACTTCAATTAAAAAAAAAAAAAAAAAAAAAAAACTATTGTCAGTTTCTCTAATCTCTTCCTAAATTAACGGACAAATCACTGTAAAGTTGACCAATTGAGGAAGATTTCCTCATTACTTTCGGATTTGACTTGATCTAACTGGCCAAAACGTCCTTCCGGAATTTGATCAGAATAATATTGTAGGTTCAATGGTATAGTTTGACCAAGATTGATTTTCTGGAAATGCTAGTTTGACTGAGCTATATACGAGGGGCAAACTGGTAATTTAACAATAACTTGAATGAACTTTCAAATAATAACACTGGGCATGACCTCATGCATCTTTATTAGTTATCAGTTTCGTACTTGCTGTGTTGAAATTGAATAAGGGTCAACTGTAAGGGTTTTCTGCAGTTCTATTAAACTGGTGGGACTTGAGTGCAATTAAGTAAAAGTTGTGGATTAGAATAGTTTGTGTATTGAGGGGGGATATGAATCATGTCGACATAGTTATGGACTTGACTAAGTACCATTGGAGGATGAGTACCATTGGAGGGTTCAGGCACAATCAGGGACTGTACTGAAGATATTAGGTTGTCAGGTGAGCACGTGAGAACCTGGGAATATAATTAATCACTTAAAATTATACAAACATGAAAGAATAGTTGTAAGTCTTCAGTCTTTAGTTTCTTTAATTATGTCTCGTAACAGAACCGTTAGGATTAGACTCCTTGTTGGGGAATTCTCGTGCCTTAGCGGAGGACACTCCCATGAGCGTAGGGGGCCTAATGGTGGATTTACCATCTTTGACTTGTGGGGGTGTTACAACTTGAGCCAAGAGTTTGATGACTATCTTAGAGAGCGTGGGATTTTGTCCCAACTCACTCCACCCGGAACGCCAAAATGGAATGGCATATCTGAAACGAGGAATCGAACTCGATTGGATATGGTTTGATCTATGATGTGTCAAACTGATCTTCCATTATCATTTTGGGGCTACGCTCTATTGTGTTCAGCTTTCACCATTAACTGTGTTCCATCTAAATCAGTCATAAAGACACCACATGACGTGGAGTGGGAGTCTTCCCACGGTGTCGTTCATGAAGATTTAGGGCTGCGATATCTATGTAAAGCGTTTACAATCAGACAAGATAGGGCCTACGTCGGACAAATGCAATTTTGTGGGATACCCTAAGGAAACTAAGAGATATTATTTCTACAATCAAAATGAGAACGAAGTGTTTGTCTCTAAACAAGCAAGTGGGAGGACTGTAGAACTTGAAGAAATTCAAGAACCACAAAGCTTTGATCCTGCTATGGAACATGAGCAGGAACCACAACAGGTTGTGGAGCAGCCTCTTCAAGTAACACAAGAACTTCTTAGGTTCAGTAGAGTGCGCCAGGAGCCCGAGAGGTATAGACTTCTCGTGACTCATTCTTGTGACACGTTGCTCATAGATGATGAGCCTACTACATATGAAGAGGCCATAAAAGTGTCGGACTCTCAGAAGTGGCTTGAGGCCATGAGATCCGAGATGAAATCCATGTATACCAACAAAGTGTGGACTTTGGTGGAACCAACCGAAGGGGATCCGCCCATAGGGTGCAAGTGGGTCTTTAAGAAGAAAATCGACATGGATGGTAATGTGATTACCTATAAGGGCCGATTGGTGGATTAAGGATTCAGACAGATTCATGGTATAGACTATGATGAAACCTTTTCACCAGTCGCAATGACAAAATACATCTGAATCTTACTTCCTATTTCAGCTTACTATGACTATGAAATTTGGCAGATGGATGTCAAAACAGCATTCCTGTATGAGAATCTCCTCGAGGAAGTGTACCTAACACAAACTGTGGGCTTTGAAGATCCAAAACAAGCCAACAAAGTCTGTAAATTGCAACGATTCATTTATGGATCGAAGCAAGCTTCTGGGAGTTGGAATCGACGTTTTGATGAAGTAGTAAAAGTGTTTAGCTTCATCTGAAACGAAGATGAATCTTGTGTCTACAAGAAGGTTAGTGAGAGTTCTGTTTCTTTTCTGTCTTGTATGTGGATGACATACTACTAATTGGAAACGACATTCATATGTTTCAATATGTTAATGATTTGCTAGGAAAGTGTTTTTCAATTAAAGACTTAGGTGAAGCAGCTTATATACTTGGTATCAAGATCTATAGAGATAGATCTAGGAAGCTGCTCGGCCTACGTCAAAGTACATATATAGACAAGGTGTTGAAGCGGTTCAACATGCAACATTCTAGGAAGGGATTCTTGCCCATGTCGCATGGAATCACCCTTTCGAAAGCTGATTGTCCTTCCAATGAGATTGAGAAGAAACTCATGAGTAGATTTCCCTATGCCTCGGTCATAGGATCCATCATGTACACCATGTTATGTAATAGACCACATGTGTCATACGTGTTGAGTATGAAAAGCAGATACCAGTGCAATCCAGGTGAGAGTCACTGGATTACAGTCAAGAACATCCTGAATTACTTGAGAAGAACTAAGTCTGCGTTCTTAATATTTGGAGGTGAGGAAGAGGTATGTTTAAGGGGTTACACGGATGCAAGCTTCAAAACCGATAGAGATGATTTCAGATCACAATTGGGATTTGTTTTTTTTCTGAATGGAGAAGCGGTGAGCTGGAAGAGTTCCAAGCAAGATACGATGGCTTATTCTGCAACTGAGGCTACGTACATTACTGGGAATGGTGCAGCAAAGGAGTCTTTTTGGAGTAGGAAGCTCATCACTGAGCTTGGTGTGGTTCCTAGCATTGTGAATCCAACAGAGTTGTATTGTGACAACACTGGAGTGATCTCACAATCAAAGGAACCCAGGACCAGAAATCCAAGCACGTACTCAGGAAGTTCCATCTTATTCGAGATATTATTGATATGGGAGATGTTCGGATATCCAAGATTCCTACATATGAGAATCTTTCAGATCAACTTATAAATCCTCTTGTTCAGCGCAAGCATGAAGGGCACACTAGGAGCATTGGCATACGAGATGCACCAGATTGGCTGTAGTGCAAGTGGGAGACTGTTGGAATAGATTCCCTAGAGGCAATCTAGTTTAGTATGAACAATAATTGGCTAGAATATTCATTGTATTATTTATGGAGATATTTAATATAATGAATTCCTTAAATTTACAATCGTGTTGTTTATCTTAAATATCCCTAGTCAATTATACTGATTAACTGGACAATCACCTATAGACTAGTATGGGGTTGGATTGAGATAGAGATATCACGATCCAACACATGGGTATCCTACTGGATTGATCCATCTCCGAGAAGGCTACATACAAGTTATGTAAAGTCAGAAGTGCTTCTCGCGGTGACAACGGTATTGTCATCTTTAGAAATGAAGTCACTAGATGATCTAGTTGTGGAATATTGTGTTTTGGTAGCGTCAAACGCTACACCGTGACTGGGTAGCCATAAAGGCGCGTATCGAACACAATATCAAGCAATCTTATAGATCATAGTGATGTATATAGAATTTTTCCCTCCCACATAACGGGAGAAAATATTTCCGTTCACTCAAGGATAATGTTTATGCAATGTCTGGACAGACTCAGATAAATCAATATGGGATATTGATGTTATCTGCATGGATAAGACTATTCCCAGGATCGAGAAACCACGGATTGGATATACGAGTGTGACTTGTATGTCTTGTGTCCAACCTGGACATAGAGACATAGGGATGAGACAATGCTTGCACAAGGTATGTCAGATGACTATTTCTATTAGTTGGGTGGAATGGATGTGTTGCTAGACACCACTCCATATTAGTACATAGTTACTACCAACTAAGTAGAAACCTATGGGGTCACACGCTATATGGATTGAACTAGACTTGAGAATTAATTAATGTGATTAATTAATTAGAAGGATCAAAGTGAAACAACAGGCTAACTTAGTAGGACTAATATGCAAGTGGGACTAACCTGAACTTGAGTAGGATTAGGAGAGGGCCTTTATGTAGTAAACAAGGAGTTGTTGGACTATATAAAGGATGCTCCTAGATTCTTTCCTACATAATAATGCTCATAACATTACTTGAGTAGGAGATAAAGAAAGGAGAGAGCAAGAACAAGGAAGCCGACCGACCGCCTTGTCCGCCCCCTACCCGCCGGCCACAAAGAAGAGGTCGAGCCTCTCTTTTGGTCTTTTTTGCGTGATTTTTTCTTCCTCTTCCATCATTACTATCTAGAACAAGGATTTGGAGTATCTAGATTTCAATCCTAGGTGTGGATCAACCGTATAGACACAACAATATTTGTGTTTGAAGTCATCACAGGAGACCCACGAGGTACTTGTTATGAATCATTTACTATCGTTATGAATTCTCTTCATGTAATCCTTGGACCGTCTTGATCGGATTAATTATTGTTTATTCCGTTGCGTATCCATGATCAAAACCCTACAGTACCTACTAAAAACTCCCACTGAATGGGTAATATTTGACATAGTAAAAAGCATGGCATACATGAATGAGCCAAGTCAGATAATGCATATGGAGTCTTCTTCATTTGTTCCCACTCGTCAAATGTTTTTGGTTAGTCAATCTAATCAGTTTAAAGTGACTCACCAATAGATTAGTCAAAAGCTTAGCCTGATCCACATTGAATCTGCAAGGTACATTCTTCACATACTCTGCACGAGTAAAATATTGTACCTTCAGCCCGATCTATGACTATCCTCAAGCAGTTAGTTTGATTTGCTGGCACCAAGTCCCGCATGAGAACTATGAAGAAATTTTTTTCAAGTTGTTAATCTCATCCAAATTGAATCACAAAATCAGCATATAATCAACATAAAACAAGAAGATATTGTATGAGCCATCTAACTGTGAAACATAGCTGAGTGAAACCTTATATAGTGTTCAAGAATAAGAACGAGATAAGAAGGTATATGGTGATAAGAGAAATGAGAATTTTGGAGAGTCCGTTTATAGAGCGAAAGAGGAAATGTCCCATTAGCTATCAAATCAAAAGAACTAGCTACTTACCACCTGCAATCCAACATCTCACTGGGGCCGTTTGATGATGTAGTTTAGAGAAATGATATGACAAATAGTCTCATTTTACATCACATTTCAATAATTTCTAAACTAATTATTTTGGAGTCATTCTCATCTTGGTCAATCTTCAACGTAATCTTTGGTCTCGATAGCGTCATAGAATTTTCCTCCAAGGTTGTCTCCATGGAAATTTGGTCATGGTTTTCTATTAGCCTCCCTCAAACCTATAGTCGCCTTCAACCATTATTGTGCGATTGAGAATTGAAACTTCTGGATGAGAAACCCTTTGGTGAAGATGTATGCGTTTTGGTTGCAGCAAGGTAAAAAAACACGTAGAAACTTATGTAGGACATTAACACAGACAAAATAATAATGTAAATCTATGTGTTTGGTTCTAGAATGTATAAATGAGTTATCTATCATGGCTACTACGTACATATTATCACCCAGTAAACTGACTACACACGGTATTATAAGTTTACGATAACTATAAATGGATCCATGACAAATGAGTAGCAGCACTGACAAGAGCTCAATACTCTTAGTTGAAGATTTTGCAACATGGTTACATCCTAAAATAGGAAACCAAGTAGTGTTCAATCTTTCTGTTGGGTTTCCAGTTTAGTTAGTAATATGCTTAAATAGGTAAGTGCCCTTCTTCATATGAAATGTCATTGTTTTTTATTCCTGTAACATATCTAAGAATGCATTTTGCGCCCAAAATATGATTCTTCTATGGTGAATGCAAGTATTGACATATCACATCAACACATATATCAAGGGAAGTAAGAGTTCAGTACTACCTCTGTTTCTTCTCTTTCACTTTCAGCTTACTTCACTTTTAGACACTATTCACTGAGTCACATTGACCCGGTAATTTGGTTAGTAAAACAATTGTGCACAAGAGATTCCGGCAGGGAGACCTCCGTGTACACCGTACGTAGTGGATCAGGGATCGCACAGGAAGAATAGGGGTGTGTGTAGGGAGAGAGTAAGTCAGTAGCAATGTCTGAGAGAGAGACAGAGGTTTGGCAGAGCTTCCGCGTATGGCAGTGTGTCCTCCTTTGTATGGAAAGGTTAGCGATATATATATACTGGAGAACGTGACCGTTGTAGTGTGGTTAATGCGCCCATTAATGGCGGCTTAATTAGCTTAACCATAACGGTACGTTCGTCCGAGTATATAGGAACCGTTAGAGCACGTGGTGCGCGAGTACCGGAACCGTTACGAGGTTGACCGGGTTTGACCGGATTGACCGGGTTTATGGAGCTCGTGCCATAAATCTCTCAAAACAGTTACTAAAGGTCGCGCGCGGGCTTGGCTCGCACGCGACAGGGCTTAATCTAGCCTCCAAACCACAAAGTCCCTACAAGTCCCGTGCAGTGGTATGCGAGGGCTCTGTCTCGCAGCCCCCACATGGATCAGCTCGGCTGGTGATCCTGTGTGTGTGGAGCACAATATGGTGTGCTGGATGGTTGCCACGTGGCCTAGATCTGCCATGTCATAAAGCAGTATCTACATTAGCCCCCTTTCTGCGCGTGAAGGCTCATAGCTGTATAGGCTTCCATGCGCGGAAACCAACATGCGCATCGTCGCCACGCACCAATTCAAGTACGGGTAGGTTCAGCCCCCGTGCGTGTCATTATGACCTAAAACCCCTAGAGTCGTGCCGTCTGACCTTTAGGGTTTTAGGCGTGACGTCAGCCCGTCCTGTGATTGCGCGATACGACGGTGACGGTTGCGATTCGACTACTGAAGCGACGCAACCCCTCATTCTTCTGGATAAATACCTTGTATCCCATTATTGCAAAGCATCACTTCTTTCTCTTAAAGTGAATGGTACCCGGAGATCTTCGAGAGCAGATCCAGATAATCAATCACCAGTTCAGAACTGCAAATCGTATTCTCCAATTGTGTATATCCAAGCAAGCTTCAAGGAAACAAGGTTGGCCTCGTTTACTTTTGATTTAAAATACCAGTGTTTGCCTTGAATCGCGTTGAATCTGTAAATCCATGAAATTTGTGAAGAGGCTTTTGATATTTGAACCCGCTTCGTTTTAATCTTTCAACAATATCAACTCCCCAATTTCTGAAATCGGCACCGGAACTGTTTGCTTTGGTTTGCATAGATCTCAAATTCCAAAATTCAAACTGAAGTGTGGTGTGGTATTTCTCCCCCCTTTTTCTTGCCCTTTCGCAAGAATGGCCAAGACAAGAGTAACCAGACCCGTCAAGGAAGACGAAGAGATGCCGGAGCTTCCGCAGGCTCTGTGGCGTAAAGCCCCCTTTCTGGGTGGGAAGGATTTTTATCATGCGAGGGTGAAGGCGAAGAGGATGCCTGATCCTGTTCCTGTTGAGCAATTGCTGACGTTGACTCGCCCAGTCGGCTCAGCCCTGCTCGAGTGGGTTGGTTCCGAGGATGTAGTCCGATTGGGGATCGAGAACGGGCACTTCCCGTATACTGCGATTTCTACTCAAGCGTTCGTCCAGAAATTGGACTACATGGATGAGTGGATTGACCACGTGTTGGATCATCACGCCGAGACTCTTGATAAAGCCGGCATTTTCTTTGCTATCCGTGCTATGAAGGGTGCTGCCGTGAAGTTGGATCAGTCCATGCTTCTAGACCTTCTGTCCCGTTATTCGCCCGCGACTCACACGTTCCATTTTGCTGAGTTCGAGGCTGCCCCCACGCTCGAGGACGTTCAAATGCTATATGAGCTTTCCCCCATGGGCGAGGTGGACCCCTTGAGCCACTTGAGGACATCTGCTGAAATGGCCTTGTACGCGCAGATGGAGGAGTGCCTAGCAGAGGTAAAGAAAATCTCCACTCGGTGGACCACTACAAAGCCTCTTCCGAACTGGCAGCTAGTGGATACGTCTGCGAAGAATACCTGGAACAAGTGGTTGCAGTACTTCTTCCGAGACTATGCGAACAGCAGCATCACTAAGAAGCTTTTGAGTGAGAACCCGGAGGCCGAGAATTATATAGAGGGCAAGGGTTATCATTTAACCCTTTGTGCCTTTCTCTGTGCTTGGCTGTCGAGGTATCTGATTGATGTTCATCCCCATGACGGGGTCTTCTACCATGTGCTGCCACTTGCTGTGAGGCTCGCTCTTGGCCAGAGAGTCGCACTCGGACCCTTGGTCTTAGGCACGTTATATTACAGGCTTGATCAGCTGGTTCTGGCAATGAGGGAATCGCGTGGCCGCCTCGATGTTCTGACCTTTCTTCCCACTTGAGAAGTGGTGTCCCCCAGGCGAGACGGAAGCGCGCAACAGCGGAAGGGCTGCGAGATGGTTTGGAGCAAGCAACACCAAGTGTACTTGGAGTTTGATATGCGACAAACGAAAGGAGTTTACTGCCAGGCCCTATGCCACACGTGTTGAGAATGTACGGTGGTTTCCAAAGCTATACCCTTCCAAAGGTATGGTCTTGTCAGAAGACCTTCTCTTTGAAAAGGGGCCGCATTTCCACGAACGCTATCGTGACTTCTTCTGTTGGTGTCTGCGAGGATCTCTTCCTGCCCTTGCGGAGCATATTCGTGAGCTCGCGCCACGGTATGAAAGACTTACAGTGGATGTTGACCCTACTCGGGTCTCTCCTCAGTTTGGTTTTGATGCGGTGGCCCCATCGATCTGGCCCCAGTCTATTATCAGAGGGTGCTACAAGCGTTTGCTGACAAAGGAATGCAAGACGGTCCTTATGAGCAATCTTCCCTTTGAGCAGCCTGCGGGGACTCGCAAGGGTGGTTGTTCCCAGAACTGGATCGCATACTGGGTTGCCCAGCAAACGAGGATTGAGACGGAGGCAGCGGCGCAGCCAGGAAAGGCCCCTTTGATCAAGAGAAACTCTTTTCCGTTTCGCCCCAATTGCAGCTTGAGCGAGTCTGAGTATGGTTGCTACTCGCTGTGGGACCGCGAGAATCATTTGTGCCCCGATTTCATTCTGAAGGAGCAAGTCGACGCAATCAAGAAGGGTGACGCGCAGGTCATCAAATATAGCAAGGCGTTTGCTGAGGTAAGCAATTTCCTTATGTGCTTTAAGCCTTTTGATTTCCTCGCGCTGATGCTTTTCGTTCTGTATTGTTCAGTGTCATGTGCGGAGGTTCGCAGCTGGTGATCGCTCCAAATCGCTGGTGGACACCATTGTTGCCACTAGAAGGAAGGGGGAGTCGTACCGGCTAGCATGGAGGATGGATGCCGAGGTCGAAACAAAAGTTCGCGGAGTCATGAACACTTTTGCTGACTCGCTGATAGACAACCCTCCGGCTCCGTCTCCTCCTAGAGATGACCCGTCCCCTCCAGCGACTGCGGCGCCGAGAGTGAAGAGACCTAGGCAAAAGGGAATTACGATTTCTTCCCCTAGGAGTGCTCCAACTTCTCCCCCAGTGAGGTCCCTTTCCATCAAGGACAAAGGCAAGGGTCGTATGCCCAGCAAAGTGCGAAAAGATCTCGCAGTTGAGACTTTCGTTCCATTCAACCAAGAGGAGGAAGAGAGACAGGAGCCCCAGGCAAGTGATGAAGAAGAAGCAACAGTTGTGATGTGCGAGGAAGGATCAGGAGGTACTTCCGTCGCATCTCCTTGCCCTTTATCTTGACTTCTTTGTAGTTCTTTTCTTTGAACCAAATATGTATTCGCAGATGATGATGATGAAGCCGTCGGTGGCCTTGTGGCCAAGAGGCAAAAGAGAGATGCCCATTCTGGCATTTCAGATGATCCTATAAGTGAGGATGTTCTTGCTGAATCCCGGAAGACAGCCGCGGAGGCTGCTGAAAGAAGAAGGCAACGAGAGGAAGAGGAGCTCGAGCGTGTGAAACAGCGGAGCCTCGAGGAGCAGCATGTTGACGACTTAGTGCGTCCAGTTGGCGAGGAAGACGAGCTTCCCGAAGAAGTGGCTCCTCATGTGGAGGAGGAAGATGAGGTTCCTGGAGAGGATGCAGCAGAGCTAGAGCAAGTCCAAGCGGACTTCGCAGAGATCGCAGGTGGTGATAAAGGTGAGATCTTCAATCTCGCAGTTACTTATAGAGATGTAATTGTGGGTGCGTTAAAGCACGGTGTGTCAAAGCCTGACATTCGCCGTTGGTTGGTAAGCAAATGCGGAGAACCCTCAGGTAATTATTTTGAGTGATATGCGCATACTAGGCTGTAGCCACTTGAGGCAAAATCATGACTGGTTTACTCGCGTCCCAGGTCACGCTTCTCTTAAAGATTTGCTTAGTGAGGATACACTGATAGGGCACGGTTCCACGTCCCTAGTGTACGATGAGGATACCTCAATCCCACCTTCGCGTGGAGGTGCTTATTCTTAGCTTTAGTAAAGATAGCGAAATAACTTATAACACAAGTTACCTCATATTATCGCATTTGGTATCGCAGGTCATGCTGAGGAACCTGAGCTGGAGCAGAGAAGTCAGCCTCCTGCATCCCATGTTCCAATTTCGAGCTCCCATACCGAGAAGCCCGTCGCAGCTGCTGGACACGTAAGTGAGCATCTCGAGGATGTCATCGAACTCTCCGATGATGTCGAAGATGATGCTGTGCCGATGGACGAAGGTGTCCGTACCGGTGGTGAGGAAGAGAGGACAAGTGATGCTAACATTTTCGCATCTGGGAGTGTCCTCCGCCCAGCGACTTCGGCTGTCCCTTCGCTTCCGGCGATGACTGAGCCAGAAGCACCTATTCCTGCGTGGAGCATTTGGGGCTCGCAGGTTGGGAATGTAGTCGCAGCTGGTGCGGCCTACACTCTTCCTCCTGACTATGAGAGGTTGGAGCTCGTAGCCGATAGGAGAGCTATGGAGCGAGGGCAGTCTTCGAACAACCCAGTGGCCCGCATCCCTTCTCTTTATGAAATTCTGGAAGGCACTGGTAAGTAAAGATTTACCGTTCGCACGTCGCATTATTTGCTTGCGAGTTCTGACATTATAACCATTTTTGATGTCTCAGGTTTGAAGCAAACCGATGTAGACTGGGTGGTTCGAATGCGTCTCAGATACCCCCGATCGTTTGTGAGATCTCTGGAGATCGGACCTTTTGACAGGAGGCTATTCCTTACTGAAGCCATCTGGATACTGGAGCAGCTGTCTGCGGCTACACCTGCGACCATTTCGGCCCAGAGTGCTGAATTGCTGTGTGGCATGTGCCAAAATCTCCTGTTCAAAGTCCAAGGCAGACTTGGTTTCAGATTCCTCAAGGACAGAGTTACACTGATTCGCGCAGCTGTAACTTTGAATCTCGGTCACCAGAATCTCGCAGCTGAGATGCAGAAGGTGGAGCAGCAAAAGCAAAAGGTTGATGAAGCTTTGAAGCTGTATCATGAAATGAATGCCAAGTGCGAGCAATTGAAGCAAGAAGTGAAACAAGTGGAGAAGCTGAGCGAGCAGTTCGGGCCCCAAGACTCCTTAATCAAGAATTTGTTTTGACTTTTCAAATTTTGAAAAGAAAACAGGAAAATGGCTGAGACATTAATGTAATGTTTTGAAACATTAATGTAATGTTGCTAGGGTTTCTCCCCCTTTTTTTTTAACAACAAACAATGAGTTTGCCCGTTTTGCCCTTTTCGGGATTTGATTGGACATTTCTGTGCATATCCAATTATGACATCAGCAATTGATTTTCTGCTTGATTTTCGAGCTAATTTCTCGGCAGATAAGCACGCTTCCGTTGGGAAGTCCATCCGAATCATGACTATCCGTCATTTATTAGGATACGCAACTGAATCGTCGTAGCCTTTAGTAGGGTAATTGATTGTTACCGCTTTTCAAGGCGTAAGTGATTGAACTTACCCTCTTTTTGAATTTTGCTGACTCATCTTAGGCTACCGAAGAGTCTCCACAGGGCCTATATAAACCCTGTCTTTGCCATTTGGGTTCTTCATCCCAAACATGTGCTTTGCCGTGAGTCCTTACGACTGCTGGCTTCAACGCTTGTTTTTCGTTGATTCATGGCAACTTCAAGTTTTGAATCCTGAGTTTGCGCTTTGTGCTCATGTGTATTCGAAGAAATTTCTTCGTGTATTATGTGTGCAGGTCATGTTTCCGGCCGCCTCGTGGCGAGGTGCAGCGCCGAAGTGACCGTGCTACCGTCTCGTAATGAACGGCGGAATTCTTCTTCAGCATCTCCGAAGAGGAATCCGTCACTTTCACGTTTGTGAGCCCGGGGTGACGAACCGTCGCGTTCATCCCCGTCTACAAGGAGCCCTTGCCCTTTGGAGCTTCTGCTTGCAGTTTGATCGCTGGAACCGGTGGTTCCTTGGGCAAATGTTATGGGGAGCCTATCTGACAACGGTCTTGTCGGATAGCGGGATGTCGAGCGTACGGCTTCATGTGGCTCTTTTTAGAGCAAGATCCCCCTTGCTACAGATGTTCACCCACAGATCTGGGCATCGTGTAGCCGGCGTTTGAAGCCAGGGCGGTTCATTCTTTGCAGTCCGGGTTTCCGTACCGTGTCTCTGCTGGCTTATCAGCCATTTTTCGAATGTATTGTTAGCCATGTTGGCTGTGTAGTTAGATGCGAGCTTTTCGCTTGTAAGCTGCTATCTAGATAGATAAATTATAAGTCATTTGACTCATAATGATATATAGCCTTTGTATTATCTGCTCTCTTTGCAACAAAATACAATTTCGCATGCGTTTCGGCTTGTTTTGCCTTGCATAATGCCATGTAATGATTTCACATATGCGACGTCAATGCGCAGATGTTTCGCTAGATCATTCGAGATCGTAATTTCGCAGCTGTGCCATCTTGACGGATGGGCTTGCAGGTGGTCGTTGTAAATCGTATGAGATCACGTTCACAACTTTGCTATCGTAACAGATAGTTTTTTAACAGATCAATTAAGATCATTGAGCGGTGCGAATTGCTATCATAGAAGATAGGCTTTATTAGAGAATTGCTTGAGATAGTTTCTCGCATGAATTGCTATCGCAGCAGATAGACCTTTAGAAGGTCTAGCAAGATAGTTTTGCAGTTACGTTGCCATCGTAACAGACGGGCTTGGGTGATCAACTAAAATCACTTTGCGTATAAATTGCTATCGTAACAGATAGGCTTGAGAAGATCATATAAGATCGCATTTGTGTAAACCGCTATCGTGAGGGATAGGATTTTAATGATCGATTGAGATCGGCTTAAAAAAGATCATATAAGATCGCACTTGCGTAAACCACTATCGTGAGAGATAGGATTTTGATAATCGATTGAGATCGTTTTTGTATTTTGCTGCTATCGTAGGAGATAGGCTTTGGATGATCACTTAAGATCGCATTTGCATTGGCTGCCATCATAAGGGATGGGCTTTAGATGATCAATTAAGATCGCGTTTATGTTGACTGCTATCGTGAGAGATAGGCTTTGGATGATCATTTAAGATCGCATTTGCATTGGCTGCCATCGTAAGGGATGGGCTTTAGATGATCAATTAAGATCATATTTATGTTGACTGCTATCGTGGGAGATAGGCTTTGGATGATCACTTAAGATCGCATTTGCATTGGCTGCCATCGTAAGGGATGGGCTTTAGATGATCAATTAAGATCGCGTTTATGTTTACTGCTATCGTGAGAGATAGGCTTTGGATGATCACTTAAGATCGCATTTGCATTGGCTGCCATCGTAAGGGATGGGCTTTAGATGATCAATTAAGATCGCGTTTATGTTGACTGCTATCGTGAGAGATAGGCTTTGGATGATCACTTAAGATCGCATTTGCATTGGCTGCCATCGTAAGGGATGGGCTTTAGATGATCAATTAAGATCGCGTTTGCTATCGTAAGAGATAGGCTTTGATGATCAATTAAGATCGCATTTGCGTTTGCTGCTATCGTAAGAGATAGGCTTTGATGATCGATTAGGATCACGTTTGCGTTTGCTGCTATCGTGAGAGATAGGCTTTGATGATCAATTAAGATCGCATTTGCTATCGTAAGAGATAGGCTTTGGTGATCAATTACGATCGTATTTGTATTTGCTGATATTGCAGCGAATAAATCATTGTTAACAGCAATAACAAATAAAATAGAGCGATATAAACAGCTAGAAATATGAACTTCTCATTTGGGAGAATTCTTTTATTATAGCATTCTCATATGGGAGAGATAGGATTACAATCCTCTCATATGGGAGAGGAGATTGCGAATATCATAGCCACATGAGACATTAAGCAACGTTATCATAAAACGTATGAAATAAGAGAAGTCAAGGATAGTACTTCTTGATCCAGCGCATGTTGACTGAGCTTGGAGTTGAGGTTGTGCCGTGCAACCTTCGTATGCTGCAGTAGCCGCTATCGAAGACTTCTGTGACTTCGAAGGGTCCTTCCCAATTAGCTGCGAACTTTGGGTGAGTTGCTTCTCGCATGCAGTGGTCAGATGCGCGCAAGACCAGGTCGCCAACTGCGAAGTCCCGTCGCTGGACTGTCTTGTTATAGGCGCGAGCGATTCTTTCCTGGTACCGCTTGTTAGTCCTTTTGGCTTGTTCTCGCTTTTCTTCCAGCAAGACTAAATCATGATCGCGTTGATTTTCATAGAGTGCATGGAAGGCCAGCCTTGCCGAATTGACTCTGACCTCCGCAGGTACTACAGCTTCGGCCCCATAACATAGTAGAAATGGCGAGGCCCCTGTAGGTGTCCTTGGAGAAGTTCTGTAGGCCCACAGAGCTGTGTTAAGGGAGTCGGCCCACTTCTTGTGGTCATCTGCGACCATCTTGCTCAGAATTCTCAACAGCGTTTTGTTAGTCGCTTCGGCTTGTCCGTTTCCCTTTGGATAATAGGGGGTGGAGCATATCTGCCTGATATTGTACTCCGCGAGTTTCGTAGCTACCTGGCGATTAACAAAAGGAGTACCGTTATCTGAAAGAATGGTATTTGGGATTCCGAACCTGCATACGATGTTTTCCTGGATGAAGTTAACCACAGCCAGCGCGTTTGCCGTCTTTAGTGGTATTGCTTCCACACATTTGGTGAACAGCTCGGTTGCGGTGAGAATGAAATGGTTCCCATGTGACGTTGGTCGGATGGGGCCGATGAAGTCCAAAGCCCATGTGTGGAATGGCCATGGCGTCCCTAATGCATGTAGATCCACGGCGGGAGCGTGCACTAGGTTCCCTTTGAATTGGCATTCTTGGCAGCGTCGCACCTTGGTGCGGCAATCGACTTCCATCGTGGGCCAGAAGTATCCGATTGAGAGGAGTTGTCTGCATAATTTCGCACCTCCCTGGTGTTCCACCTGATGAGAAAGGTCCATGACTTCTTGTGCTTCCCTGCCGTCTAGGCATCGCAGCAAGTTGCCCTCGTGACCTCTTCGCCAAAGCAGGTTTTCCTGAACCACATATCGAGACGCTTTCCTCTTCAATTTGTCGGCTTCTTTTCTTGATTCGGGTACGGTGCCCTGGGTAAGGAATTCAAACAATGGCTTCCTCCAATCTGTGTCGTCATCGGTTAGAGCGACGAGTAGAGAATCTTTGATTAGTGCGCAACTTTCGCACTTCCCTTGTATCAGGGCTGCAGCTGTTGACATGCCTGGCCAATGAATGCCATATCTCTGAGCTTTCCTGTAGATTGACACCTCGCTTTCTCCGCAAGCGTGTTGGTGAATCTTTTCTAACAGCTGTTGTCCCTCTTGCTCGGAGACACATCGCATGAGTATTCCTCCAGGACCCTTGTAGTAAAGGGTGTTGTCGTGGATGCAGTATCCTTTCGTGAGTACCCAGCTTTCGCTGCTGGTGCCTTTCGCAATAGCTTGCAGGATTGCTTTTCGCCAGTCTGCGTCATCCATGTGTTCATCGTCGCACGCATCTTCTGTTAATGCCGACGATGTTCGCACTTCGATGGAAATCCTTGCGGGGCATTTGTCTATGCTGACCTTAGATCCCAGAGTTGCTAAGGCGTCTGCATGCCTGTTGTCCGCTCGGGGCTTGTGCTCGTATTTCACGTCGCAGAATTGCTGCATCAGCTTTTGCACTAGGGTGCGGTATGGCAGGAGGTTGATCTCCTTTAAACCATATTCGCCCGAGGCCTGCTTAACAATCAGTTTGGAATCTCCCATGACTGTTAAGTTGCTCACTTCCAAAGCTTTCGCCGCACGGAGCCCCGCGATCAGAGCCTCGTATTCCGCCTCGTTGTTCGTGACTGCGAAGTTGAGTTTTGCGGACATCTGTATGACTTCCCCGTCCGGCTTCGTCAAGACTATCCCAATGCCTCCGCCTTTTCTGGTTGACGAACCGTCGAAGTGGAGGGTCCAATAGGGCACGTCGATCGCGTAGATTTCAGGGCCTTCGAGCTCTTCCTCGATCACAGGTTCGTGACTGTTGTCGGGAAATTGTGCCAACAGATCTGCTACCGCCTGCGACTTGATTGCTCTTGGTTTCACGCATGTGATATCGTATTGAGAGATGGTCATGTACCATTTCGCCAATCTCCCGCCCGGAGTAGTGTGAGTTAGCAGGTATCTTATGGGGTCGCTTTTGGTGACCACCACTACTTTGTGCGATGCAAAATAGTGTCTCAACTTCTCTATTACGAAGAATAAAGCAAGGCAGTGACGTTCGATGTCTGTGTACCTTGATTCAGCGGGCTGCACAATGCGAGAGATGTAATAGATGGGCCTCTCTTGTCCTTCATACACCTGAGCCAAGAGTGCTCCTATAGATTTCCTTGTCGATGTAAGGTATAGTAGAAGCGGTGATCCCAGTTGAGGCGCGATCATTATCTTTGGGGATGTGAGTAGCTCCTTTAGCTTTTCGAATGCGGCTTCGTGATCAGGAGCCCAGTTGTACGCGGCGTCCCTCTTGAGAAGAGTGCTGAAGCAGCATGTGATTTCGGCGATTGCCGGGATGAATCTCCGCAGATATGACAATTTTCCCAAGAATGTTTTCAAGGTACTTTGGTTGTGAGGTGGCGTCATGCTGGTGATGGCTGACACTTTCGCAGGGTCAGGCTCGATCCCTTGGCGATGGACTACGCATCCCAAAAACTTCCCCGAAGTCACGCCAAATGCGCATTTCATGGGGTTCATTTTCAGTTGAAAGCTTCTGCATCTGTTGAACACCTTTCGCAGGTCTGCAAGGTGATCTGCTTCATGCTTGCATTTGACTACCAAGTCATCCACATAGAATTCCACCTCTTTGTGCATCATGTCGTGGAATAGAGCCATCATGGCCCGCTGATAGGTTGCGCCTGCATTCTTAAGACCGAATGGCATTACCGTATAGTTGAATACCCCCACGGGAGTGATGAATGCAGTTTTCCTTGCATCTTCGGGATCCATCTTGATTTGATTGTACCCGCTGAAGCCGTCCATGAAACTGAACATGCGATGGCCTGCCGTTGAATCAATGAGCAAATCGATGTTAGGCAGTGGGAAATCGTCCTTAGGGCAGAAGCGATTAAGATCTCGGAAGTCCACGCAGATGCGGAGCTGTCCGTTCTTCTTCACCACCGGCACGATGTTGGCCAACCATGTGGGATGGTGATTTGGCTCTATGAACTTGGCGTCTAGGAGTTTAACAATCTCCTGCTTGATCTTCACGTTGAGCTCTGGCCTGAAGCTTTTGGTGCTTTGCTTGACCGGTTTAGACCCTGGGATGATGTCTAAACGGTGCATGGTGATGCTCGTGTCCAGACCCGGCATCTCATCATATTCCCATGCGAACACGTCCTTGTATTCAGTTAGGAGCTGCAGCAGTCCTTGTTCCTCTTCGCTTGTGAGGTCCGCACTCAGGAAGACTGGCCTTTTCTTTTCCTCGTCCGGGCTGAGGAACACTTCCTTTAGCTCTTGCTTTTGTGGTCTCGGCCTGTCTTCCATGCATTCGGGCGCTTCTTTGAGTTTCTCATCTGGAGTGCCCTGTGTTGGCTCTTCTGTCAGCGCAACTTGCTTGATTTGATTGATTTTCCCAGGGACATCCCCATGCCCGTATGAGGACGTCCCCGCGCACCTTCATATGCGATAGCATTTCTTCCCGTTGGCGTAGAAGCTCTCTATCTCCTTACCCTCGGGGTCATGCTTTGCGATCCTCTTCAGAGTGTACACATTCTTCCGATGATATGCGATGCGCGGCGCCTCTTCGTGTGTAGGCGGCTTTTCCTTGGCATCTCCCCTTGTCACCATCACGCCTGCAGGTGACTGGTCCTTCATGTCCTCCCAGAGAGGTAAGGGAGTAGGGTTGAATGGTCCGGGTGTTTGCTCGTCCGCCATCTCGGTGAACCACACCGCCTCGCTGAGATGTGCTTCGTCCAAGTTGAACGGGTTAGTTGAGGCCGGTATCTCGACAATCCTGTCGTTCCAGATAGCTTTCATCACCTGGTGAGCCGTCGAAGGGATTGCGTCAAAGCGATGAATCCAGGCCCGACCTATGATCATGTGATATGTGGTGTTCGCGTCTATGACATAGAACTTCGCCGAGCACTTGATTTTGCCGATCTGAACGCCCAGGCGGATCCATCCGATCGTCATTCTAGAATCGCTTCCGAATCCCACCAGCGGGGATGGACGCTTGACTACCTTGTGCTCGGGGATCCCTGCTAGCTTCAGTGTGTGGAGTGGAACAACATTGACCGCTGCTCCTCCATCGACGAATGCTCGCTTGAATTCGACGCCGTTGATGATGGCGGTCACGTACAGGGGCCTCTGGTGGCTCGCATCTGTCTTCTTGTCGCTGGCAGAAGAGGTCATAATCTTTTCTGTGAAACGGGACGCCCTGACGACTTTCCCGTTGGAGACCACGAGGTCCTCCTCGTAGTCCTCTGCTACCCTTAAGATTGCTTTTGTCATGTCCGCTCGACATTTTTCGGAGAAGTTCATCTCGTTGAAGAATTTGTCGAAGCCGTGCGACCCTTTCATGCGGTCGGCACGCTCATCTTCCGTGTCCATGCTGTAGTCTTCATCTTCATGGACTTCAGCAATGATGGGCAGACCATCTTCTGCGACTTCTTCCAAGTCCACTATCGAGATCATGGCGACCTCTTTTCCCTTTGAGCCCGAATCTGTATGGGCAGGCAGCGGGTTGTTGCGCACATCCTTCCGGTGGTCGCTGACGATGAGTTCGCCGTTCTTCATCTTCTGATCGAACGCGAATCTGAGCTTCTTGCACTCGGCTGTGGGGTGCATGACCTTGCCGTGGTATTCGCACCACTTAGGGTCCCTCGTCATCTCCTTGGAGGGTGCTTTCTCGAGCGGTGGCAGGACGCCGTCCTTATGCCACTGTCTGCAGAGATCGCTCGCTTCCTCCACCGAGCATGGCAGAGGTGGTGCATCGAAGTTTGCAACCTTTGCTTGCTTCTGGGGCGAAACTGTGTTGACCTCAGCTTCGCGTCCCCGCTTGTAGCCAAATCTGCCGATCTTGTAGGTGGTGCCGCTCGCAGGTCGTTCTGGAGCGCTCTTCTTTCTCTGTCTCTCGACAATGGGCTCGATGTTCATCGTGCATTCGATGAGCTTTGAAAACGTTGGTGTTTGTAAATTGATCAGCATGCTTTTGTATTCATCTCGCATGCACTGCAGGCATATCTCTACGAGCCGGCTTTCGAGCATTGGATCCTTGCACTCCAAGGATTTCGCTCTGAATTTCTTGATGAAAGTGATTCCATCTTCCTCGCGTTTCTGATACATCCGCGAGAGATGGATCATCGTCACCTTTTCTTCCATCTGGAAGAACTTGGTATAGAACTTCTGGACCATGTCGTCCCAAGTTTTCACAGATCTGGCCTCCAATGTTCGGTACCATTTGTATGCTACATTCCCAAGAGTTTTTGGGAATTCTCGCATCAGCAGCTTGGGATCAGCTCCGTATGGACCCATGACATCGATGAAACGCATGACATGCTCATGAGCGTTTCCATTGACGTCCTCGAACTTGTCCCATTTGGGAGCCTTGTACCCCGCCGGGTTAGGCATGAGATAGATCTCTCGTGGGATGGGTGGATCGTTGTCTAGCTTCGGGATGATGGTATCCGCGAACGACTGATGAGCCAAGATGGAGTCCACGCGCTTCTGCAAAGACGTCATGCATTCTGGAATGCTTCCCTCGGTAGTTGGCGGAGGGGTTGCCGTAGGCGGTGGCGACACATACGCCGCCGGAGGATTGGGAGTGTATTGACTACCCGCGTTTCCCCAGATTGTCGCTGGTGGAGGCAGAGTGTACTGCAGAGCTGGGTTGGACGCCAAAGCCGGGGGCTGAGAGGCGTGAGCAGCAGGGGGCAGCATTTGTGCCGTTGACCCTTGGACCGAAGGCAGCTGCGTGGCCGACGGTGGAGTTTGCAGATGAGGGTTGGGAGGCGTGGCCGACACTCCCAATCCTGGAGCGGTAGGGGTTCCTCCTCCCTGAGGGATAGCGGTGGCAGGTGGAGGATTTGGCGCAAGAGTGCCCAGAACGGCCAAGATCCGTTCTAACTGCGCAGATTGAGACTTGAGAGCTTTTGCCTGACTTTGGACGGTGGCGTCCAAAGACTCTAAAGTCGGCGCCTCGCCGGGAGTCGTCGGAGTACGGCGAGCCTCGTCTCCCGAGGGAGTTTCGGTGGAAGGAGATCGGTTGCTGACATCGTCCTCCTGAGACATGGTTGCTTTTGCTGGTAAGTTTCACGTCGGGTTCACCAAAATGTGCACAAGAGATTCCGGCAGGGAGACCTCCGTGTACACCGTACGTAGTGGATCAGGGATCGCACAGGAAGAATAGGGGTGTGTGTAGGGAGAGAGTAAGTCAGTAGCAATGTCTGAGAGAGAGACAGAGGTTTGGCAGAGCTTCCGCGTATGGCAGTGTGTCCTCCTTTGTATGGAAAGGTTAACGATATATATATACTGGAGAACGTGACCGTTGTAGTGTGGTTAATGCGCCCATTAATGGCGGCTTAATTAGCTTAACCATAACGGCACGTTCGTCCGAGTATATAGGAACCGTTAGAGCACGTGGTGCGCGAGTACCGGAACCGTTACGAGGTTGACCGGGTTTGACCGGATTGACCGGATTTATGGAGCTCGTGCCATAAATCTCTCAAAACAGTTACTAAAGGTCGCGCGCGGGCTTGGCTCGCACGCGACAGGGCTTACTCTAGCCTCCAAACCACAAAGTCCCTACAAGTCCCGTGCAGTGGTATGCGAGGGCTCTGTCTCGCAGCCCCCACATGGATCAGCTCGGCTGGTGATCCTGTGTGTGTGGAGCACAATATGGTGTGCTGGATGGTTGCCACGTGGCCTAGATCTGCCATGTCATAAAGCAGTATCTACAACAATAAACGAATTTGGTAATCTGTGAATGATCTTCTAGAGTAAACTTGAATCTCAATATTATGAAAAAATGGATTACATCGTTTTGCCATCTAAATCATTGAGTCAAAGTGACCAGTTACGGGTAAAAAAAGTCAACCCTATTGGAAGAGAAGAAACAAAGGTAGTATTTTAGTGCACCAATAAGTTAGAGAGAAACATTGGGTATTTTTGGAGAAACACCATCGAATAAGTGATATTCAGTCACAACATACAAAGTTGGAGGACATGGTTTGCAATTTATAATGTCTAGTTTCTTTGGTAAATGAATAAAAATTTAGATTGGCAAAAAAATATTCCAACAAAAGAACGTTTTTTTCCCAGACCGAGAAATAGGCTATTTGACCAAGATTTTTCATGTCGTATTTGGATATATAATTTGGAGACAATGAAAGAGATATAGTGACTGGCACTACATGTGACCTTGATGTCATTAATATATCAAAAATCACGGGGGTAAGTTCATTATCCGAATACTACCTCCGGTCTCTCACTTTCTTCCATTTACTGTTCATATCACTATTCACTGGATCGCATTGACCTGGTGATTAGGATAATAAACCGGTGCAACTTTTTGACATTTTTTGCATAGTGTTGTAGATAAACTTTTTCTCTATAACACCATGAAAAAATTATCAAAAAACTACCTAATCTTGTTACACAAATCACCGGTTAAAGTGACTCAATTACGAGTCAAAAAGTCAAACTAGGAAGAAAGAGAGAGAACGGAGGTAGTATGACATAACCTCATTTAATGAAACGTCTTTATGGCACACTCAAACGCAAACGGATGGTCTTCATGTTAGTGATAAACCGGAAAGCTCCAGGTATGCCACAAGACTAGGGCTTATTATCATGCTAAATCGACAGTTAAAGTGTGAGAGTTGTTGTTTGATTATTTTGCTATCATCTGAATTAGAATAATTTAAAGCGTATCTACTGATCTAAGAATTAATAGCTTAAAACGTGGAAAGATTTTATAAGGGAAAGCACTAGATCCGATATCGGAATGAAGTCAGGAACTATGAAACACTGATGATTTATTTTACCAAAATGAGTTTGAACTGTGGTTGCTAATTCTTGTGTGATCAAACTTTTACTTAGAGCTATCAAAGTCCGATTTCTTCAACAAATTACCAACCACAATAAACATTGATTTCATATTATACTCCAAGTTCACACCTAACAATACCTATATTTCTTCGGTGATTGATTTGGGTTCGTGTTTATTTCAGCTTTAAGGGTAATTCGTTACTACTTTCGTTCTTGAATGTTTATCGAATATATCATGAATAGGTTAACTCAATACATAAGAATAATAGTTGAGAAAAATAGATATACATCGATAGTAAATAGATTATCAATTAAGTTTAAATCAACATGGATTACAAGCATATAGTTTGTATTACATAAAATCAAACCCTACCAAACCCGGGTCCTAGAAAAAGTAATTAGTTACTCATGTTAAAATATATAATAATATGATTCATCATAATAAATATATGAGGAACGAGATTCCAAACCTTGTTCCTTTCAAACTCATAGAGTTCACTTTGCATTGCTATAATCCAGTCTGCTTCTTGTAATGCTTCCTTCATAGTTTTAGGTTCTACAAGAGAAATAATAGCATTAAAAGCACAAAGATTCTTCAAATGTGATCTGGTTTGTGTGCCAGTGGTTGGAACAGAAATAATGTTATCAGCAGGATGAGATCAGAGATATTTAAATCCTGCCTTGGTGTCCATAGTTCAGTCTCTCCAGTTTGCTTCTCAAGTCTTTGAGAACTTGAAGTGGTAGCTTGTTCTGCTGTCTTCTCTAGAGGTCCTGTTTCAAGGCTTTGAACCTTGGTTTCAGGGCCTTGAAAATGCCTGTCTTGTTCTAGTGACATTTCCTTGGATCCTATTGAGGATTCTACTTCAGTATCTGAATCATTCTTGTACAAATTGAGATCTACAAAACCATCACTCAAAGAACCATCATAGCTTTCATTAAAAATGACATGAATGCTTTCTTCAACATGCTTGGTTCTCTTATTATAGACTCTATAAGCTTTGCATGTCTGAGAATAGCCAAGAAACATACCTTCATCACTTCTTACATTAAACTTACCAAGATTGTCCTTACCATTATTGTGGACAAAATAAGTACAACCAAATGGTTTGAAGTAAGAAATGTTTGGCTTTCTTCCTTTGAACAACTCATAGGGGTATTCTTCATAATAGGTCTGATCAAGCACTTGTTAAGAATATAGTTTGCTGTATTCACAACTTCTGCCCGGTAGTACTTTGGCAACTTGTTTTCCAGAAGCATTGTTCTTGACATGTCTTCAAGATTCCTTCTCTTTCTTTCATAAAATCCATTATGTTGAGGAGTTATAGGAGAAGAAAAGTTGTGAGAGATGCCATGCTTAGAATAGAATACACCAAACTCAAGTTGATCAAACTCTCTACCATGATCACTCCTGATTGAAGCAATATGTAGGTTTTTCAATGTTTGAAGTTCTCTACAAAGCTATGAACATTCAGTGGGAGCTTCAAATTTTTCTCTAAGAAACATAACCCAAGTTTATCTAGAGAAATCATCTACAATAACAAACACCATGTGCACATGCCTTGCATACTTCTTCATCTCTGAACTTGATAGAGGGTAGACCTCTTACTAAGTTCTTGGAAACTAACTTGTTCGCGGTATGCAAGGTAATGTGTCCCAACTTTCTGTGCCAATTCTTTGAATCTTCTTTCAGGTCCTTGAGACACTTCAAGTTTTCTCCTGCAACTTTGTTAGTTTGAAATTATAAACATTGTTTGATGTAGAAGTTGTGAGGATGTAATTGCCAGATTTACCATTTTGCACCACACATTTATCTTTATCAAACATAACCTTCTTGCCATTGTCACAAAGCTGAAATATACAAAGCAAATTAAATTTCAAGCCAACAACTAGATATACATCAAAGATAGAATTTTCGAAATCTGTACCAACTTTACCAATACCAAGAATGTTGCATTTTCCTTTTTCACCAAGTGAAATTGATCCTTCAGATTGTTCTTTCAGTTCTGAGAATAGAGATCACTTTCCACTCATGTGTCTTGAGCAACCACTATCCATAAACCATTTTTTCTCTTTGATCTTGGTAACAACCTGCAAACACCATTCACTGCCTTACCCAGCTGTTAGAGCAAGTGATGAATTTAGATTCATATTCAGGGTCAATCATGTTAGGTTGTCTAACCCCTTTAGGAACCCAAATATGTCTAACTTGTCCTTTGATTTGGAAGTGAAAAGTGTTCCTCATTATTTTAGGGTCTCTTCTTCTTAAAGGACAAGTCATTTTAACATGACCAATCTTATTGCAGTAATGGCACTTAGGAGATGTTTTGCTTCCATCTTTCAAAAATCTGGTACTGTTCTTCTTTGGAAAATTTGGATTGTATCCAATACAAGTTTTGTGAACAGAATTTTAGCTACCTCCAAGAACCAAGTTCAAGTTGTGCTCTGAGCCTCCATGTTTTGTTCTGACCAATTCAGATTCTTGAATTTCTCAGTCAGGGTAGTCTTTTGTTTGTCCAATTCATCAAATTGATGTCTTAGATTGACAATAATGTCACTCAAGAGAGAGTTCTCAGTGACTACATCCTTGAATTGTGTTTTCAAGGCTTTGAAATTGGTTTTCAAGGCCTTGAAATCACTGTCATTTTTCTTCTGAGAGATTTCAAGATTCTAATTCAGGTAAGCAAGATGCAAGTTTTCCTTTGCTTGATCATGAAATTCTACTTTCAAAAGCATGGTTCTAAGATAGTCTGAGACGGCTTCTGTTGGTTTTGAAATCAAGCAGTTTACCATTACCTCAATGTTCTTTTCAAAACTTTCATCATTATTGGCCATAAAAGAATAGGTAGGCAAGTGCTTCTTCACACGCAGAGTCACTTGAGGTTTCTGAATCACTCCATGAAGCTATCATAGCTTTCTTCCTTCTATCATGATCTTTCATCTGAAAGTTCTTGCTCTTCTTGTGTGGACAGTCTTTGATCAAATCTCCTGCATCACCAAACTCAAAGCAATTAATGACTTTAGGATTATTACTATGTGAAGAAGATTTAACTTTGTAGTCTTTGCTACTGGAGGATCTGTTTCTATCTCTCCTAAAGTCCTTATTTCCAAAGTTCTTCTTCATTTTTAGAATTCTGGTCAACGCTTTAGAAATCGAAGCAAATGAATCTCCATCATTATTTTTAGTTTCAAGGCTTTGTAATTGCTCATTCTCCTTTACCTTGAGAGCTAGGTTCTTGAAACCTTCAGGTAGTTCTCCATAATCTTCATTCATGAATATTTCATGTTGAAGGAGCTTCCCTTGTAGGTCACCAAGATGAAGTGATGAGAGATCTTGAGCTTCCTCAATAGAAGTAGTCTTTGGTTCCCATTTTTTCCTTTGGGAGACCTCTCAGAATCTTTCTAACCTTTTCTTCATTGGAAATGTGCTTTCCTAATGAATGAAGGTTGTTGAAAATGTCAGTGAATCTTTTGAGCATGTATCTGATTGACTAATCACCATTCATCAAGAATGGATCATATTGTCTGAGATATATGTTGATCTTGGTTTGCTTGACTTGGCTGATTCCTCAAAGGTCACCACAAGCTTATCCCATATCTCCTTGGCAGTCTTGCAACCTGAGATCCTGTTAAACTCATGTGCACTCAAAGCACAATATAAGATATTCATAGCTTTATATTTTTTAAAAAATTGTTCTAACTGAGATGAAGAAAGAGAGTCTTCAGATTTGGGAGTTCTAGTCCCATCTTTCTCTGTGTACAAATTATGATGACCATTCTGAATGATAGCCCAGAGTTCCATATCTTGATCAATGATGAACATTTTCGTCAAGGCTTTCCAGTGATCAAAATTGTCTCCATAGAAGGGAGGAGGTCTGTTAGCAGCTCTTCCCTGAGAGAAACAACCATCACCTACAGTAATCATAATCAAAATATGGTTAAATCTATGCATTGATACAAGCTCTGATACCAATTGAAGGTGTGTACAGTAGGTAGAAATACAGGATCAATACTCTAGAAGAGGGGGTTGAATAGAGTATGCAGACTTTTGCTAAACTTTGCAAGAATAGAGGTTTAAAAAGATTTGTAAAGAGATTCAAGGCCTTGAAATGAGTTTCAAAACATTCTAATAAAAACAATTAGATTAAGGAAAGAAAAAGTCTAATTCAATGCCTTTAAATGAGTTTCAAACCCTTAAAATGAAACTGTTTTGAATGGTGCAAAAGTTCTAAGTAGGCACCTGATAACTCCATACTTGGAGTTATATTCTTATGTGGTTACTTGTCATTTTGCGTAGTTTCCGATGCATATACACGTTTTTTATGCCAAGTTTGATAATTGGATCATGATTGAGCATTGATCGTAAATATTGGGTTCGGGCACTTTTTCGCGTATTTTATGCTATATTTGTATCATTTGATCTCCCAGTATGTTTGAGTGTTGTGGATTTCAGCAACCGGGATCTCGGAGCGATGATATTGGATAGGAAGTGAACTTCGAAACGTAGAGTTGTCCAAGAGATGCTCGGGATTGAAGATGAAGAAGAAAGAAACAAGAAAAAGAGCCAAAGATGATTTCGAGACTTGTTCATACAAACAGAAAAGTGTTCATAAGAACACTTATACTTAGACGAATTTTGGAGCTCAAAATCACAAGTGTTCCTACGAACAACCCGACTGTTCGTACGAACAGAAAGGGAAACTCAGATTTTTGGGGCTCTTTTGTAATATTTTGAAAGATGTAAGCTTGGGGGACTTGTTTTAGACCTAATAGTCCATCCCTAGGAGTATTCTATCATCGTTGGAGCTTTTGGATCGTGCTTGGGAGCTTGGGAGTTCTTCGTTTGATCTCTTTCTTCTTCACCTCTTTAGTCTTGGATTCATGATCAATAAACTTGTTATTTTGATCATGTACTTGTAGGGTTTTGATTCATGGATCGCACAACGGAAGCATAATCAAACATAAACCATGCAAAACCCTCCAAGGATCACAAGTCTAGATGCATAACGGTAGTAAAGGTAAGAAATCATAAACACACCTTTGGGTTCTCCTTGATGACTTCAAACGCGAATAGTGTCACGTTCTCTATAGTTGATCCACGCCTAGAGTTGATCCTAGATCTCCCAAACTCCTTGGTGCTAGCCCGGATTAGGAAGAGGATGAAGGAATCACGCAAAACGAGACAAAAAGGGGGTTTCGGCCCCTTTTTGGCCGACGGGGTGAGGGCGGCGGCAAGGGGGTCGGTTCGGCCTCCTTGTTGCTTGCTCTCTCTCCTTTTGTTCTCTCCCACTCTTGTTATGTTCAATAATGAGCATAAGTTATGAGGAAGGAAGGAATGAGGGTCCTTTATATAGTCCAACAACTCCTTGTTAACTACCTAAAGGACTTATTCTAGTCCAACTAGAATTCAATTTAGTCCCTTCCTTGCAAATTAGTCCCTACTAAGTTTGCAAGGTTTTGCAAAGTGATCCTTCTAATTAATTAATCCAATTAATTAATTCCCAAATCTAGTTCAACTCCATATAGCGTGTGACCCCATAGGTTCTATCTAGTTGGTAGCCACTATTTGCTAATATGGAGCGGTCTCTAGCAAAACATCCATTCTAGCCAACTAATAGAATAGTCATCTTGACAACCTTTGTACAAGTAATTGTCTCATCCCTTTGCCTCCATATCCGGATTGGACACGAGACATACAAGTCACACTCGTATATCCAATCCATAGTTTCTCGATCCATGGGAATAGCCTTATTCGTGCAAATAACATCAATATCCTATATATTGATTTATTTGAGTCTGGCCAGACATTCTATAAGCACTATCCCTCGAGTGGCCTAGGATATTTGCTCCCGTTATGTGGGAGGGGCAAATCCTCTCTACGTCCACTACGATCTCTAAGCTTGCTTCTTATTGTATCCAGTACACGCCTTTATAACTACCCAGTTACGGTGTAGCGTTTAACGCTACCAAGATCACAATGATCCACAACTAGAATATCTAGTGACTTCAAGTCTAAGGATGACAATACCATTGCACCGCGAGAAGCGCTTGTGACTCAACATAACATGTATGTATCCTTCTCGGAGATGGGTCAATCCAGTGCAACATTCCGTAATGCACACCTATGTGTCGGATCGTGATATCTCCATATCAATCCAACCCCATACTAGTCTATAGATGATTGTCCCATTTAATCATTATACTTGACTAGGGATATTTAAGATAAACAACACAATTATAAATCTAAGGACTTCATTATATTAAATATCCAATAAATAATAAATGAATTTTCTAGCCATATACAAATTCATACTAAACGAGATTGCCTCTAGGGCATCTATTCCAACAGTCTCCCACTTGCACTAGAGCCAATCTGGCGCATCTCGTATGCCCATACTCCTAGTGTGCCCTTCATGCTTCCACTGCGTGAGAGGCTTTGTAAGCGGGTCTGACAGATTATCATCTGTAGGAATCTTGCATATCCAAACGTCTCCTCTATCGATAATATCTCGAATCAGATGAAACTTCCTGAGCACATGCTTGGACTTCTGGTGCGATCTGGGTTCCTTTGATTGCGCGATCGCCCCAGTGTTGTCACAGAACAACTCCACTGGATCCGCAATGCTAGGGACCACACCAAGTTCAGAAACAAACTTTCTGATCCAAACAGCCTCCTTTGCTGCGCCATTTGCAGCAATGTACTCAGCCTCTGTTGTAGATTCAGCTACCGTCTCTTGCTTGGAACTCTTCCAGCTCACCGCTGCTCCATTCAGGCAAAACACATATCCCGATTGTGATCTAAAGTCATCTCTGTCGGTTTGGAAGCTTGCATCAGTGTAACCCCTTACACGCAACTCTTCCTCACCGCCAAATATCAAGAAAGCATCCTTAGTTCTTCTCAAGTACTTTAGGATGTTCTTGACAGCAATCCAGTGACTCTCACCTGGATTGGATTGGTATCTGCTTGTCATAATCAAGGCATATTACACATCTGGTCTAGTACATAACATGGCGTACATGATAGATCCTATGGCCGAGGCATAGGGAATCCTACTCATGCGTTCCTTTTCAATCTCATTGGAAGGACAACCACTCTTCGAAAGAGTGATTCCATGTGACATGGGCAAGAATCCCTTCTTGGAATCTTGCATGTTGAACCGCTTCAACACCTTGTCAATATATGTACTTTGACTTAGGCCTAGCAACCTCTTAGATCTATCTCTATAAATCTTTATACCGAGTATATAGGCTGCTTCCCCTAAGTCCTTCATTGAGAAACACTTTCCTAGCCAATCTTTTACAGATTGCAGCATGGGAATGTCGTTTCCAATGAGTAGTATGTCATCCACATACAAGACCAGAAAAGCTACAGAGCTCCCACTAACCTTCTTGTAGACACAAGACTCATCTTCGTTTCTGATGAAGCCAAACTCTTTGACCACTTCATCAAAACGTCGATTCCAACTCCTAGAAGCTTGCTTCAATCCATAAATGGATCGTTGCAGCTTACAGACTTTGTTGGCTTGCTTTGGATCCTCAAAACCCTCCGGCTGTATCATATACACGTCCTCAAGGAGATTCCCATAAAGGAATGTTGTTTTGACATCCATCTGCCAAATCTCATAGTCGTAGTATGCTGCAATTGCAAGTAGGATTCGGATGGATTTGGTCATTGCGACTGGTGAGAATGTTTCATCATAGTCAATACCATGAATCTGTCTGAATCCTTTAGCCACCAATCGGCCCTTATAGGTAATCACATTACCATCCATGTCGATCTTCTTCTTGAAGACCCACTTGCACCCTATGGGCCGCGCCCCATCAGGTGGTTCCACCAAAGTCCATACTTTGTTGGTATACATGGATTCCATCTCGGATCTCATGGCTTCTAGCCACTTCTGAGAGTCTGGGCCATTCATTGCCTCCTCATAGGTAGTAGGCTCATCATCTATGAGCATCGTGTCATCGGAATCGGTTACGAGAAGTCCATACCTCTCGGGTTCGTGGCGCACTCTACTAGATCTACGAAGCTCTTGTGTTACCTGAACAGGTGGCTCCACAGCTGCTTGTGATTCCTGTTCATGTTCCATAATCGGTTCAGTGATTTGTGGTTCTTGAACTTCTTCAAGTTCTACATTCCTCCCACTTGCTTCTTTAGAGACAAATTCTCTTTCTAGAAACACGCCGGTCCGAGCAACAAACACTTTGTTCTCGGTTGGATTGTAGAAGTAGTATCCCTTAGTTTCCTTAGGGTACCCCACAAATTTACACTTATCCGATTTAGGCCCTAGCTTGTCTGACTGTAAACGTTTTACATAGACATCGCAGCCCCAAATCCTCATGAACGACAGTGTGGGATGCCTCCCACTCCACATCTCGTATGGTGTCTTCATGACTGATTTAGATGGAACACGGTTAATGGTGAAAGCTGCACTTAGTAGAGCGTAGCCCCAAAATGATAATGGAAGATCGGTTTGACACATCATAGACCGAACCATATGCAATAGAGTTCGATTCCTCCTCTCGGACACGCCATTCCATTGTGGCGTTCCGGGTGGAGTGAGTTGGGACACGATCCCACACTCTCTAAGATAGTCGTCAAACTCTTGGCTCAAGTATTCTCCTCCACGATCCGATCGTAGGGCCTTGATACTTTTGCCAAGTTGCTTCTCTACTTCATTCTTGAATTCTTTGAACACTTCAAAGGATTCGGATTTTGCCCTCATAAGGTACACAAATCCATATGTACTGTAATCATCAGTAAATGTAATGAAGTAGACATAACCACCCCTGGCAGGCGTGGCAAATGGCCCACACACATCGGTATGTATGAGCGCCAATTGCTCACTTGTCCTCTCACCTTTCTTATTGAAAGGGGACTTTGTCATTTTTCCCAATAAACAAAAACGTTAACTCCCAACCGTTTATGCGTTGGACTCATATGATTCAAAATCAAATGAGTCTAGTAATCCATCCTTATGGAGTCTAGATACACGTTTCTCATTTATGTGGCCTAAACGACAATGCCATAAATAAGCAGGATTTAAATCATTTATTTTAATCCGCTTGGTATTAATGTTGTAGACAGGATTGCTTAGATCAAGGACATATAGTCCATTAAATAATTGAGCACTAAAATAGTGAATATTATTCAAATAAAAGGAACAACAATTGTTCTTTATTGAAATAATAAAACCTTCCTTGTCCGAACAAGAAATAGAAATAATGTTTCTGCTCATAGCAGGCACAAAATAGCAATTATTTAATTCTAAAACTAATCCTGAAGGCAGAGATAGCTCGCACACGCCTATGGCCAACGCAGCAACCTTTGCTCTATTCCCAACGCGCAGATCTACCTCCCCTTTAGCCAATCTTTTACTTCTCTTTAGATCCTGCATATTTCGACAAATATGAGATCCACATCCAGTATCTAATACCCATGATGTAGAGACAGTTAAATTGACATCTACAACAAAAATACCTGGTGGTGGTGGAATCACTATTCCAAGCCTCTTGTCCTCCAGATATTTTGGGCAGTTCCTCCTCCAGTGTCCAGGCTGACTACAGTAGTGACATTCACCCTTAGTCACGACCTTGGCAATGCCGCCAACAGGCTTAAGGGCTGGTTCCTTGGACTTGTCAACTGACTTGCCTTTGCCCTTGGAGGAAGAGGCAAACCTTTTGCCCTTTCCTTTCTGCACCATCATGATGGCCTTGCCCTTACCCTTGTTGATGCTCTGTTCAGCCGTCCTCAACATGTTGAGCAAATCTGGCAGTGGTTTAACGATCTCGTTCATGTTATAGTTCATAATGAACTGTCCATAACTCTCGGGCAACGATTGCAACACGAGATCGGTTGCCAACTCTTGGCCGGCCGGGAACCCAAGCCGGGCGAGATTCTCCAAGTACCCGATCATTCGGAGTACATGGGGTCCCACCGGGTTCCCTTCTGCCAGATGACATTTGAACAGTGCCTTTGAGACCTCATACCTCTCTACCCTCGCCTGCTCTTGGAAGAGCTGCTTTAGATGTTCGATCATATCGACAGCATTCATGTTTTCGTGTTGCTTCTGAAGCTCAGAAGTCATGGTGCAAAGCATAAGGCAGGCCGCATCATTAGCGTCGTCAACACGCTTTTGATACGCCTTTAAGGCAGCAGGTGTTTGGTTCTCTGGACCTTCTGGAACATGCTCCTCTATTGCGTACAGTTTCTTCTCTTGCTTGAGAACAATTCTCAAGTTTCTGTACCAATCAAGAAAGTTGGTTCCAGAGAGCTTGTCCTTCTCAAGGACAGATCGTAGGGAATGTTGTGAACTCGATGAGTTGTTTGCCATTTGGAATTCTACAAAAAGGAAAATACGCAAGTTTTAGTATTTGTGAATTTTTTTTGACTATATTTAATAATGGCTAGTTTATTAAATATAGCTCCCACTATTTTTCTACGGATTAATAACCCTCAAGACATTAATGCGGAAAATATCCTTATATTTTCTAGTGGGCCAAGATCCATCTTTCATCTCCTTATGAGCTTGCTTTGGCAACTCACCGATAATTTGACTACTTTAGGTAGGAACAATTCCAATTGCATCCCATATGCAACTCTTGGTTCAATCGGGCAAGTAACTCCTTATTTATCCATCCTTATGGATAATCCCAATTGATTGCCTCTAGGTTTCTTAATCAAATTAATAGCCTAGTTGTGTTCGACCTCTTATCTGAACAATTGCACATTGTTACGTGCCATCGCATTCCATCATTATGAACCAAGTCGCCATGCTTTGGCACGCACGAACTTGATAAATAATGATGATAATGAGTGTTTAAATAACGAGAAGGCAAGAACACAATATTTGAATTTTGAGGGATTTTAAATTCAATTCTTTAATTGTTTTGTTGATCAATATCAACTAATCTATCTATTTGAGTTTGGGCACAACTCCAAATAATAGATCCGGGTTGTCTAATTATCTTATTATCCTAATTGCATGCATCATCCATACACCGACCACACAAATAATAAGAAAATAAATAAACAACCACAAAACAGAAATTAAACGTGATGTGGATATGGCCTTTTATAGACTAAGATAATTCCAAGCCAATGGGATTATCTATGAACCCTAAGCAAACACATCTCCATGCGTCTTGATCTCTTTGGTCCATCCTTCATAGTCTTGTGGATTGCTCCATGCTCCATGCTCCATCTTTTGTGGCTTCTTTGGCTTTGGGCTTCTTTTCTCCAATCTTGGCTAACAATCTACTTTATCTAGCACTAACTAACATCTATACTAAATAAAATAAATCTCACAAGTTGAGAAAAAAAATGGCACGCAGGCCATAAAACCCTAATTAATTATTACAATTAATTGATCATCTCGCAGGCCGTAAAACCAAACCACAAAATTAAACATCCACATCAAACCACATCCTAAGGCCATATCCAATCACCATGCGATTTGCACATAAACAGTTAAAATCCAATTTTAACGCGCTTGGTCAATTTTAATTGATTTTAGGATTTCTATGGTTAAAACGGTCCATGGGCCCAACAATCCAATTGCCCGGGCCCATTAAGGTGAACCACAAGGCCCTAGGGCCGGCCCGGCCCAAAACCCGCAAGCTAGGCCCGCGGGTTAGGGCCGCCCGGCCCCTTAGGGCTCCCAAGCTTGGGCGGCAAGCAAGGGGGCGGTCCCTAGGGGGGCCGAACCCTTCTATGGGAGTTGTTTCCAAAACAACTCCCTTGCTTTGTGCCCAAGTTTGGTTGTTTCCTTGTTTTGGGAGAACTCATTCTTCCCCAAGGATGCCCAAACCCTAGATCTATGATCCTAAAATTTCTCAAACTCACCAATTCATGCATCCAATTAAAAATTGGGTCTTGTTATGATTAATTATTGACAAATTGCATCCCATGCTTGATTTGTCTTGTTTTACGCGATAAACAATCAAATTAAGGTGTAAAACAACAAGAATGTAACACATAAACTACGTTTATGCTCTATGACTTGTGGCTCTGATACCACTGTAGGGTTTTGATTCATGGATCGCACAACGGAAGCATAATCAAACATAAACCATGCAAAACCCTCCAAGGATCACAAGTCTAGATGCATAACGATAGTAAAGGTAAGAAATCATAAACACACCTTTGGGTTCTCCTTGATGACTTCAAACGCGAATAGTGTCACGTTCTCTATAGTTGATCCACGCCTAGAGTTGATCCTAGATCTCCCAAACTCCTTGGTGCTAGCCCGGATTAGGAAGAGGATGAAGGAATCACGCAAAACGAGACAAAAAGGGGGTTTCGGCCCCTTTTTGGCCGACGGGGTGAGGGCGGCGGCAAGGGGGTCGGTTCGGCCTCCTTGTTGCTTGCTCTCTCTCCTTTGTTCTCTCCCACTCTTGTTATGTTCACTAATGAGCATAAGTTATGAGGAAGGAAGGAAGGAGGGTCCTTTATATAGTCCAACAACTCCTTGTTAACTACCTAAAGGACTTATTCTAGTCCAACTAGAATTCAATTTAGTCCCTTCCTTGCAAATTAGTCCCTACTAAGTTTGCAAGGTTTTGCAAAGTGATCCTTCTAATTAATTAATCCAATTAATTAATTCCCAAATCTAGTTCAACTCCATATAGCGTGTGACCCCATAGGTTCTATCTAGTTGGTAGCAACTATTTGCTAATATGGAGCGGTCTCTAGCAAAACATCCATTCTAGCCAACTAATAGAATAGTCATCTTGACAACCTTTGTACAAGTAATTGTCTCATCCCTTTTCCTCCATATCCGGATTGGACACGAGACATACAAGTCACACTCGTATATCCAATCCATAGTTTCTCGATCCATGGGAATAGCCTTATTCGTGCAAATAACATCAATATCCTATATATTGATTTATTTGAGTCTGGCTAGACATTCTATAAGCACTATCCCTCGAGTGGCCTAGGATATTTGCTCCCGTTATGTGGGAGGGGCAAATCCTCTCTACGTCCACTACGATCTCTAAGCTTGCTTCTTATTGTATCCAGTACACGCCTTTATAACTACCCAGTTACGGTGTAGCGTTTAACGCTACCAAGATCACAATGATCCACAACTAGAATATCTAGTGACTTCAAGTCTAAGGATGACAATACCATTGCACCGCGAGAAGCGCTTGTGACTCAACATAACATGTATGTAGCCTTCTCAGAGATGGGTCAATCCAGTGCAACATTCCGTAATGCACACCTATGTGTCGGATCGTGATATCTCCATATCAATCCAACCCCATACTAGTCTATAGATGATTGTCCCATTTAATCATTATACTTGACTAGGGATATTTAAGATAAACAACACAATTTTAAATCTAAGGACTTCATTATATTAAATATCCAATAAATAATAAATGAATTTTCTAGTCATATACAAATTCATACTAAACTAGATTGCCTCTAGGGCATCTATTCCAACAGTACTGTAGTAGCTAAACCCTCTTTATCGGGAATTCTCGTGTGGATATCTAGGATTTTGGTATGAACATGTCGTTTTGATATTATGATTCACATTTAGACTTAATTATCATGTTCATCTATTATTATGAATAGTTTATGTGAAACCTGTATCTCTCTTGCACGTTGCTAATGAAGGATTGATCTTGATTAGGGTTCACGCGGTAACTCCGTGAGTTCTTGTCGGATAATTGACCTATTCACTTGATTGTATCACTACTTGGTAACTCGGTAGTGTTAATTAGGATCGTAAAGTAGAATAACGACCATAATGCATGCCTAACGTTGAATTAGAATTTGTAACTCGGATTAATTTGACATTAGCATGGGCAACTCATTTGGTAACTCGGTGAGTTGAATGTTGCTTGATTAATAATAGAAGACATGCTAGTATTTCATGAATCAAATTATAATTTCATATCATCCCTAGTGAACCTAGGGAGAATTCCCGGTATTTTCCTCTTATTAGTAACTTTACAAATCGTTCTTTGTTAATCGTGAATTAATTCACTTGGTTAATTGAGAATCCTTGTCTTTTATTTTAGTAGAATTTAGAAAACTCAAATCAACTTGCGAGCCCACATAAGGTTATGCAATCATAATTGATTCACAAGAAGTCCCTTAGGATCGACAACCCGGATTTCTGGATATTACTACACACGACAATTGTGCACTTGCGGTAGGAACGTCTCAAGTTTTTGGCGCCGTAATTCCTAGACTTAGGGATTTTAATTTATTTTTTAATATTTTTTACTCACCTACTTTGTGTGTGATAAGTGTCTTCAGGTTGGATTTCACGGTGTATGTCCCGTTCTAGAGACGAGCCTTTGCACCCAACACATGAAGAACCGGAATCTCTGTTACGCGCACAACGTAGAGACAAGAGGAAATCAAACTTAGTTACTATGGATGACCAAACTAGAGCTGAGTTTGAAAGGATATGAAAAATATGCAGGATGCGGAAGCAGCTAGAATTGCAGCTGTGGAAGATGCAGCTAATCGAGCAAGGGAGACTGAGGAGCTTAGAGCTCGGTTGACTGAGATTCAGGCTGCAGTGGCACGTATAAAACCCAAAAATCCACAACCACTTCGAGGTGTGGGGGTGCACGACGGAAAAAATGGAGGAGCGAATGGGGGAAATAATGGTGGAAATAGAAATAATGGGGGCAATAACATGGACAATATTGCGCACGATGTTGCGGCACAGGTGAATAATGCTGAAGCTGGTGAACATCCTTTGGTGGACTACTTCATAACTATGCCGGAAGGTTACCAACCCACTATTTTTCAGGCCACAAATCAACAAAACCCATTTTGAAATACGCCAGCCATTGATAAACATGGTTCAAGATGAGTGCATTTGTCTTTTCCGCTGAAAGACAAATGCAACCACTTTTACAAGCAAGTTCTCGATCACCCCATTTGCTGTCACAGTTTAATTATCTTTCAGTTGCAGACCCATCTTCACCGGGGTTGGCGCGCCAATTCCCAATCTCTAAAATAGGGACAGTGGCATGAGATTGATACTCGTGCCCATGACGCAGAGTCAATGTGTGTGATACCCACCCCCAAGAATGCATCCTAAGATGACACTCCGTGGATATCTCATCTTGGGAATGTCCTTCTGTATAGTAGTACTACACGTCTCTGTCAGCTGCACTGTGGCATAAGGGTCTATGCTCTTCTTGCCCCATAAAATCTCTTTCAAAAATTTCTTGTACTTGGGCATCTGAGCAAGCGCTTCCACAAGAGGAATGTTATATGAAGTTGTTTGAATATGTTCATAAATTTCCCAAAGTGCTCCTCACCATTCCTCTTTATTGTCACCGGATATGGTACATCTGGCACATACTTAGCCGGATGTAGAGTGTTCTTGGGCTCTTCTTTCTTCTCAGCCATGTCTTTTGATTGGGGACTCACAACCTTGGGAAACTCTTCACCAAATTCCTTCTCTGTAGCTTTTGTAGCTTCAGCTCTCGCATGGATAGGATATGGAGGATCTTGAGTAGTAGTGCCACTGCGACTAGTAATAGCTTTGAGCTACTCAGTAGGAAGAATGGTATTAGAAGGAAGCACACCTGGTGGAAATATAGCATTCTTATTGGCAATTTACCCAATCTGCGTCTCATGACTCTTCATTGTAGCTTCCATGGAGACAATTTTGCTCTTCATTCTATCTTTGTTAGCACGCAGCTTTCTCAATAAAATCTTTGTTTCAGCTTTCTCAATTTTGTGATCGTGGACATCAAGGAGGATCGAGATGTGCCCCTCATATTTGGAAGACCGTTTTTGAAGAAAGTGAGCGCAAATGTTGATCTGGAGAGAGAGGAATTAAGTATCAAGGCTCTAGATTCATCACTTGTGTTCAAGGAATTTTTTGCGGGCAAGAGGAAGAATAAATTGGCCATGATAAAGTTTATAGAAGATCTTCTGGATCCTACTCTTGGGTTGCCCATATTTCTGCAGCCCGATCCACCCGAATCAGAGGAGAAGCCAAATGTGATGAGTGGACATGATGTGGTGCAGAAAATCAAGAGCAAGAAATTTAAGGAGGAGGCACATCGTGCTAAAACTCCTTAAAATCTTTTGAGGTAACTGGTCGGGTCGTCGACCTTAAAATACACGGCGCTTGTTGGGAGGCAACCCAACATACTTTTATGCTTTATTGTAGAGAGTGTGTTTTTAAATAATGTCGTGTGTTTTTTTATACTGTTTTGTTATCTGAGGGGTGAGAGAGAGTGGATCTCACATTTTAATTGAGCATGTGCAGGATTACAGGTGGAGACGCGATTCGGACTCCCCTTCTTTATGCGCGTGTATGCAAGAAAAAGCACAAAAATTGAGGAAGATAATTGAGTTATAAGAAAAATGATCAAAAAGTGAAAAATCACTCGAGGTCGAGCAGTGATACATATGCGAGCATAACGGTGGTGTCAAGAGCTTTCAGGTGATATGTGTAGTGCGCGCATCAGAGTCTGAACACGAAAATTGGACAATACACAGAGATGCGCGGCGGAATTTGAGCTAGAACGCATTAACAGAAAGGATGGAGGAATTCCCCCAACTAACGGAGAATTTTTACACGAAAATATGATTCGGGGACAAATGGGGGTGTTTGGAATGCATAACGGCAAGCCACGACGATCCACGAAAGAAATTGGAGGAGAAAATGACACTCGGGACAAAAGTGTTCGTGTGAACACTCTATGTGTTCGTACGAACATATTTTGCCGGAGTTGTTCGCGCGAGAACAAAATTTTTTCGGGGAAGGGGTCTGTTGAATCTCACGAACAAAATTTCCAAAGTGTTCGTACGAACACTTTCTTGTTCGTGCGAACACTTGTAACAAAGGGGGTAAAATGCTATTTTAAGTCATTTCAGGGTCATAAAAGTCTTTTATGCGATATTTTTCGCCACAATTCACCAGCAGTGGGTCTACGGGAGTGTTTCCTCTCAATTTTTTTCTCACGACAGCAACTCAACACCTCCATCCGCCATAACCACCGTCGTGCATACGTCTTCCGCCCCGCCCTCCTCCGCCCTCCTCCGCCCTCAACTCCGTCAATCCTATCCTCCTCCTCCCTCAACTCCGTCCGCCATAACCACCACCGCTCGACAAGCAGTCATAGCCGTGCAGAGCATCCGTCCTGCTCTCTCTCGTCCACACTCTTTCCGAATCAAATCCAACTGAAATTCGGCGAAGAATAGTGGGTTTTGGGCGCGTTTCTATGCTGGACAACATCAATATTTGGTGTTGGGGGTGAATTCAAAGGATGGATTTGAAGTTGAAGAAATCTAGGGTTCTTGAAGAAAATTTGAAATGTGGGGTTTTCGGTTGAGAATCAAGCTTGTGTGAAGAAGGAGATATTGACGGGGACACCGCGAGGAGCAAAGTGAACCAATCAATTGCGGATTTCATCGAAAAAATTTCTGCGACCTGAAACGGTCTGTCTTTCCGAATTTTCTGAAAATCGTGCCCGTAAGACTAGCTCCGGGCACGTAGGTACGTTCTAATCCTTCTCTTTACGTGTATTAGGCACAAATTTTCTTCATTTGGAAACTTTTGTTCTTAATTTTTATCGATACGCAAAGGCCTCGAGAAACATGCGAGGAATTGCATCGTGTCTTGCCTAGTTACTTGTTTGGCGTGCTTACATGCTTAAATTCAGTTTACACAACTCGTCACCGTGCACAACTAGTTATTTGTTTGTTAAATCGAAATGCTTAAGAGAAAAGCGGAAACGAGTGACGATGCGCTTTATCACCCGGTTAGGAGAGGATGCTGAGGAGCAAGAATATGAGATTGAGTCTGAGTAGATACACCGTCCCCCGCATAACTGACCTGCCAAAGCAGGCTCAAGAGGAGGTGAAATATGGATAGCCCACTAGAAAATTTATGATAATTTTTGCATTAATATTGAGGATTGTTATTCCGAGAAAAATAGTGGGAGGCATGATTAATAATCTAGCCATTTTTATAGTATAATTGTTCACGATACTAAAATTGTATATTTCCCATTCGTTGTAGATTTCCAATTGCAAACAATCAAGAAACGTCGACACTATCTTTGCGCTCGTTCCTTGAGAAGGACAAACCGTCTTGAATGAATTTCCTAGACTGGTACAGAAACTTGAGAATTGTTCTCAAGCAAGGAAAGGAGTTGTACATTCTATAGCAGGAAATTCTAGAAACACCACCAGCTGATGCCATTGCTGCCGTGAGGCAGGCAGATCAGAAGATTCTTGATGAATCTACTGATGTGACTTGCCTAATGATTTGGACAAAGAAATCTGAGCTTTAGAAGCAACATAAGAACATGGAGGCTTATGATATTATTATACATTTGAAACATCTCTTCCAAGAGTAAGCAAGGCATGAGCGGTATGAATTATCAAAATCAATGTCAAAGTGTAGTCTGTCAGAGGGAAACCCAATGGGACTTCATGTACTCTGTATGATCGGTTACATTGAGAATCTCAACAGTTTGGGATTTCCATTCAGCCAAGAGATAGCTACTGATCTTATCCTGTAATCGTTTCCGGACAGTTACAGTCAGTTCATTAAGAACTACAACATGAATGAGATAAATAAAACTCTTCTAAACTTGCTCAATATGTCGAGGACCGCTGAACAAAGTATTATGAAAGGTAAAGGCAAGGCCATAATGTTGTTCAATAAGGGAACATCAAGAAGGTTTCTCAGAACCCTAAAGGGAAGAGCAAGGTAGTTGCAAACCCAAGGATGTTTCCTTGAAGCGTGCTGGTGGAATTGCTCAGGGTCCATTTCACTATTTTAGTCAGCATGGAAACTGGAAGAGGAACTATCCAAAGTATCTGGAAGACAAGAAGTTTGGAATAGTGATTCCAGCTCCAAATATTTTTTTTTATATTTGTCAATTTGTCTATCTCTTCGTCCAAGGTATTGCATACTAGATGTGGATCTCACATTTGTCGAAATGTTCAGGAATTTAAGAGAAGCAGACAGTTAGCTAAAGGGGAGATTGACATGCGTGTTGGGAATGGAGCAAGAATTGTTGCATTAGCCGTAGGAACTTATGAGTTATCTTTACATTCAGAACTTATTTTAGAATTAGGCAGTTGTTTTTATGTGCCTGCTATGAGTAGGAACATTATTTATATTTCTTATTTGGACAAGAAGGTTTTTATGTCATTATAAAGGACAAGTGTTGCTGCTTTTATTTTAATAGTATGCATTATTGTAATGCACACTTGTCTAATAGGCTATATATCCTTGATCTACATAATTGCCTCTACAACATAAATACTAAAACGATTAAATCTAACGATTTAAATCCCACATACCATTGGTATTGTCGTTTAGGCCATATAAACAAAAAACTCATTTCTAGGCTCCATAAGAATGGATTTTTAGACTAAATTCATTATGAATCATATGAGACATGTGAAGCTTTTTTATTGGGAAAAATGACTAAGTCCCCTTTCATGAAGAAAGGTGATAGGACGAGTGAGCTATTTGCAGTCATACATAAATATGTGTGGACCATTGGCCATAACCGCCAGAAGTGGTTGTCCTCACTTCACTACATTTACTGATGACTTTAGTAGATATGGATTTGTGTACCTTATTGATAACTCCCATTTAGAGTTATCTGTGAGTTTATAATGCATTTTTTTCTGGACGAGTAATCATAAGTTTGAGCACGTGTTAGCCACTGCAAAACAGGAATTTGAGCTTAATTGTAAAATTCGAGCGTTTTCATGCGTAATTTGATGTTATTTGGCAAATATAATCGATTCGTATGGTTGTTCATGTTCTTTTTACATGAATGGATGCTTAGTGGTTGATTTGAGGCATGAAACAAACTTCGGAAGCAACGGAAACACTCAAGCGGAGTAAAGAGACGAACAATTGGAGAAGCTAGAATGACCAATCTCCACTATTTTGATCATATCTGGAAATATACCTGGAATTTTGGAGTGATAATGAGGTTAATGAATGAAGACTTTAAGAGCTTTCTAAATCTAGGTCACATAGCCACGAAAACATAGAAAAAAGTGCAAAAATGGTTGTTGCCACTGTGTGCGTAGCTATGCAGGAACATGACTTGTGCAAGAGCTGAGAATGAAGCACGATTGTATGGGCGAGAGCCGAGAAAGTCAAAAACCCCATGACCGAAGATGATGGGTATACACTCGGTTGACAACATATTCAGTTCTAATTGGAGTTTTGAAGTGAAACCAGCGGAAGAAGAAAGGATATATCAAGGGCTTTCGCAAAACAGGTCATAATGCTAAAACAGTGTCCGGCCGAAAAACCGACCTCCTGCCCTTGTGTGGGTCTTACACGGGCCACGCCTAAGTAGGGGCCTCGGGTCCCGGTATCCGGAGTTGTGATCAGCTATTTCATGTTCAAATATATCTTTTGGACAGTTTTGACCAAGGGGTAATTTGGTAATTTTGGCACCAGGCCCAGGTTTTTTGAAATCGAGTTTGGATTTTGGCACCCAAATTCAGTCAGCAGTTTTCCTATGACAAGAGGCAGGATTGAGCAGAATTTGGAGCGGTTTTGACCCAGGGATATATTGGTAATTTTGACAAGTTTCGGGTCAAAACGCAGCCCAAGAAGACAGGTCTGGGAATAGGCCAGAATGAATACGGGAAGCTGTTGTCTGCGTGGCTAGCTGCAAGCCACGCAGCAGCCACGTAGGCATGGAGGAAAGATAGTGACTTTGGGGTGCCAGACGGCCCTGTTAGGGGGGGTAGCTTCCAGCCACACAGCAACCACCAGCAGCCACGCAGACATCACCTATTTCTGAGGCGGTTTTGGCCAGTGGGAGTTTCGTAATTTCAGGCAATTTTCGGAAAGCTTCTCAGCACTATATAAAGGAACGTCCAGAGCTCGTTTTTTGGGACACAATACACCCTAGGAGAACTCATAGTACCCTCGGCGAGCACGGAAGCACAGATCCAGAATTTAAGAACACTCGTTTGATTTCAATACTCTCTTTAATTTCAGAACATTGTCGTTTAATTATGTCGTTAAGTAGCAAAACTTTTTACGGAGGTTCTCGGTGAACCTAGGGTTTCGTATTCAGTATGTAGTTCTGTTTTCGACTGTGGAGTCATGACCTTAGGATCTTAATATCATCAGTTTTTATTCGTTATTCTGTCTTTGATTTTACTGTTCATGCATGATCGGAGTAGCGAACGAGGATTGCTACAGACTCGACCCGGTAGGTGAAAACGGCTGGTTTGGGTTAGGAAGAAAAGAAAGAATTTAGCACCTTACCCCGATTGACCAAACATAGAAAGGGAAGTAGGAGTAGCCTAAAAACGTTAGACCAACTGTTAGCGTTTTTGACCGAGGCCTTTAGGACAGGTTAGAAACCCTAGCAGACTTATAACAAGACTCCAGATTTTAGTAGCTAACAGGGGCCGAAAATCTGCAGAATTGTGATAACGTGCAGCAAAATAAAAGATAATGCACAACTGGTACGTGGCACGGATAAGTGACTGTTGTGTGTTTTCATGTCGAAAAAGTACGAAAACTTGAACTGGCCCTAGGGGATCCCGGAATCTTGAATCTGAAACAATATATTTACAACCTCAAAATAATTCAGAAAGTTCTCATAAAAATATTTACGTTTCAGTATTTACTTTCAGTACTTATTTCGTAGTAAAAATCACAAACTACTCCTCCCTTTTTACACTTTGCTCTTTAAACTCGACTACTGAAGAACACTACAAAATCCTCATGGGAATGATATTTCGAGTCGAAACACACCCGGTACTACTTGATTCGTATACTTGCGACTAGCACGCTAAAAAGCGCATCACTTATGAAGAGCAAAACCGAGTCCTTTGAAAAATTCAAATAATTTAAGAAAGAAGTGGAGAACCAACTTGGCAAGAGTATTAAGTTTCTACGATCAAATCGTGGAGGAAAATTCTTAATTCAAGAAAATGACGTCTATCTTAGAGAGTGTGGGATCTTTTCCCAAATCACTCCACCTAGAACACCACATTGGAATGGTGTGTCTGAGAGGAGGAATCGAACTCTGCTGGACATGGTTCGATCATGATTCAGACAGATCTTCCAATTTAATTTTGGTCAATGCTCTATTAATAACTATCTTCGCCCTTAAACGTGTTCCACCAAAACCAGCATGAAGACGTCATATGAGATATCGACTCGGAGGCTTCCCTGTTTTTGTTCATGAGAATATGGGGTTGCGAGGTTTACGTAAAGAGTTTACAATTAGATAAACTCGGACCCAAGTCGTACAAGTGTATATTTGTGGTATATCCTAAGAAAACAGAAGGATTTTATTTCTATAATCCAACCGAGAACAAAGTGTTTGTTACACCGGTGTTTTTCTAGAAAGAGAATATGTCTCTAAATAAACCAGTGGGAGCAACCACAAGATGGTGTGGAGCTGTTGGAATAGATGCCCTAGAGGTAATCTAGTTTAGTATGAACAATAATTGGCTACAATATTCAATGTATAATTTATGGAGATATTTTGATATAATGAAGTCCTTATATTTACAATCATGTTGTTTTTCTTAAATATCCCTAGTCAATTATATTAATTAACAGAACAATCACCTATAGACTAGTATGGGGTTGGATTGATATAGAGATATCACGATTCAACACATGCGTATGCATTAGGGGAAATGGCATACTGGATTGACCCATCTCCGACAAGGATACATACAAGTTATGTAAGAATACAAGTGCGTCTCGCGGTGACAACGGTATTGTCATCCTTAGACTTAAAGTCACGAGATCATCTAGTTGTGGAATATTGTTGTTATGGTAGCGTCAAACGCAACACCGTGACTGGGTAGCCACAAAGGCGCGTATCAGACACAATATGAATCAAGCTTAAAGATCGTAGTAATGTAGATAGAATTTGTCCCTCCCACATAAGGGGAGAAAATATCCGCGGTCACTCGAGGGATAGTGCTTATGGAATGTCTGGCCAGACTCAGATAAATCAATATGGGATATTGATGTTATCTGCATGGATAAGGCTATTCCCAGGATCGAGAAACTATGGGTTGGATATACGAGTGTGACTTGTATGTCTCGTGTCCAATCGGGATATAGAGACAAAGGGATGATACAATACTTGCACAAGGTTTGTCGGATGACTATTTCTATTAGTTAGGTGGAATGGATGTGTTGCTAGACACCGCTCCATGTTAGTAAATAATTACTACCAACTAAGTAGAAACATATGGGGTCACACGCCATATGGATTGAATTAGAATTGGGAATTCATTACTATGAATAATTAATTAGAAGGATCAAAGTGCAACAACTTCCTAACATAGTAGGACTAATATGCAAGAGAGACTAATCTGAACTTGAGTAGGATTATGAGAGGGCCTTTATGTAGTAAAAAAGGAGTTGTTGGACTATATAAAGGATTCTCCTAGCTTCCTTCTTACAACTAATGCTTATAACATTTGAGTAGGAGATAAAGCAAGGAGAGAGAGCTACACAACACAAGAGAGGCCGACCGCCCCCTTGTGTTGTCCGCACCTACCCCGTCGGCGAAAGAGAGAGGGTCGAACCCCTCTTTGGTCTCTGTTGCATGATTTATTCTTTTTATTCCATATTTCCTAGCTAGCCCAAGGAGTTGGAGGATCCAAATCTCAATCCTAGGCATGGATCAAGAGTAGAGACGTGACATTATTCATGTTTGAAGTCATCACAAGAGAACTTTAAGGTACTTGTTATGAATCCTAAACTATCGTTATGAACTCTCTTCATGTGATCCTTGGAGGGTCTTGTGCGAATCGTTTATTATTTAATTCCTCTCCGTAATCTGTTACAAAACCCTACAGTGGTATCAGAGCCACAAGTCGTAGAGCATAACGTAGTTTATGTGTTACAATTCATGTCTTTTACACCTTAATTGTTAGATTATAGCGTAAAACGAACGTACTAAGCATATTAGATGCATGTTGAATGCGATTCAACCAAACAAGAACTAATTTTACATAGGATGTAGGACTTAGTGAGTTTGAGAAAATTTTGAATCTAGATCTAGAGTTTTTGGCACCAATTAGGAAAAGGAGTTATTCAAATTGGAAACATGCAAACTTGGGCAGCGAGCACAAGGAGTTGTTTTGGAAACAACTCCCAAAGAGGTTCGGGCCCCCCTACGGGACCGCCCCTCCTTCCGTGCCACCCAAGTCATGCACGGCCAACGGGCTGGGGGCTCCCAAGCGCACGGCCTACCCGTGTGGGCTAGGGGGCAGTCGGCCCATGGCCCTTGTGACTGTCTTTTGAGGGTTCACCCAAGGATTGGTGGGCCCTCTTGGACCATTTCGACCTAGTACATCCAAAATCAATTTAAATTGACTAAGCAAGTTAAAATTGGATTTTCACTGTTTATGTGAAATTCATATGGTGATTGGATATGGCCTTAGATGTGGTTTGTTGAATGTTTAATTTTTGTGGTATGTTTACGGCCTGCCAGCTGATCAATTTGATATAATAAATAATTAGAGTTTACGGTCTGCGAGCCGGTATTATTTTTCTTAACTTGTGAGATTTATTTATTAGTTTAGATGCTAGCTAGTACTGAATAGAATAGATAGCCAAGATTGGAGAAAAGAAGCCCAAAGAATTAAAGGAGCCACAACATGGAGCATGGAGCATTCCACAAGACTATGAAGGATGGACCAAAAGATGGAGGCACATGGAGATGAGCTTGCTACTTTTGGGGTTCATAGATATTCTCATTGGCTTGAGAATATCTTAGTCTAGGAGACCATATCCACATCACGTCATTTTTATTTTGTGGATGATTATTTCATTGTCTTATTATTGTTGTTGGTGTATGGATGATGCATGCAATTGGATAATAAGATAATAAAACAACCCGGGTTTTTAATTCGGAGTTTTGCCCAACTCAAATAAATAGATCAGTTGATATGGATCAACAAAATAATTAATTGAAGGGAAAAGTGCCTCAAAACTGAAATATAATGTTTGCCTTCTCGTTACTTAAACACTCATCACAAATCTATTAATCAAGTCCGTGTGTGCCAAAGCAAGGCAACTTGAATCATCATTATGTGGTGCGATGGCACATGTAATGTGCAATTGTTGGAGTAAGATGTTGGACGTAACTAGGTATCTTTAATAAGGATTAAATTCCTAGAGAAACCAATTGGGATTATCTATAGGATAGATAAATAAAGATTTATTTTCCCACTTGAACCAAGAGTTGCATGGGAAACTGGAATTGTTCCTACCGAAATAACTGACTTTTGGGTGACTTGGCAAAGCAAGCTCAAAAGAATGTGAAAAATGGATCTTTTCCCACTAAAAAATATAATGATATTTTCCGCATTAATATCTTGAGGGTTATGAATCTGTAGAAAAATAGTGGGAGCTGTATTAAATAATCTAGTCATTATTAAATTTAGTCAACTGTTCCCAAATACTAAAACTAGTGTATTTCCTTTTGTAGAATTCCAATGGCAAACAACTCATCGATTTCAAAACACTCCATATGCTCTGTCCTTGAGAAGGACAAGCATTCTGGAATCGACTTTCTAGAATGGTACAGAAACTTGAGAATCGTTCTCAAGCAAGAAAAGAAATTGTACGCTCTAGAGGAGCCAGTTCCTGAAGGTCCGAAAAACAATACTCCTGTAGCCCTAAAGGCGTATCAAAAGCGTGTTGATGAATCTAGTGATGCGGCTTTCCTAATGATTTGCACCATGTCCTCTGAGCTTCAGAAGCAACATGAGAACATGACTGCAGTCAATATGATCGAACACTGGAAGCAGCCCTTCCAAGAGAAGGCTAGGGTTGAGAGGTATGAAGTTTCCAAGGCATTGTTCAAATGTCATCTATCATAGGGAAACCCTGTGGGACCTCATGTACCCTGTATGATCGGACACTTGGAGAATCTCGCACGTCTAGTGTTTAAGGTTGGTAAAGAGTTGGCCACAGATCTCGTGTTGCAATCGTTGCCTGAGAGTTATGGACAGTTCATCATGAACTATAATATGAATGATATCAAGAAACCACTGTGAGAATTACTCAATATGTTGAGGACAGTTGAACAAAGCATCAACAAGGGTAAGGGAAAATCCATAATGATGGTGCAAAAAAGAAAGGGCAAAAGGTTTGCCTCTACCTCCAAGGGAAAAGGCAAAGCAGTTGCCAAACCAAGCAACATGACCTTAAGCCCACTACTAGAAATCTTAGTAAATAAACACATTTTATTTGTAGCATTTGAACAAATGCGGTAATTGATACCCTAAAGCAGCATTAGTATTAATGTTGCAAAGTAAATGTTGTAATATTGTAGCATTAATCCGATAATGCTGCAATTTTTGGCTAAACATCTTATAAATTACAGCATTAATCCAATAATGCTGCAATGATTGACTAAACAGCATACACATTGCAGCATTAATCCCATTAATGCTGCTTTTTTTGATTCAACTGTGCAGCATTAACACACTAATGCTGCTTTTTTTTATTCAACTGTGCAGCATTAACACACTAATGCTGCAATCAGGAAAAGAAAAAAATGATAGGAAAACCCTATCTCCGTAACCCGCCATCAGATACTACCCAAATCTCAAATTTTCCCCAAACCCGCCACTCCCTTTCTTCTCTCCCTCTCAATCTGAACGGCGCCATCCCCAATTTATCAAAGACAACCTGTTCTCCCAAAACGGGGAGATAGGGAGGAGGTGGAGAGTGGATGTGGTGGCGGCCAGGGCATCCCACGGATCTCTTTCTCTCTATTTCTACGGAGGCTTCGAAGATGTAGACAAAGATGAAGGGTGGCGGTTCTGTTCCGCCGCCGCCGAAAGAGCCGTCGCCGCTGGTGGTTTTCAACCGGTCTATGAAGGATGATGTGCCGGCGGGGGTTACGAGGGTAGGTCCAGGCGGAGGAGTGGATGTATTCGGTAACGCTAGTGGTGGTGGTGGGTTGGAAATTGGCGGAGTCGGACGGGAGTGGAGGTCGAGGGCGGCTGTGGCGTCGATATTGCGGAGGTCGGAGAAGGAGGTGATGGTGAAGAGGGTCGAATTGGTGTTTAGGTTTTTATAAATCATCTTGTGTGTGGTTTCTTTCTCAATCATGTTTTCTGATAAGACTCACGGTTGAAGTGGAGACTCCTATGGCCGCTATAAGGAATAAAGGTCCAATCTCAATCTCTCTATTTATTCTATTTGATGTAACAATAGTTCAGTTTCATACTCTGAACTTGCAGAATGAATTGGGTTGAAATCTATCTAAGTATCCGACTACACCAAGAAGCTTCTGCAGGTGAGAAATTTTTTATTCTTTTATTGAATCAATCGAATCTGAGTTCTGTAATTGTGCTTATTGTTGCCAACCAGCTTCTAGGTGGATCTTAATTAGTACTGTACTCCCTCCGTCCCACCAGGTAGGTGACTAAGTTAATCGGGTATTATTTGGGCCTAGCGATTTGGTTAGTCAAACAGAGTATTTGATAATTTTTGCATGGTCTTGTAGAGGCTAGTTTACTCTACAAGACCATGCAAAAATTATCAAATTATAGCCTTATTTGACCAACCAAATAGCTAAGCCCAAATAATACCCGATTAACTTATTCACCTACCTGGTGGGACGGAGGGTGTAGTTTACTAGGCTTCCACTCTGAAAATGAGTGGATTTTGATGAATGATTAATCTTTGAAACTAAAATCTTCACTCTGTTTGGCTTGTGATAAAATTAAGGATTAGAATGAATATGTTTTCATTCAAAATCTCATCTGTTTTGGTTAAAAGAAAATCTCACTTTAGCTGATATCTGAACAGGAAAGTTGTAGATTTATAGTATCTTGCTAAGCAGAGAGAACATGTAATGGTGTTTGCTTTAAGAAGAAATATGCAGACTCTTGAGGAGCTTTATTGTGGTTTCTTGATGATATATCATTTTTTGCTCTTTGAGCTCTATCAATGAATTAACATACACTCTGGTGGATTTACTTCCAGGCTGACGGTTGGAGGGTGGAACTTATTAGTTTGTTAGCGAACCCTAACCAAGTGCGACCAACAAGGTTCTGGGGAGCCTATACAAAGCTCAAGATATTCAATTTGACCACATATAAGAAAGGTAATGTACTTCCATTGATCTTCATACTTAAAGCATAAGCACCGTTCCCCTAAATGTATTGGTTTTAATAGGGTTTTGTCGAGTTTTGAAATTGTGCTTTCTCGATTTTGATTATGTTGCATGCAGATTCTAGTTAAAAATGTGATGAGGGCAATTCGCCTCAAATCATTTGATTACTGGGTGCTGAATATTCTTTTGTACCAACTAAGGGGAGAATAGGTACGTATGTTCCGGATTCATCTCAAGTGTTGTTTATGCTCAGATATCATGATCTGTTGTCGTTTGGTTGTACTTTTTTTACTCTGCATATTGACCAGTTATTCAAAATTCGTAATGGAATGCACAGATCCTTGTATAGATGTCTCATTCAGTCTCTTGAATCAAATGTATAACCCAGAATTGATGGTAGGAAACCCCACCCCAACAATCATTTACAATGTCTTATTTAGTTGTGATTATGCATATTGTAGAAAAGAAATGATTATAAATGACTGTCAGTGACTACATTGATTATATTGCATGTCCAGGTCTGGTTTGCTTCAATCCTTTGCAATTAGGACTAATACATGTCACTTTGCAACCCCGTTCTATAGAGAACAGGTTGTGGGTTTTCTTATGAATTCAATGGACTCCAATTATTCAAATAATCAAATTCATTTAGATTGAGCAAGTGGGAATCTTAAACTAAAATTGTGCTCTCTGGTATAATATGGCTCAAGAGTGGAAGCAGCATAAACATAGAATAAAATAAAACGCAGACTGAGGTAGCTATGATCTTACAGGTAAATCAGCTCACAATTATTCGAGCCAGCATCAACATAAGGCATGCATTGATACTGATATTGAGTTTCCTGTGTGATATGTGCATTGCATATGTAGCTTAATTTTCTTTTATAATTTTTTCCTTTGCAAGCTCAACTTGAGACCATAAGGGATGGCTCGCTATGAGAAATTACTGATAATCAAAATAGTGTGTTGATTTGAAATGATTGTATGATGGTTGTCTCTCAGTTGAAGACTGATTTCTGAAAATATTATAATTATTCACATAAACCTGAAGGACGAGATTCAAGTGCTTGTAGGAAGGGAAAATTATTATCCAAACTGTTTTATCGCTAACACAACTATTCCTTGACAAGATTGAAATGCTTGTAGAAAGGTTGGAGGGGAAGTTCACAGAAACGAAGTGTAAAAATGCTCTTGAAGTAGAAAGGAAAGGGGTTGGCTACACATGTATTTACTGCAATAGTCACATATGTAGGTGTTTTGTATTGATTTTTTGGCGCTGTTTTGTTGGTACAAGGTTAAATCTAGTTCCAATAGTGTTTGATTCTGTATGGTGTTGTGGATGTGTAGGTAAGGTTCACGGATCTCTTCCTCTTGCAGGGAAGGTCAGAGGCCAGACACCCAAGGTCGCCAACAAGGACAAGAAGAAAAGTCCAGAGGCCGCGCACACAAGCGCGAACAGTAAAATCGCTGTTTTGTCACCGCAGGTTCGTTTCTCCGTCCTAATGTCTTTCGATCATCATTCTTTCACTTTGTGTTCCCTCTTCATGATTTATTCCTGAGATTCATCGCCGTTTGTGACGTATTTCTGTATCTCGGCTTGTGAAAACCCCTTGCTTCATCCTTCTGGATGGTTTCTAGTTCGTGCTGGTTAACATTTAGATATAGCTTGTTGAATGTCTCTTGTGATGTATATACCATTTATTATACTTTTATAGCTGCGAGCCAGATATTGGTTCACACTTCACTGTGATATTGATTTAAAAACCGTGGTTTAAACGAAAGAAGGTTGAATCTCAAGTTAATGTTATCTGGAACTAAATATTTTGATTTATTTTAGCCAATTTATGGCACACTTAATGCTTTTCAAGGGGCTCTATTTCGTGTCCCTGATTAAAATAGAATGTCTGAACCCCTTGTTGATGCCACTTAAATGTAGTAAGCAAGTATGAATTGAATTATTGGCAGTAGTAGTAATTGAAAAGGGTTTTCTAAGTTCTACACGGATTTGTTGTACGTTGCTGCTTTTAGTAGAAGATTAGGGTTGATGATGCTTGATGAAGTGAGGGTAATCTGTCGTACCGTGCCATAAGGTTTGAATTTTAAACCCATAGTTTGAGATGACTGGCTTTTTTCTCCAATTATTTAGGAATTGCTCTAGTATTGGATTAAATACAGGTGATCATTCTGGAGATGCTAATTATCTCTTAAAATGTACATTTGAAGAGGTTTCGCACCTCTCATGGCTGCAACTTTCAGCATGATTATCTCCCAATATGTGAAGAACCGGCTCAGGCTCTCGTTGAGTTAATTGAAGAGTTAGGCATGATCTAAACATATCAACAAGAACTACTCAATTCCAAACAAGGGTTAGAGAGTTACATGGATTTACCACCATAGCTGTGCATAGATTACTACCATAGTTGAAGTCAAAAGTCAAATGCACAACGTCAAAAATTTAAAAGTTTAACTCATCTTTAAGTTTGTGAGAAGTGAGAGGATATGAATATTTATTGTAACTTTTTGAAATATTCAATTGGCAAATAGTTGCAGGGAAAACATTTCACCGTTACCAGAAAACCCGTACAAAGCCTAAAAATACAAATAAGAAAAGATGAACCTGTTTAAACGTGGTAGGCTGTTTGCCTCAACACATCACTTCATTGACTTGACAAGGTAAGTCCTCCAACTTGGTAACCAACAATTTTTTGGAATCTGAAAGAAGGTAATTAATCAACTCTGTTGTACCCTGGTAACCTCTAAATCTAATTACCAACACTGAACGCAAATGAACTAGGAAAACCAGAAATTCGACTCCAATGTAACAAGACAACAGAGTCCCAGGTTTACCAGATTGATTCTCTAACCCTGATAGCAAATGACAACAGAAAACAGCAACAGAGTCCCATCTTATCTTAAATGCTTTCTAGTATTTTCTAGAGCTTGAAGGAACAAGGAGAAATAGAAACAAATGTAAGTGGGAAGAATCAGTAACTTGTCTGAAATTGCCTTTGCTAATTCATCTTGACCGCATCATCTACTTATTAAAATATGCTTTGACATTCACATGACCTTCATCATGTTTTGAATTGCTCATGTACTTTCTGATCCAAGTTTTAACTATATGAATTTTCTGGTCTTGTGGTTTGCATGACTCCGTTTTTTCATTTTGCTGACTGTTAAAGTTGGAAGCTATGGCAGAGATCATCAATGGAGGAACTGGAGGAAATGGCAGAGATGGAAGAGAAGCTGCTGACAGCATATAAACAAATTTTAGCAAGCTGGCGGAGACAAGATAGCAAGCTGGAGCGATTTTTCTTGTGGATGTTTTTGTATGATTGTGCATCTTGGTATTTGATCGCTCGGGTAAACAAAATCCGATTTGTAGACTTGGTATTCCGACTTTTTGTATATTTTAGCCGTAGTGCAACACCGTACTTCGATACATTGACGATAATGTAATCAAAATTATTTATTAATTTGTGATGAAACATTTTTATTTAGAAAGTGAAAAGTGTTGTTAAGTTTATGTTTGTATGCTTGCAATGTGCAAGGGTTTCATATGGTTTTGGGCATAAATGTGGTGTGTGTTAGTTATACTTTGTAACATTAGTCTAATGTTGCAAATTAGTATAAAAAGCAGCATTAATCTCTGATAATGCTGCAAAATATAATAACATTGTAGCATTAATCACTACAATGTTGCAAAGAAAATATGTAAAATGCAGCATTAATATATAATAATGCTGCAAATTTTTGTGTAAAAATGCAGCATTAAAGTCTAATAATGCTGCAATTTGATTCCAAAATGCAGCATTAGTGTGTAAATGCTGCAAGGTGTGACTATACTTGTGCAAATTAATCAATGCTGCAAGTAATGCTGCTGTGTGTTTGCAGCATTAAGCTAATGCTGCAAAGCAAAAAACAGCACTGGCTAATGCAGCATTAACATTAATGCTGCAATTAATGCAGTTTTTGCTAAATACAGCATTAATTTTAGCAAATACCGCATTAATCTAATGACGCTTTTGCTAATATTTTTAGTAGTGGCCTGTTGGTGTCATTGCCAAAGGTGTGACTAAAGGTGAGCGTCACTACTGCAGTCAGCCTGAACACTGGAGGAGGAACTGCCCAAAATATCTGGAGGATAAGATTCTAGGAATAGTGATTCCACCACTACCAGGTAATTTTGTTATAGATGTCAACATAACTGTCTCTTCATCATGGGTATTGGATAATGGATGTGGATCTCACATTTGTCGAAATGTGAAGGATCTAAAGAGAAGTATAAGATTGGCTAAAGGGGAGATGGACCTCCGCGTTGGGAATCGAGCAAGAGTTGTTGAATTGGCTGTAGGCATGTACAAGTTCTCTGCCTTTAGGATTAGTTTTAGAATTAAATAATTGCTTTTTGTTTCTGCTATGAGCAGAAACATTATTTCTATTTCTTGTTTGGACAATGACGGTTTTACTATTTCAATAAATAACAATTGTTGTTCCATTTATTTTGATAGTATTCACTATTGTAGTGGGAAATTATTTAAAGGATTATATATCCTTGATCTAAGCAATCACGTCTATAACTATAATACTAAGAGGATTAAAATGAAAAGATTAAATCCTGCTGATCTATGGCACTGTCGTTTAGGCCACATAAACGAGAAATGTGTATATAGACTCCATAAGGATTGATTCCTAGACTCATTTGTTTTTGAATCATATGAGACATGTGAGCCTTTTTTATTGGGAAAAATGACAAAGTCCCCTTTCAATAAGAAAGGTGAGAGGACTAGTGAGCAGTTGGCACTCATGCATCCTGATGTATGTGGGCCATTCGCCACGCCTGCCAGTGGTGGTTACGTCTACTTCATCACATTTAATGATGATTTGAGTAGATATGGATTTGTTTACCTTATGAAGGCCAAATCCGAGTCGTTTGAAAAGATAAAAGAATTCAAGAATGAAGTAGAGAAGCAGCTTGGCAAAAGTATCAAGGCTCTACGATCGGATCGTGGAGGAGAATACTTGTGTAACATCCTGAAAAATTTTAGGTGTTTAAATGACAATATTTTAACTTTATTGTATGACTGTGTAAATATCCAAGTTTCAGTGTCAGCTGACATCACGCAATGTGGGATTCCATAATAATAAAGGGGTTGAAATTTGAAATATTAAAAGAATGGGGTTAAATGCCCAACTTTTAATAAGAGAAGAATGCTAGAAACTACCATAAATTTCAAAAAAATAAAATAAATTGGACCCCTATGAGGTGTCAAATAACTAGCTATTTTGGGACACCTCATCACACATGAGGTGGCATTCTCCTATCAGCCTAAGTAGCCTATTTACGCTGCACCCAATTCAAATAAAGATTAGTGTTGGTAGGAGAAGAAATCGAGAACATTCAAGGGAAGGGACCTTCAAAGAATTACCCGCCATCACCACCCCGACAACGCCACCATCTCTATGCCAATGCCAGAACAGGTGGAGTTGGGGGTACTCTACAACTAGTAGAACAATATCCATAAATCAACTAAGAGGTTTTAGAAGTAAGTATCTCGGAAATTGAAACGGCAAGATGAAGAACCCTAGCTGTGTTCCCTCTAATTCTTGCCTTTATGATGCAGGAGTTGAGTCACCAGACGAGGCTGAGCTGTCGGACGCGACTAATATGGCGATTCACTTTCATGACGTGGAAGAGAAGCACAAGAGAGGAGCAAAACGGTCATTTTTGGTCGCGCCACACTGTTCGGGGCGTAACTTGAGCTACGGGGATCATAATGACTATTACAACATATTTTCGGAAAGCACTCGGCGAGACGGACACTAACAATCTGGCTCTGCCCCATCACGCAACTTTTTGGATCCAGAAAAGTCCGTTTGACCAGTCAACGGAAGCTTTGAAGACGTTTTTTGCCATTTTTGGCAGTTATCCTTTTTCGTTTTTAGACTTCATAATAAGGCCGATTTGGTCATGTATTCCATCTACGGATATTTATTTTTAGCTGTTTTGACAGTTTTATAGTTTTGCCATTTTGGGCAAACTTTGACTTATCAGCTTATTATACCCGGCTTGTGGGTAATATTAGTCATTTTATGATATTATTTAGTTATGAAATTCTAGAGAGCTTTTGTTCCATAGTTTTCGTTCTCTTTCCTATAGCTTGATTCCGCTTTGATCCCTCATTGGGCGAATAACCCGGCGTCAGGTTGGTATCAGAGCAAGTTCGACTTGGGAGGAAGATCATCATCATCGACGATGGTTCGACGTACTCGTGGTCAGTTGCCGACGTGATGTTGATAAAATATATGCAGCGACAGATCGCATACCTAACACTGCTCCTGGGGATCGAGATCTGCAGGAAGACGAAGCCTCATACCACGAATCTGTGTCGTCGTTCGAGAACCCCTACCACCGTGGACCACGCGTCCGGGAGTATCGCGGTCAGAACGAGAATCGCGGAAGTCTAGGGTTCCTGGTTGAGTTACCCAGCGTGGAAGGTACGCTGAAAAACAATGGTTTCATTGATTGGTTGAACGAGGTGGATCGGATCTTCGAGTATAAGGAGGTTTCTGATCGTGAGAAGGTCAAGTTAGTGGCCATCAAACTGAAGGGCAAAGCCTCAATTTGGTAGGAGCAGTTGCGACGTTCCCGTGAGAGGCAGGGCAAGGGAAAAATCACTCACTGGGAGAAGATGAAGAAGAAGATGAAGGCTTACTTTCTTCCATTCGGATACACCAAAACCCTATTCCAGCGACTCCATACGTTGAGGCAGGGCGTGAGGTCAATGGATGAGTACACGGAGGAGTTAATCAACTGATTCCCCGTAAAAATCTATCGGTGGCAGTGAAGCAAATGGTAGCTAGGTATCTCGGGGGATTGCAACAACCTTGCAGGACGTCCTTAGCCTTAACTCACTATGGACGGTCTCGGAGGCCTACCAACGAGCACTTGCGGTGGAGAAGCAGCAAAGCAAGAAACCAAATGAAAGGAACTATCAAGGCAACCGATCGGCCTGAACCCAGGATTCTTGTACTACCATTTAGGAAACACCGGGCGTTTCGAGCAGCACAATTAAGTGTTATCAATGTGGTGAACCAGGACACAGGTCAACATAATGCAAGAAGCCTGCGTTTCAGAAGCCGAAAAGTCTATTCATCGAAGAGGGTGCCACTGACGAAATCGAAGAGGCGGGTTACAAGGGGGATCCCGTATATGACGACTATGAAGGTGAAGATGTGATATATGGAGATGGCCACGAGAATCTAGTCGTCCGTAAAATTTTGCTATCCCCCAAGAGCGATTCAGAAGATGATTGGTTAAGAATCAATATCTTTCATACCACTTGCACAATTGGGAAGAAGGTTTGTAAGATGATTGTAGACGGTGGCAGCTGCGACAACATAGTCTCGGAAGAAGTTGTCAAGAATTTGCAGTTGAAGACGGAGCAGCATTATGCGCCTTACAAGCTGTCCTGGCCAGCAAAAGGTTCTGAGGTAACACTTGATAAGAGATGTCTTGTTTTTTTTGAATTGCCAATAAGTATCATGATAGCCATTGGTGTGATGTGATAAATATGGACTCTTGCCATGTTTTGTTGGGCCGTCCATGGCAGTGTGACAGGCGTGTAGTCCATGATGGGTACAAGAACACCCATTATTTTGTTATGAAGGGGAAGAAAATTGTGCTAGCACCGCGACGGGAGGGTCCCACGCAAACCCCCACCGCGCCGGCTAACCTGCTTTCTCGATCCCAGTTCTAGGGAGAGGTTCAGCGGGAGAAGTTTGTTTATGCCTTGATTCCTTCTGATAAATAGTCCTGGTAATGGTGATTCTGATTTACCCCCTGAGGTAAAGCAGGTTTTGGATGAGTTCTCCTACTTGATGCCAGAGGACCTCCCTCCTGGCTTGCCACCAATGAGAAATATTCAACATCAGATAGACCTAGTTCCAGGTTCTAGTCTGCCAAACAAACCTGCGTCTCAGTCCCAAGGACGCATAAGGGTTACAAAGGCAGGTGGTTGAGTTACTTGAGAGGGGCTACATCAGGGTGAGTATGAGTCCTTGTGCAGTAACCGCTTTGTTAGTTCCAAAAAAGGATGGCTCTTGGCGCATGTGTGTTGACAGCAGAGCCATTAACTGGATCACCGTGAAGTACAGGTTCCCCATTCCACAGCTCGATGATATGCTAGATCAACTGTCCGACTCTCAGGTCTTCTCAAAAATTTACTTCATGAGTGGGTACCATCAGGTTCGGATCAAAGAGGGGGACGAGTGGAAGACCGCGTTCATGACACAACATGGTTTGTACAAGTGGATGGTAATGCCTTTCGGTCTCTCCAACGAACCCAGAACCTTCATGTGATTCATGCATCATGTTCTCAGGCCTTTTATGGGAAAGTTTTTTGTCGTTTATTTCGATGAAATTTTTATTTATAGTCCCACATGAGCTGCTCACTTCGATCATTTGCGAGCTGTCCTTGAAGCATTGAGGGCGAAGAGTTTGTTCATTAACAGGAAGAAGTGTTTCTTTTTCACTACTTCTGTGAAATTTCAGGGTTTCATTGTGTCTACTGATGGTGTCCATGCAGATCATTCGAAGATTGAGGAAATTATGGACTGGTCCAGGCCTAAGACAATGCACGATGTGCGAAGTTTCCACGGATTGGCTTCTTTCCATCGCGGGTTCATCAGGAATTTCAGCACTTTGGTGGCACCCATCACGGAGTGTCTGAAAGGGCGTGATTTCAAGTGGACGGATGAAGAAGATGCCAATTTCAACCATGTCAAGAAGATGATGACAGAGGCACCAGTTCTGACAAGATGTTCGGGGTTAACTCTGATGCCTCAGGTTTGGGCATTGGCGGTGTTCTAAGTCACTCAGAGCGTCCGATTGCGTTCTTCAGTGAGAAGCTATCCGGGGCCTGAAAGAATTACTTGACTTATGATCTGGAGTTCTTCGCCATTGTTCAGACGTTGAAGCACTGGCGTCATTACCTAGTGCTGAAAGAGTTTGTTTTATTTACAGATCATGAGGCTTTGAAGTATATAAATTGGCAGCACAAGTTGAGTAGGCGGCATTCCAAGTGGGTGGCCTATTTGCAGTAATTTACTTTTGCATTGAAGCACCAGGCAAGAAGTTTGAACTAGGTAGCCGATGCTTTGAGTAGACGTAACCTGCTTCTTACCTTCATGAGCAACCAGGTTCCAGGATTTGAAGCATTTGCAGATATGTATGAGGCAGACCCTTCCTTTGGGAACATCGCTGCTGAGGACATTTCTGGTCAACGCCATAATTTTTTTTTTTTTTTGCATAATGGTTATCTATTTCGGGGACGGCGTTTGTGCATTCCAGATTGTTCTTTGCGACAGCAGATTATCAAGGAGCTTCACTAGGAAGGGCACTTTGGCCGAGAAAAGACGTTTGCTCTTGTGTCTGCTGATTTTTATTGGCCAAAATTGAGTGCTGACGTGGCGCACTATGTGGACCTTTGCTTTGTGTGTCAGCAGTCGAAGGGAGTTCTCACGAATGCAGGTCTTTACACTCCTTTACCTGTCCCTGAGGCGCCATGGTTTTATGTTAGTATGGAGTTTATTCTTGGCTTACCCCGCACCTAGAGAGCGGCATGTTATGTCCTTGTTGTTACTGGCAGGTTTTCCAAAATGGCACATTTTGTACCATGTAGGAAGAGAATGGATGCAGTGCGGATAGCCCACCTCTACTTTAGAGAAATTGTGAAGCTGCATGGAGTCCCACGGTCCATCACCTCGGATCGTACAGGAAGTTCATGAGTCAATTCTGGAAGAGCCTTTGGAAGAAGTTTGGCACTCAATTGAACTTCAGCAGTGCGTATCACCGGCAGACCGACGCAGGTGGTGAATCGCATTCTAGGGAATCGAATCTTCTCAGGTGTTAGGCAGGTTCCAAGCCCAAACAGTGGGATTTGGCGCTTGCTCATGCGTAATTTGCGTATAACAGTTCAGTAAATAGAACTACGGGAATGATTCATTTCCAGATTGTTTCTAGACTTGGATCCAATTACGCGTGTGGGACGTATTCATCCTAAGGCTGAGGATATGGCAGATCACTTGAGTGGTATTCATGACCAGGTGAAGAGCAAGATAGAAGAGAACAACAAAAAATACAAGGCGCGGGTGGACAAGCCTCGTTGTCAAGTACTATATGAGGTTGGTGATTTTGTATGGGTGTTTTGACTTGTGATCGTTTCCCTGTTGGCGAGTACAATAAGCTCAAGGATTGGAAGATTAAGCCTTGTGAGATCGTGCAGAATATCAATGATAATGCTTACAGGTTGAAGCGTCCCAGTCACTTGAAGACCTCAGACGTGTTCAATGTGAAGCATCTCACTCCTTTTGTGGATTCTGAAGACATTGCTGTGAACTCGAGGACGAGTTCTTTCCAACCCAGGGAGACTGATGCAGGAGCTGAGTCACCAGACGAAGCTGAGCTTTCGGACGCAACTAATCAGGCAATTCACTATCATGACGTGGAAGACAAGCGCAAGGGAGAGGCACAGCGGTCATTTTTGGTCACGCCACACTGTTCGGGGCGTAACTTGAGCTAAGGGGATCAGAATGACTATTACAGCATATTTCCGGAAAGCTCTCGGCGAGACGGACACTATTGATGGGCTCCGCCCCATCACGCAAATTTTCGGATCCAGAAATGTCCGTTTGACCAGTCACGGAAGCTTTGAAGACGTTTTTTGCCATTTTTGGCAGTTTACCTTATTCGTTTTTAGACATCATAATAAGGCCGATTTTGGTCAAGTATTTCATCTACGGATATTTATTTTAGCTGTTTTGACAGTTTTATGGTTTTGCCATTTTGGGCAAACTTTAGCTTATCAGCTATTTATACCCAGCTTGTGGGTAAAATTAGTGAGTTTATGATATTATTTACTTCTGAAATTCTAGAGAGTTTTTGTGCCCTAGTTTTCGTTCCCTTTTCCATAGCTTGATTCCGCTGTGATCTCTCGTTGGGCGAATAACCCGGCGTCACTTTTTGTCCCATTCCATCGAAATTAAGCAAGTTTTTGTTGTTTCCGAGGTGATTGCGAGCACGAGGACCATAAGCTCGACCTACAGCTCGCCATAAACGCGTTGGTTCGCCGAATTATGGGGTAAACTTGCTAGAAAAATGTAGGAGCCCGGCAGGAACGGTGATGGAAAAAATTGGGAAGACTGCTCCAGCCATGAACTTGCAATTTTGTCAATCTGTTGATCTATGTAAACTCTCTCTATTACGAACCACTTTGTAATCTGGGTGAAAGCGTTTGTCTATATAAGTTTTTTTTCTTCGATTAAGCATCCGATCCTTCAACCACACACCACATAATTTTCTTTGGTTGAGAATAAGTTGATTTGAGCTATCAGTTTAATGCCTCTGACTCTATGGTATGGAAATTTTCATCTGGTTGTGCAAGTAGATTGAGTGCTACAAATGCTTGTTTATTGTCATTTTCAACATACATGTATGTAGGTGTAGTATTTGATACACCTGCTATCTAAGGTTGCCCTTGGCCTGAATTCTTCTAGTTAGAAAACCCATAAATGGTTTATATTATTGTAATGTAATGCCTCAAGATCTGTGTAACAGTCCTTCGTCACGATTCTGAGTTTATGTGTTTTGTTTTGTATACCTGTTTTGACCGTTTTTTTTATAAAGCAAGAATAAGTTGTAATGGTGTTGTGTGAAAATGCCTTGTTGAAAACAATCCATCTAAATTGATTTTGGAGTAATTCCATACATCAATAATAAGCTGCTTTAGAGATTCAGTGGGGATTTGCTCACACAAAGAAATAGTTGTATGGCTAAATGCCTGCTTAATGTTTACATACTGATGCACTGATTATTGATGGAACAAAGTAGCATGTGTTATCTTGATTATACTCCTGCAGTGAAAAATATATATGTAATGGATGATGGATTGGCTTAATTAGTTATACAGTGCAGAGACAGAGAGAGTTGGTAGCTTATTGATCACATATGTGGAATGGAACCTCTAATTCCCTTCAGATCCAGCGATACAAGAATTGAGTAGCAGCTGCCGAGGTTTTGGATATTTGAACTAGCTTTTATGGATGTAGTCGGGAGAATCAGTTCTATGTAGATATATTGAAAATGAAAATTGAAATGTCATTTATCTAATTTATGGAAAAGAGGTGTTGAAGGGAGAAAATATTCTATTACTTGAAAGTATGATAAGCCTCTGATGATATTTGATTACTTAGGTTGACCAGTTGAACATCGAGATCAATACTGTGGAAAGTAATCTGTCACTAGACGACTATACCCCTGTTCTGAAGTTGCACACTGAATCATCTCATAAGGCATAGTTGGAAGATCAAAGCAAAATACTTGTTAGTATTTAACGGTATATGTTTCTACTGGGAGTTATTTTCTAAACAAGTTAAATAATTTTCAGTTTCAAGTCTTCAGTAATATATGAATTTCATCAAAATATTATTTGTGGGAGCTATGTACGGTGTTCATTTCTTCATAAAAGCTTTGTCTGGGGTTTTAAGATTTATGAGAAAGATTGACTTCTTCTATTTTTGTCTAAAGCTATGTAGAGGTCAGGTAACACGGAGGAGGGAACCTTCTCATATAGTTTTCTAGTCGGTCCAGTTAATGTCTTAAGTCATGTTTTCTCCTATGTATACTTGGGAGTGTGGGCTATAAAACTATATTTATATTTTCTCCAAAGTCTTTCTTGATATCTTTGAAATTACGAATGAAAGTGCCTGACATTATCTCTTCAAAATAATTCTAAAGTAGAGGAAATTTTGTGCGGAAGTGGTCATTTTTCTACCCTTGTATCTTGGTCTTCCCTTGATGTTTTTGGGTGAATCTTTGTACCTGTTTGTCCCCTGATTAGTAATACTACGATCTTCATATTTATCTTGTCTGTAAGCTCAATCTCTTTCATACTGGAGATCTGCTCCAAAGTTGGTGGAGTACGTGTTCTTAACTGGAAATATTAGAAAATGGCTAAGTACAGAATTGAAGACGGAAATAACCCAACTTTGTGAATTGATATCTTAAGATATTTTTGGTGAAATCAAAGTATGTTTTCTCTTGCTTATAGCATAATGTAAAGTCTAGAGTTCCATGTTTTGAACCTCTCAAATCGCTTCCATAATATCTTTGCATAATCTCTTTGAAATTTGATTTGAATGTAATATACTTGCGTACTTGAAAACTAGCCTATATCTAAATGGTGGTGAAAGACTTTCACCTAACTTTGATAAAATATAAATCATTCTATATTTTGAATCCCGGGAGTTAAATTACGTCCTAGAAACCTGGAACTTCAATTTAAAAAAAAAAAAAACTATTGTCAATTTCTCTAATCATTTCCTAAATTAACGGAAAAATCACTGTAAAGTTGACCAATTGAGGAAGATTTCCTCACTACTTTCGGATTTGACTTGTCAGATGATCTAACTGGCCAAAACGTCCTTCTGGAAGTTGATCAGAATAATATTGTAGGTTCAATGGTATAGTTTGACAAAGATTGACTTTCTGGAAATGCTAGTTTGACCGAGCTATATAGGAGGGGCAAACTGGTAATTAGCAATAACTTGAATGAACTTTCAAATCATAACACTGGGCATGACCACATGCATCTTTATTAGTTTAATGGTATCCAGAGTCAGTTTTGTACTTGCTGTGTTGAAATTGACTAGTCAACTGTAAGGGTTTTCTGCAGTTCTATTAAACTGCTGGGACTTGAGTGCAATTAAGTAAAAAATGTGGATTACAATACTTTGTGTATTAAGGGGGGATATGAATCATGTCGACATAGTTATGGACTTGACTAAGTACCATTGGAGGATGAGTAACATTGGAGGGTTCAGGCACAATCAGGGATTGTATTGAAGATATATGGTTGTCAGGTGAGCACGTGAGAACCTGGGAATATAATTAATCACTTAAAATTCTATAAAACATGCAAGAATAGTTGTAAGTTTTCAGTCTTTAGTTTCTTTAATTATGTCCCGTAACAAAACCGTTAGGATTAGACTCCTTGTTGGGGCATTCTCGTGCCTTAGCGGAGGACACTCCCCTGAGCGTAGGGGGGCCTAATGGTGAATTTCCCATCTTTGACTTGTGGGGTTGTTACAACTTGAGCCAAGAGTTTGAAGACTATCTTAGAGAGCGTGGGATTTTGTCCCAACTCACTCCACCTGAAACGCCACGATGGAATGGCATATTCGAAATGAGGAATCGAACTCTATTGGATATGGTTTGATCTATGATGTGTCAAACTGATCTTCCATTATCATTTTGGGGCTACGCTCTATTGTGTTCAGCTTTCTCCATTAACTGTGTTCCATCTAAATCAGTCATAAAGACACCACATGAACGTGGAGTGGTAGTCGTCCCACGGTGTTGTTCATGAAGATTTAGGGCTGCGATGTCTATGTAAAGCGTTTACAATCAGACAAGATAGGGCCTAAGTCGTACAAATGCAAGTTTGTGGGATACCCTAAGGAAACTAAGGGATATTATTTATACAATCAAACTGAGAACAAAGTGTTTGTCTCTAAAGAAGCAAGTTGTGTCCTGAACAACATACCATTGACAATGCAAGGAGTTATTTAGAAATAACTCCAAGTTTTGTTCCTCTAAGTTACCTAAAAGGACCTAAAACGAACGAAAAGTCGATATTGTACGAGTTCAGCCATGAAATGTTCTTCCATCATGCCAAATTTGATTTAATGTCCTAATTCTTTCATTCTATTGAGCAAGTGAGTTTTGAGGTGACACTCAACTGTGGGACTTGAACACCGAGGGATAAGGGTGTAACCGACTATCGACATTGTGAGACTTGACATTGTGAAAAGTCACCATGTGTCGTAAGTATCCAAATTGGTATTAAAATGTCACATAGTGTTAGTATGTGTTGAATGGTGGCACACATGAATGCATAGACGTTAATCAAACTCAATTTGGGTAACGCGTACCCGTTGGAAACATTGTTCTTTCCCATCAACTACATCACCGACATAATTCTGCACCCAATTTAAGGACTTTGTACCTCCCTTGTGTTTGTACCATGCATGGCAGTGTGCACAACGTCCAAAACCGAAAAATAGGAATCTTTGAGTATTGATTTGATGGAATATTAAGAACTCATTCTAAACATATAAATGTATATTCGTAAATGCTAAGCCCTAGAGAGGGTTCTATCTTAAAATTTATAATATATGTCCCTTTAAAATGCCACTTATTTTGCTTTCTTCGTCGATTGAATGACTCGGGGTGTCACCATGTGTCCTGAACAACATACCAATGACAATGCTGGGAGTTATTTTGAAATAACTTCAAGTTTTGTTCCTCTAAGTTACCTAAAAGGACCTAAAACGAACGAAAACTCGATATTGTACGAGTTCAGCCATGAAATGTTCCCCCATCATGCCAAATTTGATTTAATGTCCTAATTGTGTCTTTTTATTGAGCAAGGGAGTTTTGAGGTGACACTCAACTGTGGGACTTGAACACCGAGGGATAAGGGTGTAACCGACTATCGACATTGTGAGACTTGACATTTTGAAAAGTCACCATGTGTTGTAAGTATCCAAATTTGTATTAAAATGTCACATAGTGTTAGTATGTGTTGAATGGTGGCACAAATGAGATGCATAGACGTCAATCAAACTCAATTTGGGTAACGCGTACTTGTTGGAAACATTGTTCTTTCCCATTAACTACATCACCAACATAATTCTGCACCCAATTTGAGGACTTTGTGCCTCCCTTGTGTTTGTACCATGCATGGAAGTGTGCACAACGTCCAAAAACCCAAAAAATGGGCATCTTTGAGTATTGATTTGATGGAGTATTAAGAACTCATTCTAAACATATAAATGTATCTTCTTAAATGCTAAACCCTAGAGAGGGCTCTATCTTAAAATTTATAATATATGTCCCTTTAAAATTCCACTTATTTTGGTTTCTTCGTCGATTGAATGACTCGGGATGTCACCATGTGTCATGAACAACATACCAATGACAATGCTTGGAGTTATTTTGAAATAACTTTAAGTTTTGTTCCTCTAAGTTACCTAAAAGGACCTAAAACGAATGAAAACTCGATGTTTGTACGAGTTCAGCCCTAAAATGTTCCCCTATCAAGCCAAATTTGATTTAATGTCCTAATTGTGTCATTCTATTGAGCAAGGGAGTTTTGAGGTGACACCCAACTGTGGGACTTGAACACCGAGGGATAAGGGTGTAACAGACTATCGACATTGTGAGACTTGACGTTGTGAAAAGTCACAATGTGTTGTAAGTATCCAAATTGGTCTTAAAATGTCACATAGTGTTAGTATGTGTTGATTGGTGGCACACATGAGATGCATAGACGTCAATCAAACTCAATTTGGGTAACGCTTACCCGTTGGAAACATTTTTCTTTCCCATTAAGTACATCACAAACTTTATTTTGCACCCAATTTCAGAACTTTGTGCCTCCCTTGTGTTTGTACCATGATTGGCAGTGTGCACAACGTCCAAAAACCCAAAAATAGGCATCTTTGCGTATTGATTTGATGGAGTATTAAGACCTCATTCTAAACATACAAATGTATGTTCTTAAATGCTAAACCCTAGAGAGGGCTATATCTTAAAATTTATGATATATGTCCCTTTAAAATGCCACTTATTTTGGTTTCTTCGTCGATTGAATGACTTGGCGTGTCACCATGTGTCCTTAACAACATACCAATGACAATGCTGGGAGTTATTTTGAAATAACTTCAAGTTTTAATCCTCGAGTTCAGCCATGAAATGTTCCCCCATCATGCCAAATTTGATTTAATGTCCTAATTGTGTCATTCTATTAAGCCAGGGAGTTTTGAGGTGAAACCCAACCATGGGACATGAACACCGAGGGATAAGGGTGTAACCGACTATCGACATTGTGAGACTTGACGTTGTGAAAAGTCACCATGTGTTGTAAGTATCCAAATTGATCTTAAAATGTCACAGAGTGTTAGTATGTGTTGAATGGTGGCACACATGCGATGCATAGAAGTAAACCAAACTTACTTTGGGTAACGCGTACCCGTTGGAAACATTGTTCTTTCCCATTAACATCACCAACATAATTTTGTATCAAATTTGAGGACTTTGTGCCTCCCTTGTGTTTGTACCATGCATGACAGTGTGCACAACGCCCAAAAACCAAAAAATAGGCATCTTTGAGTATTGATTTGATGGAGTATTAAGAACTCATTCTAAACATATAAATGTATCTTCGTAAATGCAAAGCCCTAGAGAAGGCTCTATCTTAAAATTTATAATATATGTCCCTTTAAAATGCCACTTATTTTGGTTTCTTCGTCGATTGAATTACTCGGGGTGTCACCATGTGTCGTGAACAACATACCAATGACAATGCTGGGAGTTATTTTGAAATAACTTCAAGTTTTGTTCCTCTAAGTTACCTAAAAGGACCTAAAACGAACGATAACTCGATAATTGTACGAGTTCAGCCATGAAATATTCCCCCATCATGCCAAATTGGATTTAATGTCCTAATTGTGTCATTCTATTGAGCAAGGGAGTTTTGAGGTGACACCCAACTGTGGGACTTGAACGTCGAGGGATAAGGGTGTAACCGACTATCGACATTGTGAGACTTGACGTTGTGAAAAGTCACCATGTGTCGTAAGTATCCAAATTGGTATTAAAATGTCACATAGTGTTAGTATGTGTTGAATTGTGGCACACATGAGATGCATAGACGTCAATCAAACTCAATTTGGGTAACGCGTACTCGTTGGAAACATTGTTCTTTATCATTAACTACATCACCAACATAATTCTGCACCCAATTTGAGGACTTTGTGCCTCTCTTGTGTTTGTACCATGCATGGCAGTGTGCACAACGTCCAAAAACCCAAAAAATAGGCATCTTTGAGTATCGATTTGATGGAGTATTAAGAACTCATTCTAAACATATAAATGTATCTTCTTAAATGCTAAACCCTAGAGACGGCTCTATCTTAAAATATATAATATATGTCCCTTTAAAATGCCACTTATTTTGGTTTCTTCGTTGATTGAATGACTCGGGGTGCCACCATGTGTCCTGAACAACATACCAATGAGAATGCTTGGAGTTATTTTGAAATAACTTCAAGTTTTGTTCCTCTAAATTACCTAAAAGGACCTAAAACGAATGAAAACTCGATAATTGTACGAGTTCAACCCTAAAATGTTCCCCCATCATGCCAAATTTGATTTAATGTCCTAGTTGTGTCATTCTATTGAGCAAGGGAGATTTGAGGTAACACCCAACTGTGGGACTTGAACAGCGAGGGATAAGGGTGTAACCGACTATCGACATTGTGAGACTTGAAGTTTTGAAAAGTCACCATGTGTTGTAAGTATCCAAATTGGTCTTAAAATGTAACATAGTGTTAGTATGTGTTGATTGGTGGCACACATGAGATGCATAGACGTCAATCAAACTCAATTTGGGTAACGCGTACCCGTTGGAAACATTTTTCTTTCCCATTAACTACATCACAAACTTTATTCTGCACCCAATTTGAGAACTTTGTGCCTCCCTTGTGTTTGTACCATGAATGGCAGTGTGCACAAAGTCCAAAAACCCAAAAATAGGCATCTTTGCGTATTGATTTGATGGAGTATTAAGAACTCATTCTAAACATATAAATGTATATTCTTAAATGCTAAACCCTAGAGAGGGCTCTATCTTAAAATTTATAATATATGTCCCTTTAAAATGCCATTTATTTTGGTTTCTTCATCGATTGAATGACTCGGGGTGCCACCATGTGTCCTGAACAACATACCAATGAGAACTCTTGGAGTTATTTTGAAATAACTTCAAGTTTTGTTCCTCTAAATTACCTAAAAGGACCTAAAACGATTGAAAACTCGATAATTGTACGAGTTCAACCCTAAAATGTTCCCCAACATGCCAAATTTGATTTAATTTCCTAGTTGTGTCATTCCATTGAGCAAGGGAGTTTTGAGGTAACACCCAACTGTGGGACTTGAACACCGAGGGATAAGGGTGTAACCGACTATCGACATTGTGAGACTTGAAGTTGTGAAAAGTCACCATGTGTTGTAAGTATCCAAATTGGTCTTAAAATGTCACATAGTGTTAGTATGTGTTGATTGGTGGCACACATGAGATGCATAGACGTCAATCAAACTCAATTTGGGTAACGCGTACCCGTTCGAAACATTTTTCTTTCCCATTAACTACATCACCAACATAATTCCGTACCAAATTTGAGGACTTTGTGCCTCCCTTGTGTTTGTACCATGCATGGAAGTGTGCACAACGTCCAAAAACCCAAAAATAGGCATCTTTGAGTATTGATTTGGTGGAGTATTAAGAACTCATTCTAAACATATAAATGTATCTTCTTGAATGCTAAACCCTCGAGAGGGATATATCTTAAAATTTATAATATATGTCCCTTTAAAATGCCACTTATTTTGGTTTATTCGTCGATTGAATGACTTGGGGTGTCACCATGTGTCCTGAACAACATACCAATGACAATGCTGGGAGTTATTTTGAAATAACTTCAAGTTTTGTTCCTCGAGTTCAGCCATGAAATGTTCCCCCATCATGCCAAATTTGATTTAATGTCCTAATTGTGTCATTTTATTGAGCAAGGTAGTTTTGAGGTGAAACCCAACCGTGGGACTTGAACACCGAGGGATAAGGGTGTAACCGACTATCGACATTGTGAGACTTGACGTTGTGAAAAGTCACCATGTGTTGTAAGTATCCAAATTGGTCTTAAAATGTCACAGAGTGTTAGTATGTGTTGAATGGTGGCACCCATGCGATGCATAGACGTAAATCAAACTCAATTTGGGTAACGCGTACCCGTTGGAAACATTATTCTTTCCCATTAACAACAGCACCAACATAATTCTGTACCCAATTTGAAGACTTTGTTCCTCCCTTGTGTTTGTACCATGCATGGCAGTGTGCACAACGTCCAAAAACCAAAAAATAGGCATCTTTGCGTATTGATTTGATGGAGTATTAAGAACTCATTCTAAACATATAAATGTATTTTCTTAAATGCTAAACCCTAGAGAGGGCTCTATCTTAAAATTTATAATATTTGTTCCTTTAAATTGCCACTTATTTTGGTTTATTCGTCAATTGAATGACTCGGGGTGCCACCATGTGTCCTGAACAACATACCAATGAGAATGCTTGGAGTTATTTTGAAATAACTTCAAGTTTTGTTCCTCTAAATTACCTAAAAGGACCTAAAACGATTGAAAACTCGATAATTGTACGAGTTCAACCCTAAAATGTTCCCCCATCATGCCAAATTTTATTTAATGTCCTAGTTGTGTCATTCCATTGAGCAAGGGAGTTTTGAGGTAACACCCAACTGTGGGACTTGAACACCGAGGGATAAGGGTGTAACCGACTATCGACATTGTGAGACTTGAAGTTGTGAAAAGTCACCTTGTGTTGTAAGTATCCAAATTGGTCTTAAAATGTCACATAGTGTTAGTATGTGTTGATTGGTGGGACACATGAGATGCATAGACGTCAATCAAACTCAATTTGGGTAACACGTACCCGTTCGAAACATTGTTCTTTCCCATTAACTACATCACCAACATAATTCCGTACCAAATTTGAGGACTTTGTGCCTCCCTTGTGTTTGTACCATGCATGGAAGTGTGCACAACGTCCAAAAACCCAAAAATAGGCATCTTTGAGTATTGATTTGATGGAGTATTAAGAACTCATTCTAAACATATAAATGTATCTTCTTGAATGCTAAACCCTCGAGAGGGATATATCTTAAAATTTATAATATATGTCCCTTTAAAATGCCACTTATTTTGGTTTATTCGTCGATTGAATGACTTGGGGTGTCACCATGTGTCGTGAACAACATACCAATGACAATGCTGGGAGTTATTTTGAAATAACTTCAAGTTTTGTTCCTCGAGTTCAGCCATGAAATGTTCCCCCATCATGCCAAATTTGATTTAATGTCCTAATTGTGTCATTTTATTGAGGAATGTAGTTTTGAGGTGAAACCCAACCGTGGGACTTGAACACCAAGGGATAAGGGTGTAACCGACTATCGACATTGTGAGACTTGATGTTGTGAAAAGTCACCATGTGTTGTAAGTATCCAAATTGGTCTTAAAATGTCACAGAGTGTTAGTATGTGTTGAATGGTGGCACCCATGCGATGCATAGACGTAAATCAAACTCAATTTGGGTAACGCGTACCCGTTGGAAACATTGTTCTTTCCCATTAACAACAGCACCAACATAATTCTGTACCCAATTTGAGGACTTTGTTCCTCCCTTGTGTTTGTACCATGCATGGCAGTGTGCACAACGTCCAAAAACCCAAAAAATAGGCATCTTTGCATATTGATTTGATGGAGTATTAAGAACTCATTCTAAACATATAAATGTATTTTCCTAAATGCTAAACCCTAGAGAGGGCTCTATCTTAAAATTTATAATATTATGCCCCTTTAAATTGCCACTTATTTTGGTTTATTCGTCAATTGAATGACTCGGGGTGCCACCATGTGTCCTGAACAACATACCAATGAGAATGCTTGGAGTTATTTTGAAATCACTTCAAGTTTTGTTCCTCTAAATTACCTAAAAGGACCTAAAACGATTGAAAACTCGATAATTGTACGAGTTCAACCCTAAAATGACCCCCCATCATGCCAAATTTGATTTAATGTCCTAGTTGTGTCATTCCATTGAGCAAGGGAGTTTTGAGGTAACACCCAACTGTGGGACTTGAACACCGAGGGATAAGGGTGTAACAGACTATCGACATTGTGAGACTTGAAGTTGTGAAAAGTCACCATGTGTTGTAAGTATCCAAATTTGTCTTAAAATGTCACATAGTGTTAGTATGTGTTGATTGGTGGCGCACATGAGATGCATAGACGTCAATCAAACTCAATTTGGGTAACGCGTACCCGTTCGAAACATTGTTCTTTCCCATTAACTACATCACCAACATAATTCCGTACCAAATTTGAGGACTTTGTGCCTCCCTTGTGTTTGTACCATGCATGGAAGTATGCACAACGTCCAAAAACCCAAAAATAGGCATCTTTGAGTATTGATTTGATGGAGTATTAAGAACTCATTCTGAACATATAAATGTATCTTCTTGAATGCTAAACCCTCGAGAGGGCTATATCTTAAAATTTATAATATATGTCCCTTTAAAATGCCACTTATTTTGGTTTATTCGTCGATTGAATGACTTTGGGTGTCACCATGTGTCCTGAACAACATACCAATGACAATGCTGGGAGTTATTTTGAAATAACTTCAAGTTTTGTTCCTCGAATTCAGCCATGAAATGTTCCCCCATCATGCCAAATTTGATTTGATGTCCTAATTGTGTCATTTTATTGAGCAAGGTAGTTTTGAGGTGAAACCCAACCGTGGGACTTGAACACCGAGGCATAAGGGTGTAACCGACTATCGACATTGTGAGACTTGACGTTGTGAAAAGTCACCATGTGTTGTAAGTATCCAAATTGGTCTTAAAATGTCACAGAGTGTGTGTTGAATGGTGGCACCCATGCGATGCAAAGACATAAATCAAACTTAATTTGGGTAACGCGTACCCGTTGGAAACATTGTTCTTTCCCATTAACAAAGCACCAACATAATTCTGTACCCAATTTGAGGACTTTGTTCCTCCCTTGTGTTTGTACCATGCATGGCAGTGTGCACAACGTCCAAAAACCAAAAAATAGGCATCTTTGAGTATTGATTTGATGGAGTATTTAGAACTCCTTCTATACATTTAAATGTATCTTCTTAAATGCTAAACCCTATAGAGGGTCTATCATAAAATTTATAATATATGTACCTTTAAATTGCCACTTATTTTGGTTTATTCGTCAATTGAATGACTCGGGGTGTGACCATGTGTCCTGAACAACATACCAATGACAATGCTGGGAGTTATTTTGAAATAACTTCAAGTTTTGTTCCTCTATATTACCTAAAAGGACCTAAAACGAATGAAAACTCGATAATTGTACGAGTTCAGCCATAAAATGTTCCCCTATCATGCCAAATTTGTTTAATGTCCTAATTGTGTCATTCTATTGAGCAAGGGAGTTTTGAGGTGACACCCATCTGTGGGACTTGAACACCGAGGGATAAGGGTGTAACCGACTATCGACATTGTGAGACTTGACGTAGTGAAAAGTCACCATGTGTTGTAAGTATCCAAATTGGTCTTAAAATGTCACATAGTGTTAGTATGTGTTGAATGGTGGCACACATGAGATGCATTGACGTCAATCAAACTCAATTTGGGTAACGCGTACCCGTTGGAAACATTGTTCTTTCCCCTTAACTACATCACCAACATAATTTTGTACCCAATTTGAGGACTTTGTGCCTCCCTTATGTTTGTACCATGCATAAAAGTGTACACAACGTCCAAAAACCAAAAAATAGACATCTTTGAGTATTGATTTGATGGAGTATTAAGAACTCGTTCTAAACATATAAATGTATCTTCTTAAATGCTAAACCCTAGAGAGGGCTATATCTTAAAATTTATAATATATGTCCCTCTAAAATGCCACTTATTTTGGTTTCTTCGTCGATTTAATGACTCGAGGTGTCACCATGTGTCCTAAACAACATACCAATGACAATGCTGGGAGTTATTTTGAAATAACTTAAAGTTTTGTTCCTCTAAGTTACCTAAAAGGACCCAAAACAAATGAAAACTCGATAATTGTACGAGTTCAGCCATGAAATGTTCCCCATCATGCCAAATTTGATTTCATGTCCTAATTGTGACATTCTATTGATCAAGGGAGTTTTGAGGTGACACCCAACTGTGGCACTTGAACACCGATGGATAAGGGTGTAACCGACTATCGACATTGTGAGACTTGACGTTTTAAAGTCACCATGTGTTGTAAGTATCCAAATTGGTCTTAAGATGTCACATAGTGTTAGTATGTGTTGAATGGTTGCACACATGGGATGCATAGACATCAATTAAACTCAATTTGGGTAACGCGTACTCGTTGGAAACATTGTTCTTTCCCATTAACTACATCACCAACATAATTCTGCACCCAATTTGAGGACTTTGTGCCTCCTTTGTATTTGTACCATGCATGGCAGTTTGCGCAACATCCATAAACCCAAAAATAGGCATCTTTGAGTATTGATTTGATGGAGTATTAAGATCTCATTCTAAACATATAACTTGTAATATTTTAAAAATAACTCCCACACTTGAAAGTGTAATGTTATTCAGGACACATGGTGACTCCCTTAGTTAATCAGTCGATGAAAAAACAAAAAATAAATACAATTTTACAGTGATAGGCATATAAAAAAATAAGATAGAATCGTCTTTAGGTTTTAGGATTATGGACATTATATTAAGATATTTAGAAGGAGATTTTAAGACACAGTCAAATCCATATGCAAAGATGTCGATACTTGTGTTTTTGGAGGTCGTACACACTGTCATTGCAATGCTAATAGAATAATAACCCAATAATACAAAATAAAATTTATTATGACACTCCACAACAAAAGAAACAAAAAACAAATATATATATATATTTGTTACATTAAGATGGAGCCTTTAAAATATTTGTATTTGTGTGTAAAAATGTAGATAGCTTTTTTTGAAAAATTTAAATTTTGAAAATTTTGAAGTGAGTTGTCCCATCCTCTTCATTACAGGCAACCACACAACACATATAGTTTTTCCCCGAGGTTTTTTCTCTCAAATCTCTCTCTCTCATGAGTTTCCTGAATTCAACTTCTCCTTCCATCTCTATCACAAATCCATGGCGGACCTGGTAGATACAGGCGTTGGGGAGCAGATTTCACCTTCCAAAGACATCGAACAGGTGATTTCAGATCTATACAAAGTTCCGATCGAGGAGGAGGTAAGTCCGGTTAATTTGGAATTCCTTTTAACTGCAAATCCCCTCACTCCTATCTTGAACCCAACCAAAGATCGAGGATCTAGCCCTCAAGAACACGTAGGAGATGGTGGGTCCAAAACGGAAGAGGGAAACCCCAACAAAACCGAAATTGGAGGAGGGGATTCGCATGAGGAGGCAAAGGAGGCACACCCTAACTCCACCGACACAATTGGTAGACAAATCTGGGTAGATTCAACAAAAGTACTTCCTTTATCAATGGTTGAAGGACCACAGTTCGAGGATGCTAGTGGCATAATCCAATTGGTCGATGCTGCTGCCTTAGTTGAGAAGAGAAAGAATCCAGAGACGGAAAAAATTGAGAGGAAGAAGAAAGCCAAGAAGCAGCTTCACTTCGCTTCGGAGGAGGACAAAATTGAGTACATCCCAAGGAGGTCACCCCGGAAAAAGTCACCCCCACCAAAACCATTGAAGAAAAGGGGAAAGAAAAAGGTTTCTAAGGAAAAGTGCTTCGAAGATGAAGTAAAGAACATCCAGCACACACCTGGATTTGACATGTTCATGTAAGTAATCTTCTGTTAAAAACATGAATTTTAATATTAAATATGCTATCTAAAGATTTGATCTTTCTAACTACAGTAATGTGTTATGCTGAAAAAATTGTTAATTGCATTTTCTTAATTATGAATAATTCCTACTATTGTTATAAAAACTGATTTCCTTTTTTTTTTTTTGCAACTGTTTACATATGCTTGTTAATTTGCAACTGTTTACATATGACAGTGAGGAGAGGAAATATGCTTTCTAATTGAAATAAAAGGATATGCCTCCCCAACTTTTGGTATAGATGTATGCACTATTCTGCAATTTACCACAGGAGGAACTAGACACCTACGAGAAAAGAGCCTTGGAATCCTCTAGTGATGAGGATCGTGATCTAAGCAGATACAGCTTTGAGATGAGGAAGAATAAGGAGGAAAAACAGATTGAAGAACAAGAAGATGATGAGGAGGAGTCAGATGAGGAAGCGAAGGAAGAGAAGTTTGCATGTTATTACTTCATCTCTAATGGCTTTCGGAAAATAGACCCTAAAATGAGGATGACCAAAGCGGTCCTACAAAGCATCAACTTGGAGTGGAAATGCATGAGCAATATCCAGAAGGAACCTTATCTCACACCGGCTGTTAAAGAAAAAGACAAGAGGAAAAGTGAATGTAATTTGAAAATGAAGTTGACGGGGGAGAAGGAAAAGTTGAAGAAGAAGGCGGTTGAACCCAAGCTGAGGGGTAAGTCAGAAAAAAAGTTGAAGAATCCAAGGCGATCCCAGAGTTACATGAGCCTGCCCTCTGTTCGCAATCTTTTTAAAGAAATGACAGATGAACAAAAAGCATGGATGCATGAAGTGGGCCTTGGAGGACTGCAGCACCTAAAGATCACGGAAACCCCAGAGATATTCAACCACTTCATTTACAAGTGCTTCGATACCGACGGGTACTTGACAGCGCACGGCCGCACCGTGGAGATAACACTGGAAGTTGTCGGGTGGCTATCTTGAATCCGATGCTACGGAGAAACAGAATTTCCGGAGGTCGATCCGCTTGTTCTCCCCATAGTTGAAGAAAGTATCGGCCTCGTTAAGGATAACACAACTTTAGGTGAGTATGTTCGGTGGTTCGAGGCGGATGAGAACAGGATGCTGTTAAATGATGAGTGGAAACGAAGGGCTGTTTGCTTGATCTTGGGTCCACTGGGAATGCCGATAGGACGAGCAAGAGTCCGGAGAGGTCTTGCTAATCTTGTTGTTAATTTGGAGCACCTAAAAGAGGTAAACTGGGCAGCCTTATGGCTTGATCACTTTAGGACACAGCAAGTTAAGGCTCAGACTGGGACAACCCTTTGCGGAACTGGTTGCGTGCTCATTCTTTTGGTAAATCTCTAACTCTGTTTCAGTTATTTTAAACATGAAGTTTAAATCATTAAGACCTATTTCTTAAATGCTGCCATCTTAATTTTACTTTTCTAGCTTTTTTTCATGGAAAAGTTCTGCCCAAAGTATCTGGAAAACCCAAAAGGATGCCAGGATGAGGAAGAAAGTCCAAGGTTGAAATTCAGGGAAACCTCTGATGTTTCAAAGAGATGGAAGTATGTCCAACAAAACAAGAATGTGAGTGAACTTTAACAATGATATTAAAGTGTCCTATTTATGTATTAAGATTACTATCTTAAGTTTATGTCTCTCATCTTTGTTTTTCTATGGAGTTGAAGTTGAAAAAGGTGATGATGAGCCCAAAATTGAGAATGTTGTTGCTCCAATAGTCCAACTAATGCCTCCACCTCCACCAGAGGATTTTTGGAAGTGCATTGTGGGACAGGTGGTTGAATTTGTTGACAAAGAGTATCTTTTGGCCTTGTGGGCGGAAAAGGAGAAGGCAGAAGAGAAGAAGAAGGAAGAAGATAAGAAGAATGAAGAGGATGAGAATAAGGAGAAAGAGGAAGGGGGTAAGAAAAAGGTGGAAGAGGAAGGAGCTCAGAAGACGAAAGAGAAGGGAAGTGTGAAGAAGAATTAATAGCTAAGAAGAAGCAGAAGATAGAGGAGGATGAGGTTAACTCTCCATGAAGGTGGTCTACACAATCAGCTCCAGCACTGAGGTAAATGTGTTAACATTATTATCTTAATATTTGAGATTTATTTTTAAAGTTTTAACACCCCTAATGATTTTTTTGATTTATTAGGCGGCCTCCAATGTACCTCCCCAGCCATTCCTTGTTCATGGTTCTCCGAAGAACCCTAGGGGAAACTTTGTTGGGATTGCCCGGGGAAGGGCAGATCGGATCATTAGAGCGTCTTCAGGGATATCGCTGTATAAGAAACACATGAATCCTAAAGAATTGACATCTATCACCCATGACTGAAGCAGAACATTGCTGGCTCCATTACTACATGTCGCACAAGTATGCGAGCACGTACGAACACAACAGCAAGAATTTTTATCTTCCACCGGAATTGGCAAAGTAAGTTTTATTTACATTCAAACTTCGCAAATAATTCTTATGTGTGGCATGCATTATGTTTGTACTTATGTTTGTGTATCATATATAACATGTAGTGAGATAGTTGCTGACATGGGTTGTATGGCTAAACTAACGAGGGCTTCCGCATGGCGCCTCCGGGATGAAAAGTGGTTTGACGACTAGGTGATGGATGCTTACATACAATTCATTCATCTTCAAGAACATAGCCGGAAATTCGAAGGAATCAAGCGGATTTGGTTCCTCGGAACCTGTTATTCTGTAAGTTCATTGCCTTTTCATTTTTATGATATCACTCAATTCAAAATTCATCTAGGAAAATACCTGATTAGTTATCATATTAGTTCAGCCCGCAAATGTCCTCGAATACTTCAAGGCGCACAGCAGTCGGGAGGAGAGTGGAGCGAGATGGGATACGTAAGTATTCCGATTACTATCAATACAAGCTACTTTGTTCTTTTGTATAACTTACTTTATCTTGAATTGTTGATGATTAGATCGCCGTTCCGTTGAATGTCGATCACCTTCACTGGTTCATGATGGTTATTTCCTTTGTTGGCAAAGAAATATTCGTCTTGGACTCGCATACTGGCATGGGGTATTCTGAGTTAGATGTTGCTGCCAAAATTGGGCAAATGCACATAATGGTCACCAACTAATCAGAATACAATGATGACATAACACGCTGGCCGGTGTGGTACATGAAGGACGATGTTCCCCAACAATCAAATGGGTAATAATCTAACTACTTAATATTACTAACTAATCTATTTAAATATATTTTATATAAATTAAAGTTGCATTCTATGTTTATTTGTCAGGAATGACTGTGGTCCTCATGTCTGCTTCGTCATGAGTCATTTGAGGGACCAGATTCCAGTTCCAAAGAAGAAGCTCTCTATCCAGGCTCCCAACCTCAGAATCTGGATTGCTAATGAAATGGCGAGATCGAGGTATAACTGCGTATTTAACCAGAATTATCATGGGGTAAAGGAACTCATGGAGGATGAGGACCATCGGTATGCATTTACAGTTTGTACCGCAGGTTTTCAACTGTTTCCTTTGTTGCATTGAGGTCTCCGGAGAAGAAGAAGAAGAAGAAGAGGGCCAGGAAGAAGCAGAATTTTTTTTTTATGTAATGTTGTTGTGGTTTTGCTTTATGAACAATGTTTCTGTCCTTTTGGATGTTGTGGGTTGTTTTGGATGTCGCATCTTTTGTACACCTCATATGGCTTGGTAGTTAGCAGAGTTAAATCAACATTGATGAACCTTCAGCTTTTCCTGCTAAAGTGGCTATAATTGTAGTATATTGTTGGTCTGGTTCATTTATGTTAGGAATTGAATGGTTCTGCTTCCCACAAAATAAGCTAAGTGAATCGTTTCTCTTTAAATTATTAAGAATGATATCTTAAACCATAAAGAGGAGACAAACGTATTAAAGCTGCTATCTTAAAACTAAGTTTAAGAATGTTAGATTCTCAACCCACTGACACCGCGGTCTTGGTAGCTGAGGAAGTTATTATATTACATCCATATATTAATGTGGAGATAAACATTTCAGAGATTTCGTATTTATTAAGGTAATAAATTAAAGCATTCTTCATGTTTTTAGAAATTTTGTTTCCAAAATGGTGCAATACTACTTTTTGGTGGTTGGGGTCTTCTTGTTTGAAAATATGCTATTTTAAGGTATCTCACATTCTTAGATAGGATGGAACAGTTTCATATGAACACCTCATATGACTTGGTAGTTTGCAGAGTTAAATAAACATTGATGAAACTTCAGCTTTTCCTGCCAAAGTGGCTAAAATTTAAGTATATGGTTGGTCTGGTTCATTTATGTTAGGCATTGAATGGTTCTGCTGCCCACAAAATAAGCTTAGTGAATTGTTTCCCTTTAAACTATTAACGATGCTATCTTAAATCTTAAAACTAGGTTCAAGAATGTTAAAGCTTCAACTCACTGACACCAAGGTCTTGGTAGATGAGGAATTTAGTATATTACAACCATATATTAATGAGGAGATAAACTTTACAGGGATTTCGTATTTATTAAGGTAATAACTTAAAGCATTCTTCATGTTTTTATAAAAATTATTTCCGAAATGGTGCAATACTAATTTTTGGTGGTTGGGGTCTTCTTCTTTGAAAATTTGCTATTTTAAGGTATCTCACATTCTTAGATAGGATGGAACAGTTTCATATGAACACCTCATATGCCTTGGTAGTTAGCAGAGTTAAATAAACATTGATGAAACTTCATCTTTTCCTGCCAAAGCGGCTAGAATTTAAGTATATGGTTGGCCTAATTCATTTATGTTAGGCATTGAATGGTTCTGCTGCCCACAAAATAAGCTTAGTGAACTGTTTCTATTTAAACTATTAATGATGCTATCTTAAATGTTAAAGCTAGGTTCAAGAATGTTAAAGCTTCAACTCACTGACACCAAGGTGTTGGGTTGCTGAGGAATTTATTATATTACATCCATATATTAATGAGGAGATCAACTTTGGAGGGATTTCGTATTTATTAAGGTAATAACTTAAAGCATTCTTCATGTTTTTATAAAAATTATTTCCAAAATTGTGCTATACTAATTTTTGGTTGTTGGGGTCTTCTTCTTTGAAAATCTGCTATTTTAAGGTATCTCACATTCTTAGATAGGATGGAACAGTTTCATATGAACACCTCATATGGCTTGGTAGTTAGCAGAGTTAAATAAACATTAATGAAACTTCAGCTTTTCCTGCCAAAGAGGCTAGAATTTAAGTATATGGTTCGTCTGGTTCATTTATGTTAGGCATTGAATGGTTATGCTGCCCACAAAATAAGCTTAGTGAACTGTTTCTCTTTAAACTATTAAAGATGCTATCTTAAATCCTAAAACTAGGTTCAAGAATGTTAAAGTTTCAACTCACTGACACCAAGGTCTTGGTAGTTGAGGAATTTATTATATTACATCCATATATTAATGAGGAGATAAAATTTTCAGAGATTCAGTAGTTGTTCAGGTAAAAACTTAAAGCATCTTCATGTCTTTAAATTTTTTTTTCCAAAATAGTGCAATACTACTTTTCGATGGTTGGGGTCTTCTTATTTGAATATCAGGTTGAGAAGGAAGTCAATCAGAGAACCAGAAAGTGAAACAAACCAATATCAGATGAGAGGGAGCGAAATCTGTGAGAGTGGAGTTCGTGGAAAAGGTTTGGTATCTTCGCCTCATGATTATGAGGAAGAAGAATACGATTTTAAGGTCTTCGATGAAGATGAATGTTTGGACATCACTCTTACAGAGAACTATGGAGAACATGCAACCAGAAACACTATAATGGAAGTTCCAAATGGAGAGATCATACCAGGTATGCGATCTTAAAATTTAAGTTAATGACTCAAGTTATGTAGAAAGTAATTTTAAGTTTTATGCAGGAATAATGGTTACCAAGGAAGATGTTATGGCAATGACTTTTGAAAATGTGGTTCAGGCTTATGACTGGTACAACCTCTACGCACTGATTCTTGGCTTTGGGATTAGAAGGTGCAACCGCATGTATTTCGACCCGGAAACGAAAGAATGCATAAAGTCAAGGATGTACGTGTGTGCCCGACAAGGCTTGCGCTCTGAGAAGGTACGTACAAAGAAAATAGAAAACGGGATCATACCAGAAACCCTAGGTGTGTCTGCAAAGCTCGTATAAAAATATCAAGAACTTCACCTACCGAGCCTTTTAAGGTGGTTCAATTCGAACCCGGTCATTCACACGAACTTTCGGAACCACAATGCGCGAGCAACCACCGGTCACACCGAAAGGTCAGCGTGGCTGACGTTGAACATGTCAGATCTTTGAAGGAGGTGGGGATCATGTATTGCAAAAGCTCTCTTTTGATGGTTAAACAAGCCGATGGTTATAACAAGTTGGGTTACACACATAAGTATCTTTACAATAAAATGGCTTCTCTGGAAAAGATATATTCAAATGAAGGAGATGGGCAGCAGACCTTGATGTACATTGACAGTTTCAAGCATAGTCACTATGGCGTGTTCAGGGAGTAAGATTACTTCTTAAATATTAAGCATGCTATCTTATTTGTTAAGGTCTTACTAGTATTCTGGTCACTTCTTACTTATTAGTTAAAATTATTTTCTAAACCATTAAGATGTACACTCATAAACATTGGAGTTTACATCATTTATGTAACTAATCTTTCTGTTTCCCTAAGTATTATTTATTTTTTTGTAGGTTCAGAACAGGTAAAAATCATGAGTTTGAAAGTGTATTCTGGTGTGATAGGAGATCAGTTGTAGACTACAACAGATTTGGCGATGTACTCATTTTTGATGCAACGTACAAGACCAACATGTATCTAAAACCATTTTTAATTCTATCTGGCGTTAACAATCACTACCAGACGACTATTTTTTCCTGTGCTTTTCTCAACGACGAGACAGCAGAAACATATGATTGGGTTTTGAAGTGTCTGATGAAGGTAATGAATAATAAGAAGCCTTTGTGCGTCATCACGGATGGCGATTTGGCAATGAGAAAAGCTATTATGCAAAATTTCCCAGAGGCAAGACATCGTCTGTGTTCTTCGCCTCTTTGTCGGAACGCCCAGGCTAATCTGAAGTTTGGAGAAGCCTTCATGGTTGATTTTCAAAAGTGCTTGCGTAGTAGGAAACCTGAAATTTTTTGGCATGATGATTAGCATGCAATGCTTAACAGATTGGACATTGCGGATAGGAATTGGGTCCAGGTCACATATATGAACCGTCACTTGTGGGCGGAGACATACTTGAAGGATCATTTTTTCGCCTTGCAACGACCTAAAGATGCGAGAGCATCAACAGTTTCGTCAAGGATTATATGTCCTACTCGGACAAATTGACCAATGCTTGCAAGGGATTCACGAACGGGGTTGACAAGCTACGCAACAACGAGCGTAAGGCACACCATCGCTACGACCAATCAGACCCCGTGATAACAACAGGGTTCACGAAACTCGAACGCCATGCAATAGAGTTCTTCACCGAAAATGTCTTCAACATGTTTAGGATACAAGCTCGAAAGGGTGATGATTATAGAGTGTTGGAAGTCAAAACTATTCCAGAAGAGAGCTTGTACTTGTTCTACTTGATGAAAGGTCAAATCAAGAAATCCCTGGTATGTACATCTGCTTCCATTTACATATTTATATACTATGTACTCATGTACTGCATTTTTATTGCTAAATAATCTTCTCATGTTTCCTTATTGTTAGTACTGATATCTTAAGTGTTGCAGGGTTACAATTAATTATTAATGTCACAGTCTTTGAACTATTGTCCTCTGATATCTAGTACCAGGTTACAATCTGTCTATCCTTGTGTTCATTTGTATTCTCATTTCCTTCTTAATTTCTAACCACCCTATCTTTTCTTGCTTCAGCAAGTTGTTCAATGTCGTCAGGATAATAGGCTTCTCCGGTGCAAGTCTTTTCGTTGGGAGACATCGTATATGATTTGCAAACACATGTTGTTTGTTCTAAAAACAAAAAGGAGTACAGAGGATCCCAAACTCTTTAATTGCCAAAAGGTTGACAAAAACTGACAAAGAATTCTACCGAACTGAGCCATCAATGAAGGAGCCTGTTGGGAAGAAAAGTGATGACCCAGATTTGCAAGCCTTGCGCCGGGCTTCCACGAGGAACGAAGTTCAACTGTATCACCGTTTGGGCTGTACTACTGGCAAGACAATTAAGTTCTTCAAAGAGCATATGTCCGAGGGGATTCGGAAAATGCAGAGAATGATTTCTAAATCTTTTCAGGGTACACAAGGATAGATTAAGAAGGAAGAAAATCCCTATGCCCATGTGAAGAATCCGAACCCCCCGGACACCAAATGCCAAAAGGGACCCAAGAAAGGCAAGACAAGGAGGTGTGGCAATTGCAAGGAGCTGGGACACAACAGGACAACATGCCCAATCCTCCGGTAGACTCCGTCGAACAAGTGGACGATGCGGAAGACGATTTTGCACAAATACCACTTGAGTTTGATGTTAAATAGGAATACTTCTGGTCTCAATCAAGTAGTCAGTCCAAGAAAAACAAGCATGAATGATATAGGTCTGTTTAGAGTGATTTTATTCGTGATTTCTTGACAAGAAAGACGATCCGGGATACGATATTGAACAAGTACCATCTTATTTTAATGTTATTGTGGAATTATTGTGGTATTAATATTTAAACGTGCCTTTAAAGGACATGTTAGTTGGTATTGGTCTGCTTGTAGTTAATTTCATCGTTATTTATTAAGTAGAAAACTCAAATTGTTAAGACTGCTTTCTTAAATCAGGGAACTCCTTCTACTTGTTAAAGTCTACTAACTATAGGGTAGTCTTGTCTATCTCTTAGCTGCGTAGACATTAAGAACTCTATCTAAAGCGAGGTAAACTGTTAACAACTTTATCCCCAGCTGAGGTTACCTGCTATAGCGGGTAACCTTTTTTGTCTTGTAGTAGCGGGGACCACAAAAAAAAAAGAAAAAAAATAAAAAAAAAAGTTGTCAGGAACCCACTTTAGGGACGCACAGTAGACAACCCCAATAGTTACCAGTAACCCCTTTTTCATTTCCAAGTTTTGGCCTCGCTTTTTCTCCTCTCTTCCTAGCTTCTTCTCTGAGTCTTTCTCCTGCACATCCGAATGAGTCACATACCTTGTTCTTTAGAAAAACAATATCAACACACCATGTGATCACATTTGATAAATAAAATATGAATTAAATGTAAAAACTTAGTTATTCTTACTTTCACAACAAGGGCATACAATTATATTTCATGCATACACATTGTCAAATTAAGCTCAAATGAAATGGAAATTCTCTCAAAGGAAGTCTAGAGATATATAAATATAACTCCCACTCAAGAGTTTTAACATTATAGAATCACTTGAAAGATTGAAATCATCATCACTTTGATTAACAATATCCAGTGGCTCCCATCGTTCAAGTGAACATTTTCGAAATTCCTATAAATTTGCACAATTTTAAAGTTCAAGGTAGTCTTTAAAGAAGCACAAAAATCTAGTATTTAGGCACCCGTACGTAGTGGAAATACAAAAGAAAAAAGTCTACCGAAATCCCACCAAGGAATTGATTGTGAAGGCATAATCTGATGTTGAGATATTTACGCCAGTCGCACTGACTTCTGATGATTAGAAGCGATGAAAGTGAAACGCCTATATGGTATCCACACGAATGGATATGATTTGGAGTCCCCCTTCGTCGGTGCTAGTCTGCCGGAGGAAGATGGATAGTTTTGTCCGACGAAACTAGCTGATCACGGACGATTCCTCCCAAACCCTAGCTATTTCTATCTTATACGAATTGTGCTCACACGCTTCTAGGGTATATTTATAGGGATGAGAGAATTCGAATTGCAATTTAATCCTAACAGTTATGACTAGTTTGTACTTAAGTTCAATATCCATAATTTCTCTTTAGTCCAACTAATGAGTAATTAATTACAATATAAACCGTTCTTGTGTGTGACTCTTTAAGTTCCTAATTACATTGGCAGTAACAATTACAAGAATTAAGCGGTATCTAGAAATACATTAATGCTACCCAGGTAATATGAAAATCATTGATCTAACTAAACTCTATGACCAATGTTACTGTGTCATATAATCCCTTTGTTCCTATATCCATATGAAACACATGGAATGGAGAAGCGTCCTTGTATATATCCCGTCAATATTTTCTCGATTCCCTGAGTAGATTTGGACTGACAAATGACGTCAATATCTCATAAGTCTCACCCACCTCACGGAGGACTATGCATTTTCCTAAGTTTCACTCATCGAGTGGCCATGGATATTTAGTCCTATTATGTAGGAGGGAATAATCATATCTACATCACTAAAGCCCCTCAGCATGTTTCATAACATGTCCAATTACCGCATTTATAATAACTTTGTCACATAATCATGTTTGACGGTATTATAACATGTCACATTACATATACGGAAAGTAGTGACTTCAAGTCATAGGATCACAACACCATCGTTACTATGAGAAGCACTTGTGACACTCACATAACTTCAATGTAGTGTTCTCAAAGTAGGTCAATCTAGTACATTATTACTCATATTGTGTACCCATGTGTTAGAATTTATATATCATATCAATCTACCCACACATTAGTTTCGATGAATTATAATCGTCATAATTAACAATAATACTTAACTAGGGATATTTAAGAATACAAGATTTATTTGAATGACTTCATTATGTTAACCAATTTTCATATAGGTTACAGAATGAATAAAAGACATTTATAAATAAATGTCACGATAAGGTTGCTTCTAGGACATACACTAACACATGGCCACGTAAATTAAGAAGAAATGCATCATAAATATCGTCATTGAATATAATAAAAAGGATTTGATGGTTTTCTCAACTTGTGTTCGATGTCTTACAATCATCCGTGAAGTGAAAAAATTTACACAATTCCTAGAATTATATGTATCCTCGTTTTGTTAGAGAATTTTCCGGACTTTTACCTTTATTCCTAGATTTTGATCATCTCTGATTAATTATTAATCTTATAAGTTCTGCCACAATTACCAACCTTAAGGATTAACATCGAAGGTTAACCTGAACCTATACGAAGACTACCTCTTCCATAATTAAATATCATAAGATATCACAATTTAATTTAATTTAATTTTTCGGTAGAATTAATAACAGTTAGTTTGCATATATTCATAACTTATATGTAATTATGCTAGCATAACTAAAGGCTAATCTCATCATCAAAATTTATATCAACAACAAATAACTTATCTTTAATTATATTAAAATCAGTAAGATGCTGAGAAACCAACAAACCTTGTGTCGTCGTAGACTGAACATACGCGTCATCGTATACACTTTCTCATTAGAAAATGGAGTATCTTACATTCTTGATAATTCCTACTAGCGATACTGTAGTATTATCCTTAAATTATTAGATGAAACTAACTTTGATAGTGTCACACTAATAATTCCCCCAGAACCGGTTGATCCAACACTTTCTAATCTTCCTGCTTCATGGCTTTGGGGTTTATCATCTCTAATGGATTGTTTAGTTTATCTCATGCAAACATTCCTCTATCTGCATCCGCAAGTATGCATAATCTAAGTGTTTAAAATATTTAATTTTAGATCCCTTTCTCCCATCCACTCATAATAATACAACTAACCCCAATAGTTCTATGAATAGAGAAACTCACTAAATGGGCCTAAGTCCATTCTCGAAAATCATGTGTAATTTTTGGGTCGTACAAATTCCTGAACTAGTCTGGTTCATAAACAAGTCTCTAAAATCAGGCTTCATCCAAATAAAAAAAAGATTCTATAAGTGAAGAATATACTAATTCATCATCATTTACTCAGAGATCATGAACATTCAAAAAATACATGTATCATAAAATAACAACAACACAAAAACCATACGAAAAGATTTTTATAAAGACTATGTTTGTTAATAATGTCTAAATAAGTAAAGTAAAATCTTTCCTTTTAGAATAACACAATTCTTGAAACATAAATATTGAAAGACGAGAACATAAATTCATTCTGATTCAATTTTCACAAAGAAAATAAAGTGGAGAAAACATATGTCAAAAAGAGTGTCACTGCAAGTATGTTGCACACTAATTCAACGCAAGGACATATCGGAATTTTATACTCAAAAATATTTAATTCCCGTGAGCTACGGTCTACACTCATGACATTCCAACATGAAATATTTGGAGAAACTTATCTCAATTTCTTTTTAGTGTAGTTTTTGTAAATCATTTGAGATTCTAACTTCATCCAGATCATTTGAGACCCATATTTTCTTTAGAGCATTTAGGAATCTAAAGCTATCAACCTCATCCAATTTTTTTGTATTTTGACTTTTTCTCTTTGAGGATGTACTTTTTTGTTGGATTCATGAGTTGGTATCCGGGCCTTTTTGAATTACGCAAAATCCTGGGAATTCAAATAGTCATCAGAACCTATGCTAACATATAAGGAAATCATAACACAAAATCCTACAATTGATGCTACAGTTCCACAAATTGCCACTCCTTGTATAGCACACTTAAGAACTCTTTTTAGTTAGTGTATCAAGGAAAGTGTAGATATATCATTTGAAAGACTTATGGCTACAAAAAATAATTCCCTAAATTTTTACTTTCAGTATTGCAATTAGGCATGGCCATGAAAAACCATTGATGTAAAACAAAGTAGATAGATATGAACATTCCTAGAGAAATTGATATGCAAAGTCTTACAAAAAAATTGGTGTGCACCTTCCTACAGAAAAAAATGATATACACATTCCTACATATGAATTTCATAATGTTAAAGTAAAAACAAAGAAAAATAAAGATAAATTTTAAAGCTCCAAAAGAAATCAGTAAAGTCATTATGAGTATATTTTTATGTTTAAAAGTATACATACCCTTAAAATAAAACATATGTTTTCCATGTCTAGATCTAGATAGGCATGGCATGTGAAAAATATTTTATGACTATTGTAGAGTAAAATGATGCATGGGGCGAGAAAATAGACTAAGATATGTTTCAGAATCTAAGGTTGATAAAGTTGATAAATCTAACATCTTTCCATCTAATTTTTTACATGAGTAATCACATTGGAATCTACGGACATAACTTTTTGTTAGGATGGGATATGGTCTCGAGACTACGTGGAACAAGCATGTTGGGGAAATGAGGATTGAAAATATTATATTTGACTTAAGTAGCTCCTAAGGGCTCAAACAAAAAAAAAGAAAAAAAAAAATCCTAAGGGGTTATGGTAAGGAAAGATAAGTATATTTTAAATTAATATGAGAATGACAATATTTTGATTGCTCATAACCCAAAGTTGTGATTTAGCCCCTGAAACTATGGTTATTATGTTGCAATTGACAACTCTCCAGAAAAGGCTAAATTAGATTCCATTTTATTACTTTACATGTAGAGACCTTCCAAAAAAGGGTACATTTTAATTCAAACCTATAATTAATAAAGCACTTCTAATATTTAAATATTAAAAATTATCATTTAGGTCTCTGCTTGAATTTCTCAAACAAAATTTTGAATAGACAACTATAACATCTAAGAATACTTTTTATCATTATTTTTTATTCGGTGTGGGCATTTGTTATTTCTAAATAAGCACATATGAGATAAACATATGCTAGAAGCATAAACGATGAATATAAATGTCTCATTGCTCACAAGATGGGGGGCTTATATGCCATATTTCCTGGAGAGAACAAAACCATTATTATCCCTTTCACGTTATGTATAAATGTACGTTTATATTTAACAAATGGATGAATCTTTTACATTCGCATTATGCCTGGTTACATGCCCGAAACATGAAGAATTACTTGCGTTAATATCGAGATCCTCAAGAAGAGAAAAATATTCTCAAAAAAATCATCCAAAGCTTGTTGTGATATCATTAGATGCACTACAAATTCAGAATACATGACTAATAGTAAGATATTTAAACGTTATGAATATGACATTAATATGAACGGAAACAAACTTGTTAAAAAAATTATCCTAGAAGACCCATATAGCTGGAAGTAGCTATATGTACCTTATTTTTAAAATGACTGTACGGTCTTACAACCAGTCATGATTATATTTTTGAAATTTATCTAAAGGAATATGATTTATTAAAAAAAAGTGTTTTCTTAAAAATTATAAAAAAAAAATGTCAATACATACACGAAAAAACACAATTCACATAATTATATAAATATATGAAGCTTAATGTTAAGTTCTTAAGTTACCAAGAATACCTCAGACAAAAATAATACTCGCTCCTTCCTAACTGAGTGCATGGGTGGACATTTCATGAAGATTAAGGATGCGCATTTGAATTTCAAGATTTCCTAATGGTCTTTGTTGTATGTGGCACTTTTATTAGAGAAGCATGTAAAAATGTTACTTTTTGGTAGTAGAGCACTCATTTGGGGAAATCAATTTTAAGGAAGGAATGACACACAAGTTGGGAATTGAATATATTTTGAGAACGTATGTTCGCTGTAAAGTTTGGTATCTATGTTAAGATAATATGTCCCTTTCATAAGTATGGAACTCGTAAGCGAGAAATATAATGTGGTGTATTTCAAATCGCAATTCATGTCGCGGATTATGATCATATCTTTATTAGTCTATGAAACAAAAAATAATAGTTTAAAAAGTAACTACCTATGAATACGATCGTATGAAGTATAAGTTGATGGGACTCCACGGATGTTAGTTCCCATAAGAAATACTTAATTTGAAAAAAAAAAAGAACAATTGACAATAATTATAGTTGCATCTGTATTTTGTGAAGTATGATTAATAATCGCCTATTGATATATGTTTTCCACTATAGCATTATTATTCATGTTAAAAGGTGTTACAAAGAGGTGGTGTTCCAATTGAGATGCTAGTAATGTTGCAGTCTTTTTCCACCTTTATTTTTTAGTTCCCATAATTTTTTTTAGAAAGATACTAACAACGTACCCAAGCTAACTTAGGTGCATTACATAAGAATTTCATCTCCTATCCTTAGAAAATATAATTCACCACGTGTGTAATACTCTATATTTTCACTAGGGGTAATATAGTAATTTGACGCTTTAATTAGTGTTGGGTTGCGAGTGATAGTTTAAGCATATTCAAGGAATATTATTAGACCGGAAGTTCGTGTGAGAATTTTGATTTTTTGCGATCTATTTTATTTTTTCTAGACGGCAACGCGATAGCGACCACCGCGTTAACCTTTACGTTTGCCGCAACCAAATTCTCAATACCTATCATTAAATATAATGAGAAAACCCGCTTTTTTTTTCTCCATCTTCTTCTTTCTTTTTCTTCAAGTCCACATAAAACACCACCGCCCTCACAATCACCGCCACCAAGTTCACCGCCTCTCTTCCACTGCCCTCCTATTCTCTATAAAATCCAAACCCACCTCCCCCCATGGCACACACAACACCATAGCCACCTCTACCTCCATTACCACCACCATAATCATCATCTTCATCATCGTCAAATCGCCACCCGACCGGCCATTTTCACCGGCACCAACACCATCACCTCTCTCACTCTCTTTCCCTCTCTCTGTTTTTTTTCTCTCCCAACCGAAGCAGCAGGAGAAGCAGCTAGCAACAGCGGCAGCAGCCAAAAGCCACCAACCACCGCCATTGTTTCCGTCGGAAACCACCAAGAGAGCACCACTCCCTATATTTCCGGTCACACTCTCTTTCTGTTGTACCTTCTTTCTCTATTTCGACCTCAGTACCAGAAGACGAAGACAAAACTGAAGCTGTAGTAACAACAGACGCAATTCCCGCCGCCGGAACTCCATGAAAACAAGCGAAGAACTCGGTCCAGCGCAACCGCGTCACCACCCTGTGAAATTCGTGTAGATCGACTCCTGGAGGTCCGATAGTGCTTCAAGAGCTCTCATCCGCACCCAGAAGTGGCCAGAACGTCGCCGTCGAACACCATCTCCGGCCATGATTTTCGACGACTCGACCCGTCGTGTTCCTCGACCATTTCTCGCTGTTCTTCAGCTTGGTATTCTCTAAATCGTCTTCTTAGTTGTTTTTAGTTGTCAAATCTTGTTTTTAGATTCGGGGTTTGAGCTTTGATCGAGAGAATATGTGGGTGTGGGTTCATCGCGTGTCCATATTGGGGGGTGCATATTGTATTTTCTGAAATATTGGGGGAGTCAGCTGTCTGTTGACTAATTTGTTGGGGGGGCTGGGCATAGAATATGCATCTACTATTTATTGATTTGTTTAAACCTATTTCCTAAATCCTATTTCAAGAAAATAAAATGTAAACATTGCAATGAAAATATGTTTGTAGTAATAATAAACCGTTTTCATAAAAATAAGTTAATGAAACGTTTTTATATATGTATATATATTTGGAAAATAATGTTGTTTGTTTGAATAAATAGTGAGCTTCAAATTTTTTTAGTAACAAATTTAACTTTTTTTTAAATTTAATGTTGAGTTAATAGTCTCTAAAATAACAACTTATAATCCCCATAATTCTTTTATGTGATAGAAGTATATTTTCCTATTACTACGAGTGGTTATAAAGAGATAGTTCTTATTATAATCATTAGTTATAAGTGTCGTTTTACTTATTTAATGTCAAGATTATTTAAAAAAAAAATACTTCTTTTTATAAAAGACGGGTTATGTCGGATAATTGGCGCTGAATTTAGTATTTGACATAGCCGAACAACCGAGTAGGGCTATGGTCCATTCTTTTATTTAGAAATATTGTCGTTGTGCATATAGAATTGGTTATTGAGGACGACAGGTTAGTAGACAAGGACTCTGATCATCCGTATGAGTTGTATGCGATAATTTGTTGTTAAATAAGGTGAGATTACATGCTTAGCCTAGCGTGCCTAGCTCTTTTCGTATCCGAATGTGATTTCTATTTTTAGTCTCAAATTATATACTTGTTATCATTTGTGTATACTTGTCAAATATTTGAACTGTAGGCTACTGTTCTTGATAACTCTCACGCGATGATTAATGATCCGTTGTAAAGTGGAAAGGATTCGCATGTACCGGAACCAGTTCGAGTTTAATCCCCTGGGCACAGGTTCCTAAAATCATTACGGGTTATGATTCCCTGGGGTTTGGTCCCAAAAGATATGGCACTACGTGCACCCCGACTTATTTCGACGCACGCTGGAGTACTACTTCCAGATACCACTCCTTTGATTGACACTGGAGTACTCACCTAATTGTTTTCTCTTCAAAGTGCCAGCTGATTTCCTCTTCTCTCTTTCTTCGGCAGCAGCTTTGAGATAGGGTTCTTGTTGGGACCTGGTCAGCCTTTTCCATTCATTGTTTATCCTCTGTTTGACCTCGTCGGTCATCTTCACATGGGGATCTTGTTTCTTGAGCTTGTGCGTCTGAACATTTCTAACACAATCATGAGACAATAAATAAAATTAAGTTACAATTCCAAGTACTAGAGCCATAACATATAACACACAACCTCAAACATTTAAAATCAAGAAAGTCATTAGAGATAAAGTAATTACATGCAATATGATGTTTGAACAAATAATGGTTTAGAAAGGAGAAAGTGTGTAATGTAGACTAAATACAGGACCTAAATACTCTAGAAGGGGGGGGGGGTTGAATAGAGTATGGAATTTTTTTTCAAAACTCAAAGTTTAACAGAAATACTTTGTGTGAAACTCAAATCTCAAAGCCTTGAGATTTTAGTAAACTGTCTGAAACTTACAAAGGCAAAATAGTTAGCTTCAAGGCCTTGAGCTGTGAACAATTCTAAACAGCTTTTGAACTCTAGTTTGATTTGGGTTGTGTGCAGCAGATAATAATCAAACTGTAAAAAAAAAAAAAAAAAACACAAAGAAATTTACAGAGTTCAGTCCCAGTGGACCTAATCTCTGCCTGAGGGATCTAATCCCACCAGGATTGGGCAAACACTTCTTATTACTCAAACAAAAACAACCCTAGATCTTCAAGCCTATGTGATTTCCCTTACACCAATACAGCTTGTGGATCCAAACCTATATAGTTCCACCTACTAACTGTTGAGCTACCAATAACCTCTTGTTGTTCACTTGAACAACCAACCACTAGGTCAAGTGAGGTTTAAGATAATATAAAGATACACAGATAGAAGTACAAGTGAAGAACACAGTATGAAGATAAGCTGTTGAAGCCTGGATGTGTTCTTCTGGAAAACTGGATTGATTTGATCTTCGGGAATCCTGAATGAAGCTTGAATGATTGTGTGTTTGAATGAATGATCTCCCACGATTTTGACACACCTCTATGAGTATTCAGCAAGCCTCTCTCTCCTTCAAAATTCAAACCAGTCTCTTTTATCCACAGCTACAACTGATTGAGAGATTTTAGGATCTCAGTTCGTACAAATCCTCTTTCTTTTTTCAACTGAAATTCAAACAGCTTCAAGTGGATATCCGTTGGAATTTGTTGAGATTGCTCCTGCACGTTTAACAACCCTGCAACAGCATTGAAACACAGCAACAACAAAATCTAGAAAGATAACAGTGCTATGACTGTTTGGTTATCCAGTTTCTAACAAAACTGTTTAACAGAGTAGAACAATAACCTGTATATCTTCTAAAACATATGAATCATGAAAAAACAAGTTAAGAAACTTAGAAGTGAGTAAATAATCACAATACTAAGAATCACAACCTGCAAGAAAGAATCAACTAAGTTCTGTAAAAACTATCAGCAGCTCAAGGGACATCTCAAGGCCTTGGAGCTCTGAACCTGCTTCACAGAATTTCAAAGTTAAACCCAGATAACTTTGATTCTTCCTGTTCTGATCACCTGCAATTGTGTTATACATATAAATAGTGAAATCCATAAGTATATGCAGTAAACCACTGATCTGTATAATCAGATATCCAATCTGCAACACAGAACTGTTAGAACATATAACAGAATAAGATAACTCTCAAGGCTTTGAAGTTCAGTCAATATCTCAAGGCCTTGGGATAACTGAGATGCTTTGCTGCTTATGTCTTAGTCTTTGTCTTTCATCACTCAAAAAAATTTCCAACCAAAACACATTCAAGGGTCTTTGACTCAACAATATCCCCCTTGATGAAAGATAAAACCTACAGTCTTGTATAGATTTTCCTGCCACTCATATTCAAAATTAGATAACCACAATTTGCAGATACAATATACAATAATGCCAAACAGAAAACCAGCAAGGATAAAAATTACAAATTACCACAGAAAATATAAACACACAACTGATTAAACCACAAAACAACTAGGCATTATTATTATTATTTCAAACACCACTGCAAACCCAAACACAAAAGAACCACATAAATTCTCTCCCTTTTTGACTTTCGTCAAATAAGGTTGAAGAAATGTTGGATCATTACTCAGAGTTTAAAAATAAACTTAAAACAAAAAAATTGATAAAAAGTCAAGGCCTTGAGAACAGAAAAGATAGAAGAGAAAAAGATAGAGGGTCAAGGCTTTGGCAATCTCTGATCTTCACTTCTTCTTTGATGTCTGGCCTTTCTCTGAGCCTTCTCCAATTTCTTCTTCACTTGCAGCATCTTCAGCAGACATATTACCTTCTTGTTCAGCTTCCACTTCAGCAACCACTTCTTGGATTATCTCATCCACTTTCTTCTTACCCTGTACTGAATCCACCTCTATAGCTGCATCAACACATGTTTCTTCACCAACATCTTATTCATCAGTTTGTTCATACAAATCTTTTGAAGTAAGCACCAATGGAATTGGCTTCTTCTTCTTCTTTAGAAAATCTCCTAGCTTTTCTTCTGAATCCACACTAGTGTCATGACTAGTAGCAGAAGGTATCTTCTTCAGATTCAAGCCCTTGATGACAACATCCAGCTTCCCATTCATAACATTCATCAAGCCCTTGAACTGGTTGAATTCAGTTGACAGGTCAAATAACCTTTGTCTGAGATCTTCAATCTCTACCTGCTGATCTTCTAGCTTCTCAACCAACAGAGAGTAATCCTCATTGGATTGTCCTTTCCCAGATGTAGTCCCCTTAGGCTTCACAAACTCCTTCTCAGCAAGTTCTTCCTTTGACAAATTAGAATAAAACTTCCAATGCCCTTTCCCAGTCTGAACTACTCCAATCCTCTGAAGTGCAGTCTCATCTATCAACCCAAAACCTCCAGTAATATTTTCTTCTCCTTTCACAAGTACATCAAAATAGTTAAAGAAAAGAGGTAACAGGTTGGCATATGGAAGAGGATGGTTTCTAGTCCTGGTTGCAAAATAAATCATATGCTCCATAACAACTGTTGGCAAATCTATCTCAAACCCTTGAGATATCAGATACATCAAAATCAGAACCTTATCAGTTACTAACTCCCTTGAGTTCTCCGTAGGAACTACACTCCTCATCATAATTGTAAACAAGATTTTCTCTTCACAGTTGAGCATAGAGTGTGTCAACTGCTTTGGACCAGAGGGAACACCTTCAATAAAAAACATCTCATTTGCCTTATCCAGACACTCCTTCCTATCAGGATAATCTCCAACATTGTATTTCCTAGGAATTCCCAAGACTTTGGCAAAAGTCTTATGATCTAACCTCAAATCCACACCAGCCACTTTTGAAGTTAATACCATTTTATCATCACCTTCAGAAACCAAGTTTAGATAAAATAACCTAGTTAACCTACGATAGGCCTTTGAACTAGGATTCAACACCTTCCAAACAGCAGTTTCTCTTAACTTTCTCATGCAGTCTATGTCCAATTTATCCAACAATTCATCAGAAATTATGCTACAGAAAGCTACCTTAGATGAAGCATACCCTTGCATCCAAACAGTTCTAACCTCAGAATTAACAAACCACTCTGTAGGAAGTACATTCTTACCTTGATATCCTTTCTTAGTTGCAGCAGCAACTTTCATAACCCTAGTTTTCTTCTCAGAGGGTTTGGTCTTTTCTTGTCCTCCTTCAGTTGGTTTCTTCTGGATTTCTTGAGTTGATTTCCCTTTTTTCCTCTTCACCAGTCTTTTTATTTTCTCCCCATTTCTTCTTCTCTGACCTAGGTTGATCACCACCCTGTGTCTCTTGTTGTGGATCAACACTTGAGCCTTCATCTCCCTTCTCTGTTCTGGACTTCTTTGCATGAGGGGTATCCTCATGCAAACTTTGAGTGTTTTATGAATCTGAATCTGAAATCACTATCTTTTCCTTATTATTTTCTCTCTTCTTGGATCTGCCAGAGGGCTTTCCCTGTTGCTGAATTCATGCTGATTTGGGCTACATTTTGGGGTTTAGGGTTTTGAGAAGAGAATGTGATTGAGAGGAATTGAGAGAGAGAGAGAGAGTAGAGTCGCAGAAAATTGAAAGAGAATGAGAAGAAAAAACCCTGAATTTCAGCTTAAGTAGGTTGAAAAGGATAAGTCATAAAAGGACTCTGCTATATCAACATGCAAAAAACAAAAAAAAAGGATCTTGAAAAATCTTTTTGGGATATTTTAGAAAATTCTCTGAGTAATTCAAATATTATACAGTTATCTAAAAAGATAAGATATAATATTTGATGATCCAATTTGTTTTTTAAAAAAAAACAGATATTATCAAGACCTGGAGAACAATCTCAAGGCCTTGAGATTTTCTGCAGTTTGAGATATTTCAAAGCTTTGAGTTATACTTTCAAGGCTTCAGAAAGTATAATCTCAAGGCTTTGAGATTCCAGCACATAAACACATATAAGTACTAATACTCCCCCTAAACCAATGCATCCTTGTTTAGCATCCCCAATTCAAGCCTTATAGATGAAAACCTATCATCAGGCAAATGTTTAGTAAAAATATCAGCAATCTGCATTGAAGTAGAGATAAAATTTAAAACAACATAACCTTGTTCTGCATGATCTCTAAGAAAATGATGTCTCACATCTATGTGGTTTGTCCTTGAGTGCTGAACTGGATTCTTAGAGATTGAAAAAGCACTTGTGTTGTCACAATGAATAGGCACATTTCTGAAGTTATAGCCAAGATCTCTAAGTTGCTGAGCAATCCATAACACTTGTGAACATCAAGCACCAGCTGCAATATATTCAGCTTCTGCAGTTAATAATGCTTCAGAATTTGCTTTTTGGAATGCCAACTGATCAATGAAGATCCAAGAAATTGACAGCATCCAGAAGTACTTTTCCTGTATACTTTATATCCTGCAAAATCTGCATCTGAATAGCCACTCAACATAAAATTATATCTTCTTGGATACCAAAGCCCTAAGTCTCTGGTTCCATTGAAATATCTAAAAATTCTTTTGACTGCAGTTTAATGACTTTCATTAGGATCTGCTTGAAATCTAGCACACATAAAGACACTGAACATAATATCAGGTCTCCTAGAAGTTATATAAAAAAGTGATTCAATAATACCTCTGTATTCCTTTTGATTCACACTCTTACCATTTGAATCTTTGTCTAAAGAGAGTGATGAACTCATAGGGGTCGTAAGCACCTTGGACTGTTACATATTGTAATTATTCAATAAGTCCTTGGTATATTTTCCTTGATGCCCAAAGATTCCTTTCTTCATTTGTAATATATGAAGTCCAAGAAAGAAATACAGTTCACCCATTAGGCTCATCTCAAACTCCCTGCACATAAGACTAGAAAACCTTTTTGAAAGAGCATCATTAGTAGCACCAAATAATATATCATCTACATAAATCTGAACTACTAACAGATCACTTTGATGGTGTTTAATGAAAAGTGTTTTGTCAACTAAGCCTTTTTTGAAATTGTTTTCAAGTTGAAATTTTGAAAGTCTGTCATACCAAGCCCCTGGAGCTTGTTTTAAACCATAGAGAGATTTATCCAGTTTATAAACATGATCAGGAAAATTTTCATCTTCCAAACCAGGAGGTTGTGCTACAAAAACATCTTCTTGTAAATATCCATTTAGAAAAGCACATTTAACATCCATTTGATAAAGCTTTATGTGATTGTGAGATGAAAATTCAAGAAGTATTCTAATAGCTTCTAACATGGCAACATGAGAAAAAGTCTCCTCATAATCTTTACCTTCTTCCTGATTATATCCTTGAGCTACCAGTCTGGCTTTATTTCTTACCACTTTGCCATTCTCATCAAGCTTGTTTCTGAATACCCATCAGGTTCCAATAACTGATTTCTCTTTAGGTCTGGGGACCAGATTCCAAACCTTGTTCCTCTCAAACTCATTCAGCTCACTCTGCATTGCAATGATCAATTCTGCATCTTCTAGAGCTTCTTTGGTATTCGTAGGCTCAATCAAAGATACAAATGCACTAAAGCACACAAGATCCTTAACTGTCCTCTTGTCTGAGTTCCAGTTAATGGATCTGATATAATGTTATCAGCTGGATGGTCTGCAAGGTACTTAAACTTCTTTCTTGGTACCCAGGAGTATTCTCCTTTAAGGCTTTGAGTTCTTGAAACAGTAGAGGGAGCATCATAGAAAGTTTCAGCTTCTGTCTCAAGGCTTGAGATTTTGGTTCAGCAGGAGGTTCAAGGCCTTGAGATTCTGCTGATTGGTTCTGCACATTAGTTTTGCCTTTGTCTTCTTTCACAGCATCATCATCTGATTCATGCTTGTTCAAATCTATATCTGCAAAACTTTCGCTCGGAGAATCCTTAGTACTTTCATCAAAAATTACATGAATGCTCTCTTCCACAATCTTGGTTTTTCTATTATAAACTCTATAACTTTGCTAGTTTGAGAATATCCAATAAATACACCTTCATCACTTCTAGCATCAAACTTATCAAGATTGTCTCTACCATTATTATGCACAAAACAGATACAACAAAAGGGTTTGAAATAAGAAACAGTAGGCTTTCTACCTTTAAACAGTTCATAGGGGGTCTTTTTCAAAATAGTTTTAATCAAGCATCTATTCAGCACATAATTGGCAGTGTTAACAGCTTCTGCCCATATAAACTTTGGCAAATTACTTTCAAGAAGCATGGTTCTGGACATATCCTCAAGTGTCCTATTTTTCCTTTTAACTACTCCATTTTGCTTTGGAATTCTAGGTGCACAAAAGTTGTGTGAAATGCCATGCTTTGCACAAAACACATCAAAGTCAAGTTGATCAAACTCCCTACCATGATCACTTCTAATGGATGCAACAGGTAAATTTTTCAAAGTTTGAAGCTCTTTGCATAGTCTAAAAAATTCAGATAAAGCTTCAGTTTTGTCTCTAATAAACATCACCCAAGTAAATCTAGAATAATCATCAATAATAACAAATATATACATCTTAACTTTTGGAGTCTGAACTCTCATAGGACCACACAAGTCCATATGAAGCAATTCTACCGGTCTAGAAGTACTTACAAAGTTCTTTGGCTTGAATGAGCTTTTGGTCTGTTTACCTTGTACACATGCCTTGCAAACCTCATCATCTGAAAATTTCTGTGATGGTAAACTTCTTACCAAGTATTTTGAGATGAGTTTATTCAAAGTATGTATACTAATATGCCCAAGCTTTCTGTGCCAAAGCTTTAAATCTTCCTTCAAGGCCTTGAGGCATTTTAGCTTGTCACCTGCAACACTGTTAGTATTCATAGCATATAGACTATATGATCTAGGAGCAGTGAGTATGCAATCACCAGATTTCTCATCTTGCACCACACATTTCTCCTTGTCAAATATAGCTTTATAACCTTTATCACATAACTGAGAGATACTAAGCAAATTATACTTAAGTCCATCTACCAGATAAACATCACATATAGAATTTGTAGAACCATTACCAATACTACCTATACCAATGATATTGCATTTTGCTATGTCACCAAGTGTGATTGTTCCTCCAGATCTTTCTGTAAGTTCAGTGAAGAGAGACTTTTTTCCACTCATATATCTGGAACATCCACTGTCTAAAATCCATTTCTGATCTTTCCAGGCCTTGGTGACATCCTGCAAAAACAAATCATTGCCTCAACAGGCTGTTAGACCATGTGCAATGATTTGTTTTTGCAGGATCAGCCATATTTGATGGCCTAATTCCTTTTGGAACCCAAATCTGCCTAACCTGTCCCTTAAGCTGATAAGGATAAGTATTCCTCATAATATGAGGTTCTGATCTTATGAAGGGACAAGTTAATCTGACATGACCAATTTTTCCACAGTAATGACATTATGGAGAATGTCGGCTAGCAGATTTCACAAAAGTAGTTTGGCCTTTCTTTGGAAAATTTGGATTATAGCCAATCCCAGTTTTATGCATTGATTTCAGACTTCCTCCAAGAATGAGATTCAAATTATTTTCTGAGCCTATAAACCTAGCAAGGACCTTCTTGGACTCTTAAAGTTTCTCAGTCAAAGAGCAGATCTGTTTTTCTATGAGTCTTTAGATCAGCATATCTTTCAGTTAAAAGAGTGTTTTGATCAACAACCTCTTTTATTTGTGCCTTCAAGGCTTTGAACCTGCTGTCCAAGTCCTTGAAGTCCTTTTCCAGCTTTGTCTTAGAAACTTCAACAGATTTGTTTGAAAAAACTAGGTCCAGGTTTTCTTTTACCTGCTCATGAATCTTAATCTTTAAAGCAGAAATCTCATTTCTATAAATTTCCTCATTTAAAAACATACTTTTGATAATTTCAGGAAGTACATATAAAGGAATAGCAAGTAAATTTTTTACCATGTCTTCAATATGTCTGTCTGATGAATTTTCCTCATCATGCTTTTCCATGAAGCATAGGTTTCCATGCTCTTCTTCTGTGTATGTCTGATGAATCTTTTGAACATCTCCTTGATGGTCTCATCTGAATTCACCTTGAACAACTCATATTGCCTCAGAAGTATGTTGATTTTCTCATCTGATTTTTGGCACTCTTGCAGTTTGACACTCTGTTGAACTCATCTGCATATAGAGCACAATATAACAAATTCATAGCCTTATAATTTTTTGATACCTTTTCCAGTTCCGTGACTGAAAGATTTTCCTCAGACTTGATACATCTGACTCCATCAATTGTAGTGTAGTACTCAGGAGGACAATTCTGAACTATTGACCATTGTTCCATGTATTGATCTATGATGAACATCTTCATCAATGCCTTCCAGTGCATGAAGTTATCACCACAGAACAATGGAGGTCTGTTGGCTGCCCTCCTTGTGAGAATCCACCATCTCCTACTTTACTCGTAGTCACCAGATTGTTAGATCTAAAACAGTGACACAAGTTCTGATACCAATTGAAAGTGTGTAATGTAGACTAAATACAGGACCTAAATACTTTAGAAGGGGGGTTGAATAGAGTATGGAAACTTTTTTCAAAAAATAATGTTTAACAAAAATACTTTGTGTGAAACTCAAATCTCAAGGCCTTGAGATTTTAGTAAACTGTCTGAAACTTACAAAGGCGAAATAGTAAGCATCAAGGCCTTGAGCTATGAACAATTCCAAACAGCTTTTGAAACCTAGTTTGATTTGAGTTGTGTGCAGCAGATAATAATCAAACAGTAAAGTAAAGAACACAAAGCAATTTACAGAGTTCAGTCCCAATGGACCTAATCTCTGCCTGAGTGATCTAATCCCACCACGATTGGGCAAACACTTCTTATTAGTCACACAGAAACATCCCTAGATCTTCAAGACTAAGTGATTTCCCTTACACACATACAGCTTGTGGTTCAAAACCTATCTAGTTCCAGCTACTAACTGTTGAGCTAACAAGAACCTCTTGTTGTTCACTTGAAAAACCAACCACTAGGTTAAATGAGGTTTAAGATAATATAAAGATACACAAACAGAAGTACAAGTGAAGAACAAAGTATGAAGATAAGCTGTTGAAGCCTGGATGTGTTCTTCTGGAAAGCTGGATTGATTTGATCTTCTGGAATCTTGAATGAAGCTTGAATGAATGTGTGTTTGAGTGAATGATCTACCACGATTTTTTCACACCTCTCTGAGTATTCAGCAAGCCTGTCTCTCCTTCAAAATTCAAACCAGACTCTTTTATCCACAGCTGCAACTGATTGAGAGATTTTAGGATCTCAGTTCGTACAAATCCTCTTTCTGTTTTCAACTGAAATTCAAACAGCTTCAAGTGGATATCCGTTGGAATTTGTTGAGATTGATCCTACGCGTTTAACAACCCTGCAACAGCATTAAAACACAGCAACAACAAAATCCAAGATAACAGTGCTATGACTGTTTGGTTATCCAGTTTCTGACAAAACTGTTTAACAGAATAGAACAATAACCTGTATATCTTCTTAAACATATGAATCATGAAAAAACAAGTTTAAGACACTTAGAAGTGAGTAAATAATCACAATACTAAGAATCACAACCTGCAAGAATGAATCAACTAAGTTCTGTAAAAACTGTCAGCAGCTCAAGGCACATCTCTAGGCCTTGGAGCTCTGAACCTGCTTCACAGAATTTCAAAGTTAAACCCAGATAACTTTGATTCTTCCTGTTCTGATCATCTGCAATTGTGTTAGACATATAAATAGTTAAATCCATTAGTATATGCAGTAAACCACTGATCTGTATAATCAGATATCCAATCTGCAACACAGAACTGTTAGAACATATAACAGAATAAGATAACTATCAAGGCATTGAAGTTCAGTCAATATCTCAAGGCCTTGGGATAACTGAGATGCTTTGCTGCTTATGTCTTAGTCTTTTTCTTTCATCACTCAAAACAATTTCCAACCAAAACACATTCAAGGGTCTTTGACTCAACAAAAGAGATTTTAACAGTTTAGAACAAGTGTGCAGAATAGTAGACATTGGCTTCACAATTGAAACAAAATTTTACGAGATGATTGAGTAGAGAAGAAACTTACTCGAATCTGACGTACGCATTCATGGCATTGCCATGATGGGCTTCATCGTCACTATCATCTTCCCTCCTCTTTTCCACAGGTTTGTATTTTCCTCATCTTCCTTCAGTACCTCCCTATCCTCCTCTGAATCCTCCTCATCTTCTCCATCATCATCTATCTTATCTTCCACAGGTTTTTATTCTTCATCATCGTCATTATGTTCCTCGTCATTCACCTCACCCCCCTCCTCATCCTCCTCATCCTCCTGTTGCTCTCCAGCCTCCAGGATATTATCATTTGTTCTTTGCTGAACAGTGTATTTGTTTATATCAATCTCTTCATCTCTCTAGACTTCGATCGCTTTTTGCTCGTACCTTTTTATTTCATCCTAAGGTAAGTTGAGAAATACTCTATACTGATGTACTATCAGTTTAGGAGGCATATCCTTCCCTCTGTATCCCATTGTAGATTTTTGATGGTTACTGTCATAAGTAAACAGTTGCGAAACTTAGGTAAGACCTTCAAATAACACAGAAGGAAATTTTAATTTAAGAGATTACAGATCTAACAATTAAGTTACACGGGATAACAGTGCATTGTGAAACATGACAATTAACAAAGATTAATTTAGGACAAAGTGACAAGGTAGAAAATATAGTCACAAAATTAGATTTTAAGAAGGAGTTATTAATTCATTAAACAGCATGATAAAAAAGAAGGACAAATTGTTAAAAAAAAGTGAATACTTACAGGAACAGGTCAAATCCAGGAATATGCTTCACCTCTGCATCTTCATTATTGCGCTTTGAAGCCTTTCGATTTCTTCCTTTCTTCACTGCCTTCGGTGGTGCTGGATTATTCCAGGTCAATCTCCTAGGGACTGCCTCAACGTGCTCTTCCTTCTTTGCTTTCTATTTCTTCTTAATTTTCTTCTTCTATGTACTGGCACCCTCTGTACTCGTATTCTTCTCAAGTAAGGCAGCAGCCTCAGTCAATTTCTTCAATTTGTCTGATTCCGCATCCGCCATTTCAAAATCCACTATTGATAAAGGAATTGCATCAATACCATCTCCAAATTTCTTCAGACCAATTTCATCCGTGGATTGTACCTCGTTTAAACTCTGTTCTCTTTCCGAGTTGCTAGAGTTTCTATCCATCCTGTTATCGGCAAGATCTTGTTGTTTGGAACGTTTTTCTTGAATAACCTTATTTTTCGCCATGAATTTTGTATGTTGATTGAAGGAGAAGAGATGAATACGGAGAAGATGAAGATGGAGAAGATGAAGAGGAAAGTTGCGAAACTGGAGAGAGAGAGAGAGAGAGAGAGAGAGAGAGTCAGTTTCAGAAAAGTGATTGAGTAGGCAACCACAGAAGAGTCAATTACTATTAGGACTCTGCAAATGGAACTGTTCCGAAATTAAAGGCATGGTGGTCTGTGAGTGGCGGTCGAGGCGGTTGATTTGATTGGACCACTCTTTCACTTTTTTTAATTTCAAATTATTTTTTTCGTGCATGAAATTAAAAAAATTCAAAATGCGCTACAAACTTTTAAATTTTAGTATGAAATATTTAAACGAAAAAGCAAAAAATATATATATATATATATAATATTTCTAGTTTATCTTTGAGTATTGATTCATGGAGTATTAAGATCTCATTCTAAAAATCTATATTTATCTTCTTATATGCTAAACCTTAGAGAGGATCCTATCTTAAAATTTAAAATCTATTTCCCTTTAAAATGCCACTTATTTTGGTTTCTTCGTCGATTGAATGACTCCAGGTGTCACCATGTGTCCTGAACAACATACCAATGACAATTTTGGGAGTTATTTTGAAATAACTTCAAGTTTTGTATTTCTAAGTTAACTAAAAGGACCAAACACGAATGAAAACTCGATAATTGTACGAGTTCATCCATGAAATGTTGCCCCCATCATGCCAAATTTGATTTAATGTCCTAATTGTGTCATTCTATTGAGCAAGGGAGTTTTGAGGTGACACCCAACTGTGGGACTTGAACACCGAGGGATAAGGGTGTAACCGACTATCGACTTGACGTTGAGAAAAGTCACAATGTGTTGTAAGTATCCAAATTGGTCTTAAAATGTCACATAGTGTTAGTATGTGTTGAATGGTGGCACACATGGGATGCATAGGCGTAAATCAAACTCAATTTGGGTAACGTGTACCCGTGGGAAACATTGTTCTTTCCCGATAACTACATCACAAACATAATTCTGCACCCAATTTGAGGACTTTGTGCCTCCCTTGTGTTTGTACCATGCATGGCAGTGTGCACAACGTCCAAAAACCTAATAATAGGCATCTTTGAGTATTGATCGGAAGGAGTATTAAGAACTCATTCTAAACATATAAATGTATCTTCTTAAATGCTAAACCCTAGAGAGGGCTCTATCTTAAAATTTATAATATATGTCCCTTTAAAATGCCACTTATTTTGGTTTCATCGTCGATTGAATGACTCGGGGTGTCACCATGTGTCCTGAACAACATACCAATGACAATGCTGGGAGTTATTTTGAAATAAATTCAAGTTTTGTTCCTCTAAGTTACCTAAAAGGACCTAAAACGAACGAAAACTCGATATTGTACGAGTTCAGCCATGAAATGTTCCACCATCATGCCAAATTTGATTTTATGTCCTAAGGGTGTCATTATATTGAGCAAGGGAGTTTTTAGGTGACACTCAACTGTGGGACTTGAACACCGAGAGATAAGGGTGTAACCGACTATCGACATTGTGAGACTTGACGTTGTGAAAAGTCACCGTGTGTTGTAAGTATCCAAATTGGTCATAAAATGTCATATAGTGTTAATATGTGTTGAATGTGGCACACATGAGAGGCATAGACATCAATCAAACTCAATTTGGGTAACGTGTACCCGTTGGAAACATTGTTCTTTCCCATGAACTACATCACCAACATAATTCTGCACCCAATCTGAGGACTTTGTGCCTCCCTTGTGTTTGTACCATGCATGACAGTGTGCACAACGTCCAAAAACCCAAAAATAGGCATCTTTGAGTATTGATTTAATGGAGTATTAAGAACTCATTCTAAACATGTAAATGTATATTCTTAAATGCTAAACCCTAGAGAGGGCTCAATCTTAAAATTTATAATATATGTCCCTTTAAAATGCCCCTTATTTTGGTTTCTTCGTCGATTGAATGACTCGGGGTGTCACCATGTGTCCTGAACAACATACCAATGACAATGCTGGGAGTTATTTTGAAATAACTTCAAGTTTTGTTCCTCTAAGTTACCTAAAAGGACCTAAAACGAATGAAAACTCGATAATTGTACGAGTTCAGCCATGAAATGTTCCCCCATCATGCCAAATTTGATTTAATGTCCTAATTGTGACATTTTATTGATCAAGGGAGTTTTGAGGTGACACCCAACTATGGGACTTGAACACCGGTGGATAAGGGTGTAACCGACTATCGACATTGTGAGACTTGACGTTGTGAAAAGTCACAATGTGTTGTAAGTATCCAAATTGGTCTTAAAATGTCACATTGTGTTAGTATGTGTTGAATGGTTGCACAAATGAGATGCATAGACGTAAATCAAACTCAATTTGGGTAACGCGTACCCGTTGGAAACATTTTTCTTTCCCATTAACTACATCACCAACATAATTCTGCACCCAATTTGAGGACTATGTGCCTCCCTTGTGTTTGTACCATGCATGGCAGTGTGCACAACATCCAAAAACCCAAAAATATGCATCTTTGAGTATTGATTTGATGGAGTATTAAGATCTCATTCTAAATATATAACTTGGAATATTTAAATATATCTCCCATACTTGAAAGTGTTATGTTATTCACGACACATGGTGACTCCCTTAGTTAATCAATCGATGAAAAAACAAAAAGTAAATACAATTTTACAGTGATAAGTATATTAAAAAATAAGATAGGATGGTCTTTAGGGTTTAGGATTATGGACATTATATTAAGATATTTAGAAGGAGATTTTAAGACACAGTCAAATCCATACGCAAAGATGCCGATACTTGTGTTTTTGGAGGTTGTACACACTGCCATTGCAATGCTAATATAATAATAACCCAATAATACAAAATAAAAATTATTATGACACTCAACAACTGAAGAAACAAAAAAAAAAAATATTTGTTACATTAAGATGGAGCCTTTAAAATATTTGTATTTGTGTGAAAAAATGTAGATAGCTTTTTTTGAAAAATTTAAATTTTGAAAATTTTGAAGTGAGTTGTCCCATCCTCTTCATTACAGGCAACCACACAACACATATACTTTTTCCCCGAGGTTTTTTTCTCTCAAATCTCTCTCTCTCTCTCTCTCATCACTTTCCCGAATTCAACTTCCCCTTCCATCTCTATCACAAATCCATGGCAGACCTGGAAGATACAGACGTTGGGGAGCAGATTTCACCTTCCAAAGACATCGAACATGTGATTTCAAATCTTAACAAAGTTCCGATCGCGGAGGAGGTAAGTCCGGTTAATTTGGAAGTCCTTTTAACTGCAAATCCCCTCACTCCTATCTTGAACCCAACCAAAGATTGAGGATCTAGCCCTCAAGAACCCGTAGGAGATGGTGGCTCCAAAACGGAAGAGGGAAACTCCAGCAAAACTGAAATTGGAGGAGGGGATTCGCTTGAGGAGGCATAGGAGGCACACCCTAAATCCACCGACACAATTGGTAGACAAATCTGGGTAGATTCAACAAAATTCCTTCCTTTATCAATGGTTGAAGGAACAGAGTTCGAGGATGCTAGTGGCATAATCCAATTGGCCGATGCTGCTGCCTTAGTTGAGAAGAGAAAGAATCCTGAGACGGAAAACATTGAGAGGAAGAAGAAAGCCAAGAAGCAGCTTCACTTCGCTTTGGAGGAGGACGAAATTGAGAACATCCCAAGGAGGTCACCCCGGAAAAAGCCACCCCCACCAAAACCATTGAAGAAAAGGGGAAAGAACAAGGTTTCTAAGGGAAAGAGCTTCGAAGATGAGGTAAAGAACATCCAGCAAACACCTGGATTTGACATGTTCATGTAGATAATCTTCTGTTAAAAACATAAAATTTAATATTAAATATGCTATCTAAATATTTGATCTTTCTAACTACAGTAATGTGTTATGCTGACAAAATTTTTAATTGCATTTTCTTAATTATTAATAATTCCTACTATTGTTATAAAAACTGATTGCCTTATTTTTTTGCAACTGTTTACATATGACTGTTAATTTGCAACTGTTTACATATGACAGTGAGGAGAGGAAATATGCTTTCAAATTTAGAGAAAAGGATATGCCTCCCCAACTTTTGGTACAGATGTATGCACTATTCTGAAATTTACCACAGGAGCAACGAGACACCTACGAGAAAAGAGACTTGGAATCCTCTAGTGATGAGGATCATGATGTAAGCAGATACAGCTTTGAGATTAGGAAGAATAAGGAGGACAAACAGATTTAAGAGCAAGAAGATGATGAGGAGTAGTCAGATGAGGAAGAGAAGGAAGAGAAAGGAGATGAGGAGGAATACAAAGGAGATGAGGATGCGTATATGGGAGATGAAATGGATGAGAGTAATGATGAAGCTCACCATGGCAATGCCATGAATGCTTACATCAGATTCAAGTATGATTTTACTCTCGCAAAAAGTTCGTTAAATAATGTGTCTCCTGTTCTGAAATTAACTTCTTATCTATTAAAACCTCAATCTAATATATTTACTACCCTTTCTGTTAAGATTGCATGTTATTACTTCATCTCTAATGGCTTTCGCTTTAATTTTAATTGTTTGTTGCTGTTTGATTTTTTTGTATGTCTCTATAAATTTAAATTATGGGTTTATTTTCATAATTTCAGAAAAGTGAGGAGCACAGGCTTCGGAAAATAGACCCTAAAATGAGGATGACCAAAGCGGTCCTACAAAGCATCAACTTGGAGTGGAAATGCATGACCAATATCCAGAAGGAACCTTATCACACAGCGGCTGTTAAAGAAAAAGACGAGAGGAAAAGTGAAGGTACTTTGAAAATGAAGTCGACGGGGGAGAAGGAAAAGTTGAAGAAGAAGAAGGCTGAACCCAAGCTGAAGGGTAAGTCAGAAAAAAAGTTGAAGAATCCAAGGCGATCCCAGAGTTACATGAGCCTGCCCTCTGTTCACAATCTTTTTAAAGAAATGACAGATGAACAAAAAGCATGGATGCACGAAGTGGGCCTTGGATGACTGCAGCACCTAAAGATGAGGGAAACCCCAGAGAAATTCAACCACTTCATTTACAAGTGCTTCGATACCGACGGGTACTTGACAGAGCACGGCCGCACCGTGGAGATAACACCGGAAGTTGTCGGGTGGCTATTTGGAATCCGATGCGACGGAGAAACAGAATTCCCGGAGGTCGATCCGCTTGTTCTCCCCAGAGTTGAAGTATGGGCCTCGTAAAGGATAACACAACTTTCGTTGAGTAAGTTCCGTGGTTCCAGGCGGATGAGAACAGGCTGCTGTTAAATGATGAGTGGAAACGAAGGGCTGTTTGCTTGATCTTGGGTGCACTGGGAATGTCGATAGGACGAGCAGGAGCCCGGAGAGGTCTTGCTAATCTTGTTTTTAATTTGGAGCACCTGAAAGAGGTAAACTAGGCAGCCTTATGGCTTGATCACTTTAGGACACAGCAAGTTAGGGCTCAGACTGGGACAACCCTTCGCGGAACTGGTTGCGTGCTGATTCTTTTGGTAAATCTCTAACTCTGTTTCAGTTATTTTAAACATGAAGTTTAAAACATTAAGACCTATTTCTTAAATGCTGCCATCTTAATTTTACTTTTCTAGCTTTTGTACATGGAAAATTTCTTCCCAAAGTATCTGGAAAACCCAAAAGGATGCCAGGATAAGGAAGAAAGTCCAAGGTTGAAATTCTGGGAAACCTCTGATGTTTCAAAGAGATAGAAGTATGTCCAACAAAACAAGAATGTGAGTGAACTTTAACAATGATATTAAGGTGTCCTATTTATGTATTAATATTATATCTTAAGTTTATGTCTCTCATCTCTGTTTTCTATGTAGTTGAAGTTGAAAAAAGGTGATGATGAGCCCAAAATTGAGAAAGTTGTTGCACCAGTAGTCCAACTACTGCCTCCACCTCCACCTGAGGATTTTTGGAAGTGCATTGTAGGACAGGTGGTTGAATTTCCTGACAAAGAGTATCTTTTGGCCCTGTGGGCGGAAAAGGAGAAGGCAGAAGAGAAGAAGAAGGATGAGAAGGACGAAGAGAAGAAAAAGGAAGAAGAGAAGAAGAATGAAGAGGATGAGAAGAAGGAGGAAGAGGAAGGGGGTAAGAAAAAGGGGGAAGAGGAAGGAGCTCAGAAGAACAAAGATAAGGGAAAGTTTGAAGAAGAATTAATAGCTAAGAAGAAGCTGAAGATAGAGGAGGCTGAGGTTAACTCTCCCATGAAGGTGGTCTACACAATCAGCTCCAGCACTGAGGTAAATGTGTTAACATTATTATCTTAATATTTGAGATTTATTTTTAAAGTTTTAACACCCCTAATGATTTTGTTGATTTATTAGGCGGCCTCCAATGTACCTCCCCAGCCATTCCTTGTTCATGGTTCTCCGAAGAACCCAAGGGGAAAATTGGTTGGGATTGTCCGGGGAAAGGCAGATCGAATCATTAGAGCGTCTTCGAGGATATCGCTGTTAAAGCAATACATGAATCCTACAGAATTGACATCTCTCACACCCATGCCTGAAGCAGAACATTGCTGGCTCCATTACTACATGTCACACAAGTATGCGAGAACGTACGAACACAACAGCAAGAATTTTTATCTTCCACCGAAATTGGCAAAGTAAGTTTTATTTACATTCCAAATTCCTAAATAATTCTTATGTGTGGAATGCATTATGTTTGTACTTATGGTTGTGTATCATATATACTATGCAGTGAGATAGTTGCTGACATGGGTGGTATGGCTAAACTGACGAGGTCTTCCGCATGGCGCCTCCGGGATGAAAAGTGGTTTGACGACGAGGTGATGGATGCTTACATGCAAATCCTTCATCTTCATGAACATAGCCGGGAATTCGAAGGAACCAAGCGGATTTGGTTCCTCGGCACCTGTTATTCTGTAAGTTCATTGCCTTTTCATTTTTAAGATATCACTCGATTCAAAATTCATCTAGGAAAATACCTGATTAGTTATCATTTTTGTTCAGCCCACAAAAGTCCTCGAATACTTCAAGCGCACGAACACTCGGGAGGAGAGTGGAGCTAGATGGGATACGTAAGTATTTCGATTACTATCAATACAAGCTACTTTGTTCTTTTGTATAACTTACTTTATCATAAATTTTTGATGATTAGATCACCGTTCCATTGAATGTCGATCACCTTCACTGGTTCGTGAAGGTTATTTCCTTTGTTGACAAAGAAATATTCGTCTTGGAATCGCATACTTGCATGGGGTATTCTGAGTTAGATGTTGCTGCCAAAATTGGGCAAATGCACATAATGCTCACCAACTACCCAGAATACAATGATGACATAACACGCTGGCCGGTGTGGTACATGAACGACGATGTTCCCCAAAAATCAAATGGGTAATAAGCTAACTACTTAATATTACTAACTAATATATTTAAATATATTTGATATATACTAAAGTTGCATTCTATGTTTATCTGTCAGGAATGACTGTGGTCCTCATGTCTGCTTCTTCATGAGTCATTTGAGGGACCTGATTCCAGTTTCAAAGAAGAAGTTCTCTATCCAGGCTCCCAACCCCAGAATCTGGATTGCCAATGAAATGGCGAGATCGAGCTATAACTGCGTATTTAACCAGAATTATCATGGGTTAAAGGAACTCATGGAGGATGAGGACCATCTGTATGCATTTTACAGTTTGTACCGCAGGTTTTCAACTGTTTCCTTTGTTGCATTTGTAGGGTTTTAATTCATGGATGCGCAACGGAAACACAAACAATCATAAAACCATGCAAAACCCTCCAAGGATCACAAGTCAAGATACATAACGATGGTAAAGGAAGAATTCAATAACACACCTTAGGGTTCTCCTTTGATGACTTCAAACGCGAATTGTGTCACGTTCTCTATGGTTGATCTATGCCTAGAGTTGATCCTCGAATCTCCCAAGTCCTTGGTGCTAGCCTGGAAGAGGAAGAGGAAGAATAATCACGCAAAACGAGACCCAAAAGGAGGGTCTCGGACTCCTTTGTGGCCGACGGGATGGGCGGCAGCAAGAGGGGCGGTCGGCTCCTCTTGTTGCTTGCTCTATCTCCTTTTGTTCTCTCCCACTCTTTGTTATGTTCAATAATGAGCATAAGTTGTGGGAAGGAAGGAAGGAAGGAAGGTCCTTTATATAGTCCAACAACTCCTTGCCAACTACCTAAAGGACTTATTCTAGTCCTACTAGAATTCATTTTAGTCCCTTCCTTGCAAATTAGTCCCTACTAAGTTTGAAAGGTTTTGCAAAGTGATCCTTCTAATTAATTAATCCAATTAATTAATTTTCAAATCTAGTTCAACTCTATATAGCGTGTGACCCCATAGGTTCTATCTAGTTGGTAGCAACTATTTGCTAATATGGAGCGGTTTCTAGCAAAACATCCATTCTAGCCAACTAATAGAATAGTCATCTTGACAACCTTTGTACAAGTAATTGTCTCATCCCTTTGTCTCTATATCCGTATAGGAAAAGAGACATACAAGTCACACTCGTATATCCAATCCATAGTTTCTTGATCCATGGGAATAGCCTTATTCGTGCAAATAACATCAATATCCCATATTGATTTATTTGAGTCTGGCCAGACATTCTATAAGCACTATCCCTCGAGTGGCCTAGGATATTTTCTCCCGTTATGTGGGAGGGAAAAATTCTATATACGTCCACTACGGTCTCTAAGCTTGCTTCTTATTGTATCCAGTACACGCCTTTACAACTACCCAGTTACGGTGTAGCGTTTAACGCTACCAAAATCACAATAATCCACAACTAGAATATATAGTGACTTCAATTCTAAGGATGACAATAACATTGCACCGCGAGAAGCGCTTGTGACTCAACATAACGTGTATGTAGCCTTCTCGGAGATGGGTCAATCCGGTGCCAACATTCCATAATGCACACCTATGTGTTGGATCATGATATCTCCATATCAATCCAACCCCATACTAGTCTATAGATGATTGTCTTATTAATCATTATACTGGACTAGGGATATTTAAGATAAACAACCCAATTTTAAATCTAAGGACTTCATTATATTAAATATCCAATAAATAATAAATGAATTTCTAGCCACATATAATTCATACTAAACTGGATTGCCTCTAGGGCATCTATTCCAATAGTCTCCCACTTGCACTAGAGCCAATCTAGCGCATCTCGTATGCCCATACTCCTAGTATGCCCTTCATGCTTCCACTGCGTGAGCGGCTTTGTAAGCGGGTCTGACAGATTATCATCTGTAGGAATCTTGCATATCCGAATGTCTCCTCTATCGATAATATCTCGAATCAGATGAAACTTCCTGAGCACGTGCTTGGACTTCTGGTGCGATCTTGGTTCCTTTGATTGCGCGATCGTCCCAGTGTTGTCACAAAACAACTCGACTGGATCCGCAATGCTAGGGACCACACCAAGTTCAGAAACAAACTTTCTGATCCAAACAGCTTCCTTTGCTGCACCATTTGCAGCAATGTACTCAGCCTCTGTTGTAGAATCAGCCACCGTCTCTTGCTTGAAACTCTTCCAACTCACCGCTGCTCCATTCAGGAAAAACACATATGCTGACTGTGATCTAAAGTCATCTCTGTCGGTTTGGCAGCTTGCATCAGTGTAACCCCTTACACACAACTCTTCCTCACCGCCAAATATTAAGAAAGCATCCTTAGTTCTTCTAAAGTACTTTAGGATGTTCTTGACTGCAATCCAGTGACTCTCACCCGGATTGGATTGGTATCTGCTTGTCATACTCAAGGCATATGACACATCTGGTCTAATACATAACATGGCGTACATGATAGATCCTATGGCCGAGGCATAGGGAATTCTACTCATGCGTTCCTTCTCAATCTCATTGGAAGGAAAATCACTCTTCGAAAGAGTGATTCCATGTGACATGGGCAAGAATCCCTTCTTGGAATCTTGCATGTTGAACCGTTTCAACACCTTGTCAATATATGTACTTTGACTTAGGCCTAGCAACCTCTTAGATCTATCTCTATAGATCTTTATACCGAGTATATAGGCTGCTTCCCCTAAGTCCTTCATTGATAAACTCTTCCCTCGCCAATCTTTAACAGATTGTAGCATGGGAACGTCGTTTCCAATGATTAGTATGTCATCCACATACAAGACTTGAAAAGCTACAGAGCTCCCACTAACCTTCGTAGACACAAGACTCATCTTTGTTTCTGATGAAGCCAAACTCTTTGACCACTTCACCAAGACGTCGATTCCAACTCCTAGAAGCTTGCTTCAATCCATAAATGGATCGTTGCAACTTACAGACTTTGTTGACTTGCTTTGGATCCTCAAAACCCTCCGGCTGTATCATATACACGTCCTCGAGGAGATTCCCATAAAGGAATGATGCTTTGACATCCATCTGCCAAATCTCATAGTCGTGGTATGCTGCAATTGCAAGTAGGATTCGGATGGATTTGGTCATAGCGACTGGTGAAAAGGTTTCATCATAGTCAATACCATGAATCTGTCTGAATCCTTTAGCCACCAATCGGCCCTTATAGGTAATCACATTACCATCCATGTCGATCTTCTTCTTGAAGACCCACTTGCACCCAATAGGCCGCACCGCATCGGGTGGTTCCACCAAAGTCCATACTTTGTTGGTATACATGGATTCCATCTCGGATCTCATGGCTTCTAGCCACTTCTGAGAGTCTGGGCCATTAGCGGCCTCCTCATAGGTAGTAGGCTCATCATCTATGAGCATCGTGTCATCGGAATTGGTCATGAGAAGTCCATACCTCACGGGTTCCTGGCGCACTCTACTAGATCTACGAAGCTCTTGTGTTACCTGAATAGGTTGCTCCACAACTGCTTGTGGTTCCTGTTCATGTTCCATAATCGGTTCAGTGATTTGTGGTTCTTGAACCTCTTCAAGTTCTACATTCCTCCCACTTGCTTATTTAGAGAGAAACTCTATTTCTAGAAACACGCCGGTCCGAGCAAAAAACACTTTGTTCTCGGTTGGATTGTAGAAGTAGTATCCCTTAGTTTCCTTAGGGTACCCCACAAATTTACACTTATCCTATTTAGGCCCTAGCTTGTCTGATTGTAAACGTTTTACATAGACATTGCAGCCCCAAATCCTCATGAACGATAGTGTGGGACGCCTCCCACTCCACATCTCATATGGTGTCTTCATGACTGATTTAGATGGAACACGGTTAATGGTGAAAGCTGCACTTAATAGAGTGTAGCCCCAAAATGATAATGGAAGATCGGTTTGACACATCATAGAACGAACCATATCCAATAGGGTTCGATTCCTCCTCTCGGACACGCCATTCCATTGCGGCGTTCTGGGTGGAGTGAGTTGGGACACGATCCCACACTCTCTAAGATATTCGTCAAACTCTTGGCTCAAGTATTCTCCTCCACGATCCGATCGTAGAGCCTTGATACTTTTGCCAAGTTGCTTCTCTACTTCATTCTTGAATTCTTTGAACACTTCAAAGGATTCGGATTTCGCCCTCATAAGGTACACAAATCCAAATCTACTGTAATCATCAGTAAATGTCACTACAATAAATTCTGCCTCCGTTGACAGCAAAAATTGTCGCTAGAAAGGCCAAATATGTCGGTAGAAATTCTATCGACAAATAATTTTTTGACGGAAAATGGTCACTACAAGTCGGTCGTTAGTATTAAGGCCGAAAAATCTCAATTATGTCGGCAGAAAAAAAAAAAAAGCGACATCAGTTTTTGTCGACAGTTTAAATCTAACAACAAACCTTTTCTGTCGCTAGTATAACTACCGACAAGTAAATTTGGTCTTTTATGTAGATGAGTGATAAAATTATTTGTCACCAGTTGATATGTTTCTCACTATTGCATCTTCATGGCGACACACATGTTTGTCGCCAGTATCACGACCAAATAAAAAAAAAATACATGCACCGAAATTCCAAACATGCACAATTGTTCGTAAAACCATAATCAACAAGCCATAACTTGGTGTTTTACATAAAAAAAACAAAATGGCCTACATGATTAGTGTTTTGCAACAACTACTAAGAGTACATCACCAATGCAACTAGTCGTATTCCACCATATGGTGGAGTCGTACACACAGGTTCTAGTTAACATCAATTACTAATAATAGTCATATTTTACCATATCTTTGTTCTGTTCTACTATCTAGCTAGGATATGTTGTAGTAAACAAAACTCGTGTTCGTCATGATATCGCTCCTGCTCCTGCTCTGCTCCTGCTCCGTTCTACTATCTAGCTAGGATATGTTGTAGTCATATTTTACCATATGATAGAAATGCTCTTGCTCCTGCTAGGACTCTAGACGCGACTGCCGCTAGCCCCTCTGCCACCACAAGGCTAGAATAATACAGGATAAAGTAACATAACTTAGTACTGCATAACTTGAATACTCTGAAGTACGCAGATGTTAAAATCAAACAATATTTAGAAATTGTACTGACCGATTCAACCGGAGATCTGGACCTTGATCGTGATCTGCAAAGGATGGAAAACAATTCAATTGAGTAACCCATGTTGTTTAGGACTTTGATCCAATATATCTTGCTTGCAATGTTAGGATTACTAACAACTAACAAGGTTACCCCTCTAGGGAATCAAGTTCTGACAATGATAACAAAAAAGTAGATGGCCCAGTTCAACAGATGAGATGCAAGACTTCAAAAAACCACAACGTAATAGTACTACGGTATATGCAAACACCTAGGAGCCACAATGCAAGAACAGGTCCGTATCCACAGGGTTACACAAAACCAAGTAGAACTGCTGCACACCATCAAGGGTCCGCTAGAGGTGCCCATTGACAAGTTGCATACCTCCACAACAACGAGTTGCACAGGCATGAGTACAAGATCCCATCAACTTCCAATCAAGTCCCTAAGAAGTCCAGATCGCCGCAGAGAGCTGGATCTACAAAAACAAACAAGGCAATCTTCATAATCATGGCATCGTAACCATGCAACTTGGTACCCTTTCTCAATTAACCCCATTCACCTCTAATAAAACGAACGATTATGCAATGTAGCAAGTGGAACATTAAATATCAAACTGGCATAACTCTTAAGACGTTTTTACAAGTATGAAAATCTAAACAAGCAAATATGAGACTAAAAAAGAAAATATCAATCAACAATTCTATACCAATTCCCCTCATAATTTAATTCATCAAGTTTGAAACATATTCAGGAAATTCATTTACTTCTGGTTAAAAAATATGATAATGTGCCTCTGATGCTAATGATGTTGATTCATTGAAGTGGAAGTTTTATAGGATTCTGGGTAGTTTTATAGAGCTGGGTGGGTGGGGTCAGTTTGTCCAATTTCTTGAGTGTGCTTCGCCAAAAAAGTACTTATTTCCTGCTCCTAATATATTTTAATTTTAACACTAGGACCTGGTTTGTGACAGAAGTCCGAAGTAACAGACCCACAAAGCTCTCCCCGTAGCCAAAACTGACACAATGGTACACAGTAGTGACAAAGTTAGAGAAACCACAAGCTCTCAACCTTGATCAAGCCCTGATGACCTATGTCCTTTAACCCATTGCATGCCAAAACTGCAATATTCACCCATTTGGATTCCTATTGGCAGCATATCAAAAGGTAATGATGTATATCGGAAGCACAAAAATTCATGAGTAACCTATGCATTGGAAAAAAAAACTTCTTCTACTTGAACAAAACCAAGCATCCATCTACATTGAGCCAAAGACCACCCAACGCTCAGCTGGGGCAACAAAAACAAACCCAAGTATCGTGACAACCATATCGGTACGAGCACAGAAAGGGATACTGATGCAAATCTATTAATAATAAAATGGAAATCAACACAATACAACAATTTGGCCATATAGAAGCGTAGCTTTTACTTACTACTCCGACTTTATTCAACCATATCGGTAAGTTGCTTTCTCAACAAATTGTCATTCTAGATAAAATGTTAACCAACTGACAGCCAAAACTGCAAGAAAATTTCTAGCCCTATTGAATACTGTCTTAAGGGTAGATTGTCAGAGCGGCACATGAACACAAACAAAAGGAGTTTCGACGAGTAAATACATGTTGGAGAAACTAAAGAGAATGTTTGAACATAAGGGAAAATAAAACCTCTGTCAAACAAGGAAACTCCACGTGTAAGTTCAAATGAAAAGATATCACAGCATGGTCAAAGTGTAAGAATTCAACCGCGGTAAGAAACTTCCCTCAAATCATAACATACCTTCTGCTCCTGCTGCTATAGCCACCGTCACTCAGGCTACGACTTCTTCTACTATATTAATCGCGAGAGCGACAAGGACTCCTTGAGTAGCTACGTCGGGGAATATACTCCTTCACCTGAAATTGGCAAACTGATAATGAAGCAGTATAGACAAAATGATTTGAATAAGAGACGATTTCTGAATCAGTATAGAGGATTCATCAAACTTCCAATAGTATTTACAACTAAAAGAAGTCAGTTTAAGCATAACAAAATGGCAGACATGGTCACAGCTATGACAACGTACCCGTTTATAAGACCGGGAAATTTGGTAGCAGAACAGAGAGTCATCAAGTTTTCTGATCTGCGAGGGTAACGAGAATATCATTAGTCTTATTTTAGTGTATAAAAGAAGGGTCCTGGATCCGCTGAGCACAACTTATAGCATACTTCATATCGTCGTAGTTTGTGTAATCGACGATTCCCCTTGTACCTACACAATAAATTTATCATCAATCATAGTCAACGATATCAGGATAGAAAAATCGGGACCACTGCTTATTCTAATTATTCAAAATAAGGAGATAGTCAGCAATACTCTATAACAGAACTTGGGATGCTGCTCAGAGTGTCACACTACATGCCACCTTGAACGCCATTCGGTTCAGATATGGAATGACTCCACAACTGCTATGGGGTGGTTTTATTAGGGGTTGAATTCAATTTGTAAGAAGAATCATAACTTGCATCACCCTAGCCAGGGGCGGGCACAGATCAATAGAGTATAAAATATTGGGGAAAGAAATAGAAGAAAAATGTTAAAGAACACCCAAAACGAATTACACAGTCGGAAGTCAACAGGGTCGAGGAAGAACACAAGACAACCATGCTTCTAAAATAGACCCATGGAAAGACCTGGCACCGCCTCTGAAATTTTAGCCATCTCCCACCAATCAAAACGAAATACACTATCAAAATCAGGTGAATTGTTTGAATTCAGAGGGGGGGAACGAACCTGGTCGAGAATGAAACACCACCAGAGGGGATCGAGAGATTTGGGCCCTCAATTGCAATGAGCGATAGAGCATTCGGGACTGAAAAAACACCGTAGATGGACTGATTTCTCTCTCTCTTCTCCCTACAGAGGGATAGAAGAATTGGCCCTCAAATACAGATCTATCGAGGGATACACCCAATCTACTGAATACAGAATTGGGTTATGCTAAAAGTAGAAGAAATGGATACACCCAAACATATAATCGAAGCACCAATAAGCTACAACTGACCTGCAAAGCGAAAAAATTGGTGTTCATGTTCTGAGTATTCGATAGAATGTGAACCACTTGAAGCCACATGTCCGGATTGTTTTGCACGTCCTCACCTTTCTTATTTAAAGGGGACTTGGTCATTTTTCCCAATAAACAAGCCTCACATGTCTCATATGATTCAAAATCAAATGAGTCTAGTAATCCATCCTTATGGAGTCTAGATACACGTTTCTCATTTATGTGGCCTAAATGACAGTGCCATAAATAAGCAGGATTTAAATCATTTTAATCCGCTTGGTATTAATGTTGTAGACAGGGTTGCTTAGATCAAGGACATAAAGTCCATCAAATAATTGCGCACTAAATAGTGAATATTATTTAAATAAAAGGAACAACAATTGTTCTTTATTGAAATAATAAAACCATCCTTGTCCAAACAATAAATAGAAATAATATTTCTGCTCATAGCAGGCACAAAATAATTTAATTCTAAAACTAATCCTGAAGGCAGAGATAGCTCGCACACGCCTATGGCCAACGCAGCAACCTTTGCTCCATTCCCAACGCGCATATCTTTCTCTCCTTTAGCCAATCTTCTACTTCTCTTTAGATCCTGCATATTTCGACAAATATGAGATCCACATCCAGTATCTAATACCCATGATGTAGAGACAGTTAAATTGACATCTACAACAAAAATACTTGGTGGTGGTGGAATCACTATTCCAAGCCTCTTGTCCTCCAGATATTTTGGGCAGTTCCTCCTCCAGTGTCCAGGCTGACTGCAGTAGTGACACTCACCTTTAGTCACACCTTTGGAAATGCCACCAACAGGCTTAAGGGCAGGTTCCTTGGACTTGGCAACTGACTTTCCTTTGCCCTTGGAGGATGAGGCAAACCTTTTTCCCTTTCCTTTCTGTACCATATATAATGGCCTTGCCCTTACCCTTGTTGATGCTCTGTTCAGCCGTCCTCAACATATTGAGTAAATCTGGCAGTGGTTTCACGATCTAGTTCATGTTATAGTTCATGACGAACTGTCCATAACTCTCGGGCAACGATTGCAACACGAGATCGGTTGCCAACTCTTGGCCGACCGGGAACCCTAGTCGGGCGAGATTCTCCAAGTACCCGATCATACGGAGTACATGGGGTCCCACCGGGTTCCCTTTTGCCAGATGACACTTGAACAGTGCCTTAGAGACCTCATACCTCTCTACCCTTGCCTGCTCTTGGAAGAGCTGCATCAGATGCTCGATCATTTTGACAGCATTCATGTTTTCGTGTTGCTTCTGAAGCTCAGAAGTCATGGTGCATAACATAAGGCAGGCCGCATCATTAGCGTCATCAACACGCTTTTGATATGCCTTTAGGGCAGCAGGTGTTCGGTTCTCTGGACCTTCTGGAACATGCTCCTCTATTGCGTACAGTTTTTTCTCTTTCTTGAGAACAATTCTCAAGTTTCTGTACCAATCAAGAAAGTTGGTTCCAGAGAGCTTGTCCTTCTCAAGGACAGATCGTAGGGAATGTTGTGAACTCGATGAGTTGTTTGCCGATTGGAATTCTACAAAAAGGAAAATACGCAAGTTTTAGTATTTGTGAATTTTTAACTATATTCAATAATGGCTAGTTTATCAAATATAGTTCCCACTATTTTTCTACGGATTAATAACCCTCAAGATATTAATGCGGAAAATATCCTTATATTTTTTAGTGGGCCAAGATCCATCTTTCATCTCCTTATGAGCTTGCTTTGGCTAGTCACCCATAATTGACTACTTTAGGTAGGAAAAATTCCAATTGCATCTCATATGCAACTCTTGGTTCAATTGGGCAAATAACTCCTTATTTATCCATCCTTATGGATAATCCCAATTGATTGCCTCTAGGTTTCTTAATCAAATTAATAGCCCAGTTGTGTTCAACCTCTTATCTAAACAATTGCACATTGTTACGTGCCATCGCATTCCATCATTATGAACCAAGTCGCCATGCTTTGGCACGCACGAACTTGATAAATAATTATGATAATGAGTGTTTAAATAACGAGAAGGCAAGAACACAATATTTTAATTTTGAGGGATTTTAAATTCATTTTTTTTAATTGGTTTTGTTGATCAATATCAACTAATCTATCTATTTGAGTTTGGGCATAACTCCAAGGTTGTCTAATTATCTTATGATCCTAATTGCATGCATCATCCATACACCAACCACACAATAATAAGACAATAAAATAAACAACCACAAAACAGAAATTAAACGTGATGTGGATATGGCCTTTTCTAGACTAAGATAATTCCAAGCCAATGGAATTATCTATGAACCCTAAAAGCAAACACATCTCCATGCGTCTTGATCTTTTGGTCCATCCTTCATAGTCATGTGGAATGCTCTATGCTCCATCTTTTGTGGCTTCTTTGGCTTTTGGCCTCTTTTCTTCAATCTTGGCTAACAATCTACTTTATCTAGCACTAGCTAACTTCTATAATAAATAAAATAAATCTCACAAGTTGAGAAAAAAATGGCACGCAGGCCATAAAACCCTATTTAATTATTACAATTAATTGATCAGCTCGCAGGCCGTAAAACCAAACCACAAAATTAAACATCCACATCAAACCACATCCTAAGGCCATATCCAATCACCATGCGATTTGCAAATAAACAGTTAAAATCCAATTTTAACGCGCTTGGTCAATTTTAATTGATTTTAGGATTTCTAGGGTTAAAACGGTCCGTGGACCCAACAATCAAATTGCCCCGGGCCCAATAAGGTGAACCACAAGGCCCTAGGGCCGGCGCGGCCCAAAACCCACAAGCCTAGGCCGCGGGTTAGGGCCGCCCGGCCCCTAGGGCGGCCAAGCTTGGGCGGGAATCAAGAGGGGCGGTCCCCTAGGGGGGCCGAACCTCCTTGAGGGAGTTGTTTCCAAAACAACTCCCTTGCTTGGTGCCCAAGTTTGGTTGTTTCCTTGTTTTGGAAGAACTCCTTCTTCCACAAGGATGCCCAAACCCTAGATCTAAGATCCTAAAATTTCTCAAACTCACCAATTCATGCATCCAATGCAAAAATTAGATCTTGTTATGATTAATTATTGACAAATTGCATCCCATGCTTGATTTGTTTTGTTTTACGCGATAAACAATTAAATTAAGGTGTAAAACAACTAAAACGTAACACATAAACCACGTTTATGCTCTACGACCTGTGGCTCTGATACCACTGTAGGGTTTTGATTCATGGATGCGCAACGGAAACACAAACAATAATAAAACCATGCAAAACCCTCCAAGGATCAAAAGTCAAGAGACATAACGATGGTAAAGGAAGAAATCAATAACACACCTTAAGGTTCTCCTTTGATGACTTCAAACGCGAATTGTGTCCCGTTCTCTACGATCCACGCCTAGAGTTGATCCTAGAATCTCCCAAGTCCTTGGTGCTAGTCCGGAAGAGGAAGAGGAAGAAGAATCACGCAAAACGAGACCCAAAAGGAGGGTCTCGGCCTCCTTTGTGGCCGACGGGATGGGCGGCGACAAGAGGGGCGGTCGGCTCCTCTTGTTGCTTACTCTCTATCCTTTTGTTCTCTCCCACTCTTTGTTATGTTCAATAATAAGCATAAGTTGTGGGAAGGAAGGAAGGAAGGTCCTTTATATAGTCCAACAACTCCTTGCCAACTACCTAAAGGACTTATTCTAGTCCTACTAGAATTCAATTTAGTCCCTTCCTTGCAAATTAGTCCCTACTAAGTTTGCAAGGTTTTCCAAAGTGATCCTTCTAATTAATTAATTTCCAAATCTAGTTCAACTCTATATAGCGTGTGACCCCATAGGTTCTATCTAGTTGGTAGCAACTATTTGCTAATATGGAGCGGTTTCTAGCAAAACATCCATTCTAGCCATTTATTAGAATAGTCATCTTGACAACCTTTGTACAAGTAATTGTCTCATCCCTTTGTACAAGTCACACTCGTATATCCAATCCATAGTTTCTTGATCCATGGGAATATCCTTATTCGTGAAAATAACATCAATATCCCATATTGATTTATTTGTGTCTGGCAAGACATTCTATAAGAACTATCTCTCGAGTGGCCTAGGATATTTGCTCCCGTTATGTGGGAGGGAAAAATTCTATCTACGTCCACTACGATCTCTAAGCTTGCTTCTTATTGTATCCAGTACACGCCTTTATAACTACCCAGTTACGGTGTAGCGTTTAACGCTACCAAAATCACAATAATCCACAACTAGAATATCTAGTGACTTCAAGTCTAAGGATGACTATACCATTGCACCGCGAGAAGCGCTTGTGAATCAACATGACGTGTATGTAGCCTTCTCGGAGATGGGTCAATCCAGTGCAACATTCCATAATGCACACCTATGTGTTGGATCATGATATCTCCATATCAATCCAACCCAATACTAGTCTATAGATGATTGTCCCATTAATCAATATACTGGAATAGGGATATTTAAGATAAACAACACAATTTTAAATCTAAGGACTTCATTATATAAAATATCCAATAAATAATAAATGAATTTCTAGCCACAAATAATCATACTAAACTAGTTTGCCTCTAGGGCATCTATTCCAACAGCATTGAGGTCTGCGGAGAAGAAGAAGAAGAAGACGGCGGGGAAGAAGCAGAAAAAGTAAGTTTATGTAATGATGATGTGGCTTTGTTTTATGAACAACGTTTCTGTCCTTTTGGATGTTGTGGGTTGTTTTGGATGTCGCATCTTTTGTACACCTCATATGGCTTGGTAGTTAGCAGAGTTAAATCAACATTGATGAACCTACAACTTTTCCTGCCAAAGTGGCTATAATTGTAGTATATTGTTGGTGTGGTTCATTTATGTTAGGCATTAAATGGTTATGCTGCCCACAAAATAAGCTAAGTGAATCGTTTCTCTTTAAATTATTACGAATGATATCTTAAACCTTAAAGAGGAGACAAACTTATTAAAGATGCTATCTTAAAACTAAGTTTAAGAATGTTAGATTCTCAACTCACTGACACCGCGTTCTTGGTAGCTGAAGAATTTATTATATTACATCCATATATTACTGAGGAGATAAACTTTTCAGAAATTTCGTATTTATTAAGGTAATAACTTAAAGCATTCTTCATGGTTTTATAAAATTTGTTTCCAAAATGGTGCAATACTACTTTTTGGTGGTTGGGGTCTTCTTCTTTGAAAATATGCTATTTTAAGGTATCTCAAATTCTTAGATAGGATGGAAAAGTTTCATATGAACACCTCATATGGCTTGGTAGTTAGCAGAGTTAAATAAACATTGATGAAACTTCAGCTTTTCCTGCCAAAGTGGCTGAAATTTAAGTATATGGTTGGTCTGGTTCATTTATGTTAGGCATTGAATGGTTCTGCTGCCCACAAAATAAGCTTAGTGATTTTTTTTCTCTATAAACTATTAACGATGCTATCTTAAATCTTAAAACTAGGTTCAAGAATTTTAAAGCTTCAACTCACTGACACCAAGGTCTTGGTAGCTGAGGAATTTAGTATATTACATCCATATATTAATGAGGAGATAAAATTTTCAGGGATTTCGTATTTATTAAGGTAATAACTTAAAGCATTGTTCATGTTTTTATAAAAATTATTTCCAAAATGGTGCAATACTACTTTTTGGTGGTTGGGGTATTCTTCTTTGAAAATCTACTATTTTAAGGTATCTCACATTCTTAGATAGGATGGAACAGTTTCATATGAACACCTCATATGGCTTGGTAGTTATCTGAGTTAAATAAACATTGATGAAACTTCAGCTTTTCCTGCCAAAGCGGCTAGAATTTAAGTATATGGTTGGTGTGGTTCATTTATGTTAGGCATTGAATGGTTCTGCTGCCCACAAAATAAGCTTAGTGAACTGTTTCTATTTAAACTATTAAAGATGCTATCTTAAATCTTAAAACTAGGTTCAAGAATGTTAAAGTTTCAACTCATTGACACCAAGGTCTTGGTAGCTGAGGAATTTATTATATTACATCCATATATTAATGAGGAGATAAAATTTTCAGAGATTCCGTAGTTGTTCAGGTAAAAACTTAAAGCATTCTTCTTGTCTTTAAAAATTTTGTTTCCAAAATAGTGCAATACTACTTTTTGATGGTTGGGGTCTTCTTCTATGAATATCAGGTTGAGAAGGAAGTCAATTAGAGAATCAGAAAGTGAAACAAACCAATTTCAGATGAGAGGGAGCGAAATCTGTGAGAGTGGAGTTCGTGGCAAAGGTTTGGTATCTTTGCCTCGTGATTATGAGGAAGAAGAATACGATTTTGAGGTCTTCGTTGAAGATGAATGTTTGGACATCACTCTTATAGAGAACTATGGAGAAGATGCAACCACAAACTCTATTATGGAAGTTCCAAATGGAGAGATCATACCAGGTATGCGATCTTAAAGTTTAAGTTAATGAATAAAGTTATGTAGAAAGTAATTTTAAGTTTTATGCAGGAATAATTGTTACCAAGGAAGATGTTATGGCAATGACTTTTGAAAATGAGGTTGAGGCTTATGACTGGTAAAACCTCTACGCACTGATTCTTGGATTTGGGATTAGAAGGTGCAACCGCATGTATTTCGACCCGGAACGAAAGAATGCATAAAGTCAAGGATCTACGTGTGTGCCCGACAAGGCTTGCGCTCCGAGAAGGTCCTGTACAAAGAGAATAGAAAACGGGAGCATACCAGAAACACTAGGTGTGTCTGCAAAGCTCGTATAAAAATATCAAGAACTTCACCAACCGAGCCTTTTAAGGTGGTTCAATTCGAACCCGGTCATTCACACGAACTTTCGGAACCACAATGCGCGAGCAACCACCGGTCACACCGAAAGGTCAGCGAGGCTGACGTTGAACAGGTCAGATATTTGAAGGAGGTGGGGATCATGTATTGCCAAAGCTCTCTTTTGATGGTTAAACAAGCTGGTGGTTATAACAAGTTGGGTTATACAGAGAAGGATCTTTACAATAAAATGGCTTCTCTGGACAAGATATATTCAAATGAAGGAGATGGGCAGTAGACCTTGATGTACATTGACAGTTTGAAGCACAGTCACTATGGCGTGTTCAGGGAGTAAGATTACTTCTTAAATATTAAGCATGCTATCTTATTTGTTAAGGTCTTACTAGTATTCTGGTCACTGCTTACTTATTATTTAAAATTATTTTCTAAACCATTAAGATGTACACTCATAAACGTTAGAGTTAACATCATTTATGTAACTAATATTTCTGTTTCAGAACTGGTAAAAATCATGAGTTTGAAAGTGTATTCTGGTGTGATAGGAGATCAGTGGTAGATTACAACAGATTTGGCGATGTACTCATTTTTTATGCAAAGTACAAGACCAACATGTATCGAAAACCATTTTTAATTCTATCTGGCGTTAACAATCACTACCAGACGACTATTTTTGCCTGTGCTTTTCTCAACGACGAGATAGCAGAAACGACATAGCAGAAGCCTTTGTCCGTCATCACGGATGGCGATTTGGCAATGAGAAAAGCTATTATGCAAAATTTCCCAGAGGCAAGACATCCTCTGTGTTCTTGGCCTCTTTGTCGGAACGCCCAGGCTAATCTGAAGTTGGGAGAAGCCTTCATGGTTGATTTTCAAAAGTGCTTGTGCCGTAGGAAACCTGAATTTTTTTGGCATGATGATTGGAATGCAATGCTTAACAGATGGGACATTGATGATAGGAATTGGGTCCAGGTCACATATATAAACCGCCACTTGTGGGCGGAGACATACTTGAAGGATCATTTTTTCGCCTAGCAACGACCTCAAGATGCGAGAGCATCAACAGTTTCGTCAAGGATTATATGTCCTACTCGGACAAATTGACCAATGCTTGCAAGGGATTCACGACCGGGGTTGACAAGCTACGCAACAACAAGCGTAAGGCAAACCATCGCTCCGACCAATCAGACCCCGTGATAACAACAGGGTTCACGAAACTCGAACGCCATGCAGTATAGGTCTTCACCGAAAATGTCTTCAACATGTTTAGGATACAAGCTTCAAAGGGTGATGATTATAGAGTGTTGGAAGTCAAAACTATTCCAGAAGAGAGCTTGGACTTGTTCTACGTGATGAAAGGTCAAATCAAGAAATCCCTGGTATGTACATTTGCTTCCATTTACATATTTATATACTATGTAATCATGTACTGCATTTTTATTGCTAAATAATCTTCTCATGTTTCCTTACTGTTAGTACTGATATCTTAAGTGTTACAGGGTTACAATTAATTATTAATGTCACAGTCTTTGAACTATTGTCCTCTTCTATCTAGTACCAGGTTACAATCTGTCTATCCTTGTGTTCATTTGTATTCTCATTTCCTTCTTAATTTCTAACCACCCTATCTTTTCTTGCTTCAGCAAGTTGTTCAATGTCGTCAGGATAATAGGCTTCTCCGGTGCACGTGTCTTCGTTGGGTAACATCGTATATGATTTGCAAACACATGTTGTTTGTTCTGAAACAAAAGGGAGTACAGAGGATCCCAAACTCTTTAATTGCCAAAAGGTGGAAAAAAACTGACAAAGAATTCTACCGAACTGAGCCATCAATGAAGGATCCTGTTGGGAAGAAAAGTGATGACCCAGATTTGCAAGCCTTGCGCCGGGCTTCCACAAGGAACGAAGTTCAACTGTATCACCGTTTGGGCTGTACTACTGGCGAGACAATTAAGTTCTTCAAAGAGCATATGTCCGACGGGATTCGGAAAATGCAGAGAATGATTTCTAAATCTTTTCAGGGTACACAAGGAGAGATTAAGAAGGAAGAAAATCCCTATGCCCATGTGAAGAATCCGAACCCCCTGGACACTAAATGCCAAAAGGGACCCAAGAAAGACAATAGAAGGAGGTGTGGCAATTGCAAGGAGCTCGGACACAACTGGACAACATGCCCAATCCTCCGGTGGACTTCGTCGAAGAAGTGGACGATCCGGAAGACGTTTCTGCACAAATACCACTTGAGTTTGATGTTAAAGAGAAATACTTCTGGTCTCAATCAAGTAGTCAGTCCAATAAAAACAAGCATGAATGATATAGGTCTGTTTAGAGTGATTTTATTCGTGATTTCTTGACAAGAAAGACGATCCGGGAGACGATATTGAACAAGTACCATCTTATTCTAATGTTATTGTGGAATTATTATGGTATTAATATTTAAACATGCCTTTAAAGGACATGTTAGTTTGTATTGGTCTGCTTGTAGTTAATTTCATCGTTATTTATTAACAAGAAAACTCAAGTTGTTAAGACTGCTTTCTTAAATCAGGGAACTCCTTCTACCTGAGAAAGTCTACTAACTATAGGGTAGTCTTGTCTATCTCTTAGCTCTGTAGACATTAAGAACTCTATCTAAAGCGAGGTAAGCTGTTAACAACTTTATCCCCAGCTGAGGTTACCTGCTATTGCGGGTAACCTTTTTTGTCTTGTAGTAGCGGGGACCACAAAAAAAAAAAAAAAAAAAAAAAAAAAAAGTTGTCAGGAACCCTAACTAGGGACGCACAGTAGACAACCCCAATTGTTACCAGTAACCCCTTTTTCATTTCCAAGTTTTGGCCTCGCTTTTTCTCGTCTCTTCCTACCTTCTTCTCTGAGTCTTTCTCCTGCACATCCAAATGTGTCACATACCTTCTTCTTTAGAAAAAAATTATCAATACACCATGTGATCACATTTGATAAATAAAATATGAATTAAATGTAAAAATTTAGTTATTCTTACTTTCACAACCAGGGCATACAATTATATTTCATGCATACACATTGTCAAATTAAGCTCAATTGAAATGGAAATCCTCTCGAAGGAAGTCTAGAGATATATAAATATAACTCCCACTCAAGAGTTATAACATTATAGAATCACTTGCAAGATTGAAATCATCATCACTTTGATTAACAATATCCAGTGGCTCCCATCTTTCAAGTGAAAATATTCGAAATTCCTATAAATTTGCACAATTTTAAATTTCAAGGTTGTCTTTAAAGAAGCACAAAAATCTAGTATTTAGGCACTCGCACGTAGTGGAAATACAAAAGAAAAAAGTCTTCCGAAAGCCCACCAAGGAAGTGATTGTGAAGACATAATCTGATGTTGAGATATTTACGCCAGTCGCATTGACTTCTGATGATCAGAAGCAATGAAAGTGAAACACCTATATGGTATCCACACGAATGGATATGATTTGGAGTCCCCCTTCGTCGGTGCTAGTCTGCCGTAGGAAGATGGATAGTTTTGTCTGACGAAACTAGCTGATCACAGACGATTCCTCCCAAACCCTAGATATTTCTATCTTATACGAATAGTGCTCAAAAGCGTGAGGAACCTATCCACGCTTCTAGGGTATATTTATAGGGATGAGAGAATTCGAATTGCAATTTAATCCTAACAGTTATGACTAGTTTGTACTTAAGTTCAATATCCATAATTTCTCTTTAGTCCAACTAATGAGTAATTAATTACATTATAAACCATTCTTGTGTGTGACTATGTAAGTTCCTAATTACATTGGCAGTAACAATTACAAGAATTGAGCGGTATCTAGAAATACATTAATGCTACCCAGGTAATATGAAAATCATTGATCTAACTAAACTCTATGACCAATGTTACTGTGTCATATAATCCCTTTGTCCATATATCCATATAAAACACATGGAATGGAGAAGCATCCTTGTATACATCCAGTCAATAGTTTCTCGATTCCCTGAGTAGATTTAGACTGACAAATGATGTCAATATCTCATAAGTCTCACCCACGTCACGGAGGACCATGTATTTTCCTAAGTTTCACTCATCGAGTGGCCATGGATATTTACTCCTATTATGTAGGAGGGAATAATCATATCTACATAACTAAAACCCCTCAGCATGTTTCATAACATGTCCAATTACCGCATTTATAATAACTTTGTCACATAATCATGTTTGACGGTATTAAAACATGTCACATTACATCTACGGAAAGTAGTGACTTCAAGTCATAGGATCACAACACCATCGTTACTATGAGAAGCACTTGTGACACTCACATAACTTCCATGTAGTGTTCTCAAAGTAGGTCAATCTAGTACATTATTACTCATATTGTGTACGCATGTGTTAGAATTTATATATCATATCAATCTAACCACACATTAGTTTCGATGAATTATAATCGTCATAATTAACAATAATACTTGACTAGGGATATTGAAGAATACAAAAATTATTTTAAGGACTTCATTATGTTAACCAATTTTCATATAGGTAACAGAATGAATAAAAGACATTTATAAATAAATGTCACGATAAGGTTGCTTCTAGGACATACACTAACACATGGCCACATAAATTAAGAAGAAATGCATCATAAATATCGTAATTGAATATATTAAAAAGGATTTGATGGTTTTCTGAACTTGTGTTCGGTGTCTTACAATCGGCCGTGAAGTGAAAAAATTTACACAATTCCTAGAATTATATGTATCCTCGTTTTTTTAGAGAATTTTCCGGACTTTTACCTTTATTCCTAGATTTTGATCATCTCTGATTAATTACTCATCTTATTAGTTCTGCCACAATTACCAACCTTAAGGATTAAAATCAAAGGTTAACCAGAACCTATACGAAGACTACCTCTTACATAATTAAATTTCATATGATATCACAATTTAATTTAATTTTTCGGTAGAATTAATAACAGTTGTTTGCATATATTCCTAACTTGTATGTAATTATGCTAGCATAACTAAAGGCTAATCTCATCATCAAAATTTATATCAACAGCAGATAACTTATCTTTAATTATATTAAAATTAGTAAGATGCTGAGAAACCAACAAACCTTGTGTCGTCGTAGACTGAACATACGCTTCATCATATACACTTTCTCATTAGAAAATGGATTATCTTACATTCTTGATAATTCCTACTAGCGATACTGTAGTATTATCCTTAAAATGTTAGATGAAACTAACTTTGATAGTGTCACACTAATAATGCCCCCAGAACCGGTTGATCCAACTCTTTCTAATCTTCCTGCTTCATGGCTTCGCGGTTTATCATCTCTAATGGAATGTTTAGTTTATCTCATGCACACATTCCTCTATCTGCATTCGCAAGTATGCATAATCTAAGTCTTCAAAAAATTTAATTTTAGATCCCTTTCTCTCATCCACTCATAATAATACAATTAACCCCAATAGTTCTATGAATAGAGAAACTTACTAAATCGGCCTAAGTCCATTCTCGAAAATCATGTATAATTTTTGGGTCGTACAAAGTTCTGAACTAGTCTGGTTCATAAACAAGTCTCTAAAATCAGGCTTCATCCGAATAAAAAAAGATACTATAAGTGAAAGAATATACAAATTCAAAATCATTTACTCAGAGATCAAGAACATTCAAAAAATACATCTATCATAAAATAACAACAACACAAAAACCATACGAAAAGATTTTTATAAAGACTATGTTTGTTAATAATGTCCAAATAAGTAAAGTAAAATCTTTCCTTTTAGAATAACACAATTCTTGAAACATAAATATTGAAAGACGAGAACATAAATTCATTTTTATTCAATTTTCACAAAGAGAATAAAGTGGAGAAAACATATGTCAAAAAAAGTGTCACTGCAAGTATGTTGCACACTAATTCAACGCAAGGACATATCGGAATTTTATACTCAAAAATATTTATTTCCCGCGAGCTTCGGTCTACATTCATGACATTCCAACATGAAATATTGGGAGAAACTTATCTCAATTTCGTTTTAATGTAGTTTTTGTAAAGCATTTGAGATTCTAACTTCATCCAGATCATTTGAGACCAATATTTTCTTTAGAGCATTTAGGATTCTAAAGCTATCCAACTCATCCAATTCTTTTGTATTTTGACTTTTTCTCTTTGAGGATGTACTTTTTTGTTGGATTCATGAGTTCGTATGCGGGCTTTTTAGAATTACGCAAACTCCTGGGAATTCAAATAGTCATCAGAACCTATGCCAACATATAAGGAAATCATAACACAAAATCCTACAATTGATGCTACAGTTCCACAAATTTCCACTCCTTGTATAGCACACTTAAGAACTCTTTTTAGTAAGTGTATCAAGGAAAGTGTAGATATATCATTTGAGAGACTTATGGCTACAAAAACTAATTCCCTAAATTTTTACTTTTAGTATTGCAATTAGGCATGGTGATGAAAAACCATTGTTGTAAAACAAAATAGATAGATATGAACATTCCTAGAGAAATTGACATGCAAAGTCTTACAAAAATATTGGTGTGCACCTTCCTACAGAAAAAAATGATATGCACATCCTACATATGAATTTCATAATGTTAAAGTAAAAACAAAGAAAAAAAAAGATAAATTTTAAAGCTCCAAAAGAAATCAATAAAGTCAATATGAGTATATTTTTATTTTTAAAAGTATACATACCCTTAAAATAAAACATATGTTTTCCATGTCTAGATATAGATAGGCATGGCATGTGAAAAATATTTTATGAATATTGTAGAGTAAAATGATGCATGGGGCGAGAAAATAGACTAAGATATGTTTCAGAATCTAAGGTTGATAAAGTTGATAACTCTAACATCTTTCCATCTAATTTTTTACATGAGTAATCACATTGGAATCTACCGACAGAACTTGTTGTTAGGATGAGATATGGTCTCGAGACTACGTGGATCCCGCATGTTGGGGATATGAGGATTGAAAATATTATATTTGACATAAGTAGCTCGTAGGGGCTCAAAAAAAAAAAAAAAAAAAAAAAAAATCCTAAGGGGTTATGGTAAGGAAAGATAAGTATAGTTTAATTTAATATGAGAATGACAAGATTTTGATTGCTCATAACCCAAATTTATGATTTATCCCCTGAAACTATGGTTATTATGTTGCAATTGACAACTCTCCATGAAAGGCTAAATTAGATTTCATTTTATTACTTTACATGTAGAGATCTTCCAAAAAAGGGTACACTTTAATTCAAACCTATAATTATTAAAACACTTCTAATATTAAAATATTAAAAATTATCATTTAGGTCTCTGCTCGAATTTCTCAAACAAAATTTTGAATAGACAACTATAACATCTAAGAATACTTTTTATCATTATTTTTTATTCGGTGTGGGCATTTGTTATTTCTAAATAAGCACATATGAGATAAACATATGCTAGAAGCATAAACGATGAATATAAATGTCTCATTGCTCACAAGATGGGGGGCTTATATGCCATATTTTCCGGAGAGAACTAAACCATTATTATCCCTTTCACGTTATGTATAAATGTACATTTATATTTAACAAATAGATGAATTTTTTACATTCGCATTATGCCTGGATACATGCCCGAAACATGAAGAATTACTTGCGTTAATATCGAGATCCTCAAGAAGAGAAAAATATTCTCAAAAAAATCACCCAAAGCTTGTTGTGATATCATTACACGTACTACAAATTCAGAATACATGACTGATAGTAAGATCTTCAAACGTTATGAATATGACATTAATATGAACGGAAACAAACTTGTTAAACAAATTATCCTAGAAGACCCATATAGCTGGAAGTAGCTATATGTACCTTATTTTTAACATGACTGTACGGTCTTACAACCAGTCATGATTATATTTTTGAAATTTATCTAAAGGAATATGATTTATTAAAAAAAAAAGTGTTTTCTTAAAAATTATAAACAAAAGAAATGTCAATACATACACCAAAAAAAATAATTCACATAGTTATTTAAATATATGAAGCTTAATGTTAAGTTCTTAAGTTACCTTGAATTCCTCAAACAAAAATAATACTCGCTCCTTTCTAACTGAGTGCATGGGTGGACATTTCATGAAGATTAAGGATGCGCATTTGAATTTCAAGATTTCCTAATGGTCCTTTGTTGTATGTGGCACTTTTATAAGGGAAGCATGTAAAAATGTTACTTTTTGGTAGTAGAGCACTCATTTGGGGAAATCAATTTTAAGGAAGGAATGACACACAAGTTGGGAATTGAATATATTCTAGGAACGTATGTTCGCTGTAAAGTTTGGTATCTATGTTAAGATAATATGTCCCTTTCATAAGTATGGAACTCGTAAGCGAGAAATATAATCTGGTGTATTTCAAGTCCCAATTCATGTGGCGGAGAGAATTATGATCATATCTTTATTAGTCTACGAAACAAAAAATAATAGTTTAAAAAGTAACTACCTATGAATACAATCGTATGAAGTATAAGTTGATGGGACTCCACGGAGATTAGTTCCCATAAGACATACTTAAATTGAAAAGAAAAAAGAACAATTGACAATAATTTTAGTTGCATCTGCATTTTGTGAAGTATGATTAATAATCGCCTATTGATATATTTTTTCCACAATAGCAATATTATTCACGTTAAAAGGTGTTACAAAGAGGTGGAGTTCCAATTGAGATGCTAGTAATGTTGCAGTCTTTTTCCACCTTTATATTTTTGCTCCCATAATTTTTTCTAGAAAGATACTAACATCGTACCCAAGCTAACTTAGGTGCATTACATGAGAATTTCATGTCCTATCCTTAGAAAATATACTTCACCACATGTGTAATACTCTATATTTTCACTAAGGCTAATGTAGTAATTTGACGCTTTAATTAGTGTTGGGCTGCGAGTGATAGTTTAAGCAGATTCAAGGAATATTATTAGACCGGAAGTTCGTGTGAGAATTTTGATTTTTCGCAATCTATTTTAATTTTTCTAGACGGCGACGCGATAGCGACCACCGCGTTAACCTTTACGTTTGCCGCACCCAAATTCTCAACACCCATCATTTAATAAAATGAGAAAACCCGTTTTTTTTTCTCCATCTTCTTCTTTCTTTTTCTTCAAGTCCACATAAAACACCACCGTCCTCACAATAACCGCCACCAAGTTCACCGCCTCTCTTCCACCGCCCTCCTATTCTCTATAAAATCCAAACCCACCTCCCACCACGGCACACACAACACCATAGCCACCTCTACCTCCATTACCACCACCATCATCATCATCTTCATCACCGTCGAATCCCCACCCCGATCGACCATTTTCACCGGCACCAACACCATCACCTCTCTCACTCTCTTTCCCTCTCTCTGTCTTGTTCTCTCCCAACCGAAGCAGCAGGAGATGCAGCTAGCAGCAGCGGCAGCAGCCAAAAGCCACCAACCACCGCCACTATTTCCGTCGGAAACCAACAAAAGAGCACCACTCCCTCTATTTCCGGTCACTCTCTCTTTCTGTTGTACCTTCTTTCTCTATTTCGACCTCAGTACAAGAAGACGAAGAACTCGGTCCAGCGCAACCACGTCACCACCCTGTGAAATCCGTGTAGATCGACTCCTGGAGGTCCGAAAGTGCTTCAAGAGATCTCATCCGCACCCAGAAGTGGCCAGAACGTCGCCGTCGAACACCATCTCCGGCCATGATTTTCGACGACTCGACCCGTCGCGTTCCTCGACCATTTCTCGCTGTTCTTCAGATTGGTATGCTCTAAATCGTCTTCTTAGTTGTTTTTAGTTGTCAAATCTTGTTTTTAGATCCGGGATTTCAGCTTTGATCGAGAGAAGATGTGGGTTCATCGTGTGTCCATATTGGGGGGTGCATATTATATTTTCTGAAATATTGGGGGAGTCAGCTATTTGTTGACTAATTTGTTAGGGGGCTGGGCATAGAATATGCATCTACTATTTATTGATTTGTTTAAACCTATTTCCTGAATCCTATTTCAAGAAAATAAAATGTAAACTTTGCAATGAAAATATGTTTGTAGTAATAATAAACCGTTTTCAGAAAAAAAAGTTAATGAAACGTTTGTATATATGTATATATATTTGGAAAAAAATGTTGTTTGTTTGAACAAATAGTGAGCTTCAAATGTTTTTAGTAACAAATTTAACTTTTTTTAAATTTAATGTTGAGTTAATAGTCTCTAAAATAAAAATTTGTAATCACCATAATTCTTTTATGTGATAGAAGTATATTTTCCTATTACGACGAGTGGTTATAAAGAGATAGTTCTTAAATATTGTTTTCTTATTTTAATCATTAGTTATAAGTGTCGTTTTACTTATTTAATATCAAGATTATTTAAAAAAATACTTCTTTTTATAAAAGACGTGTTATGTCGGAAAATTGGCGCTGAATTTAGTATTTGACCTAGCCGAACAACCGAGTAGGGCTATGGTCCATTCTTTTAATTAGAAATATTGTCGTTGTGACTATAGAATGGGTAATTGTGGACGACAGGTTAGCAGACAAGGACTCTGATCATCCGTATGAGTTGGATGCGATAATTTTTTGTTGAATAAGGCGAGATTACATGCTTAGCCTAGCGTGCCTAGCTGTTTTCGTGTCTGAATGTGATTTCTATTTTTATATCAAATTATATACTTGTTATTATTTGTTTATACTTGTCAAATATTTGAATTGTTTGCTAGTGTTCTTGATAACTCTCACGCGATGATTAATAATACATTGATGATGTAAAGTGGAAAGGATTCGCATGTACCGGAACTAGTTCGGGTTTAATCCCCTGGGCACAGGTCCCTAAAATCATTACGGGTGATGATTCCCTGATGTTTTTTCCCAAAAGATATGGCAATACGTGCACCCCGACTTCTTTCGCCGTACGCTGGAGTACTACTTCCATATACCACTCCTTTGATTGACGCTCTTAGGAGGGTGTTGCAACACTTAAGGTATAGAATGTGTGATGTGGTCACTGGTCTACCCGGGTATTGTGAAATGAATAAGTGATGATCTGAATACCTGGCTGGCATCATTATTACTGGGAGGCCCTTTGTTGGCAATAATATATCCGGTTACTCTGCATCTCGATTGGATTATTGATTTCTATATTGAGACATTTTTAATTTGCACTGCTGTTTATACTGTTGTAACTTTGATAAAGTTTTACTTATTCTCTGTAACTTTTATTTTATTTAACTTGTGTCCTAGCATTTTATATTATCTTTCCTGTTTTACATGCTAAGGTGTGGCTCACTCAGTATTTATTGCTGACTTTGAAAAAATGTGGTTCTTGTTGTTTTCTTCCCACCGCATGTCTAGGAGCTAGGGAATTATGGAATAGAAGGGGCGCGAGACTCACGTAGACTGATAACGTCACAATTAATATCTAGTGTTGTTAGGTTATTGTGTAATAATAAGCATCTTTTGTATAAGACTCTAAGTTTATTGTTTAAAAGTATAAATTTCATGTCGTGGATTGTATTGCTTTTGAGTTCCGCCACTTCTATTAAGAATCACCCTCCCGGTCGTGTCCCGAGCCGGATAAGGGGGTTGTTGCAGGTGGTATCAAGACAGTTCTTTCCACTAAAGGGAATAAAACCTGTAGGGTAACTTAAAATGAACATTGAGCAAGATAAAATATGGAAAAGCCGAGTATCTAGGGAGTTATTGTATACTTCCTCTTTGCATGATCACTTGTTACTTGTTATATGAAATTATCATGTTAGTGCCCTAGTGCTGATTCACACCTATGTCTGTATTTCTATTTGTTGGCTATTCGCTGTGTATCCCGACGAGATATGTCGTGTGCTTGGTTGCTATTATATGTCCTCTGGTTGAGACATGTTCCTTAAGGACCTGATTATTTGGAAATTTTATGTTGATGCTTATAAACGTGTGTTGCTCAAATCTTTCCTGCTAGTTTGAAATTAGACTAGGGTAATAATTATATGTGACGTACTAGTGAACCTTGTAGCGTGTCCTTGTACATAATTTGTATTGATGGACTTCTAGGCATTATAGCATCAACGATGACTCTTGGACCCGACACCCTAGTTCTGACCCGAGCTTCGAGGTCGAATCTTATTTAAACGGGGGGGGGGGGGGGGGGGGAGGATGTAATACTACGTATTTTCACTAGGGGTAATATAGTAATTTGACGCGTTAATTAGTGTTGGGTTGCGAGCGTAGTTTGGATATATTTCGGGAATTTTATTAGACCGTAAGTTCGTGTGAGAATTTTAACTTTTCGCTATTTATTTTGATTTTTCTAGACGGCGATGCGATAGCGACCACCGTGTTAACCTTTACGTTTTCCACACCAAAACATTTCTCATTACCTATCATTTAATAAAATGATAAAACCCATTTTTTGTTCTCCATCTTCTTCTTTCTTTATCTTCACGTCCACGAAACACACCACCGCCCTCACAATCACCACCACCAAGTTCACCACCTCTCTTCCACCGCCCTCCTATTCTCTAGAAAAGCCAAACCCACCTCCTACCACGGCACACACAACCACCACAGCCACCTCTACCTCCATTACCACAACCATCATCGTCATCTTCATGACCGTCAAATCCCCACCACGATCGGCCATTTTCACCAGACCAACACCATCACCTCTGTCACTCTATGTCCCTCTCTCTGTCTTGTTCTCTCCCAATCGAAGCAGCAGGAGAAGCAGCTAGAAGCAGCGGCAGCAGCCAAAAGCCACCAACCACCGCGGCTGTTCTGTCGGAAACCACCAAGAGAGCACCACTCCCTCTGTTTCCGGTCACTCTCTCTTTCCCTTGTACCTTCTTTATATATTTCGACCTCAGTACCAGAAGACGAAGACAAAACAGAAGCAGTAGCAACAATAGACGCAATTCTCGCCGCCGAAACTCCATGAAAACCGGCGAAAAACTCGGTCCAGCGCAACCGGCTTCACCCATCCTGTGAAATCCGTTTGAAATCCCTATGAAATCCAACATTGCTTCAGGAGCTCTCATCCGCACCCAGAAGTGGCTGGAACATCGTCGTCGAACACCATCTCCAGCCATGATTTTCGACGACTCGACCCGTCGCGTTCCTCGACCATTTCTTGCGGTTCTTCAGCTAGGTATGCTCTAAATCGTCTTCTTAGTTGCTTTTAGTTGTCAAATATTATTTTTAGAGCCTTGATTTCAGCTTTGATCGGGAGAAGATGTGGGTTCATCGTGTGTCCATATTGGGGGGGGGGGGGCTGCAAATTGTATATTCTAAAATATTGGGGGAGTCAGCTGTCTCTTGTCTAAACTGTTGGGGGGCTGGTCATAGAATATGCATCTACTATTTATTGATTTGTTTAAACCTATTTCCTAAATCCTTCAAGAAAATAAAATGTAAACTTTGCAATGAAAATATGTTTGTAGTAATAATAAACCGTTTTCATAGAAATAAGTTAATAGAACGTTTGTATATATGTATATATATTTTAAAAATAATGTTGTTTGTTTGAATAAATAGTGAGCTTCAAATATTTTTAGTAACAAATTTAACTTTTTTTAAATTGAACGTTGAGTTAATAGTCTCTAAAATAATCATTATAATCACCATAACTCTTTTATGTGATAGAAGTATATTTTCCTATTACTACTATTGGTTATAAATAAATAGTTCTAATATTATTTTCATATTCTAATCATTACTTATAAGTGTCGTTTTACTTATTTAATATCAAGAATATTTCAAAAAAAAATACTTCTTCATATAAAAGACGGGTTCTGTCGGATAATTAGAGCTGAATTTAGTATTTGACCCAGCCGAACAACCGAGTAAGGCTATGATGCATTCTTTTATATAGAAATATTGTCGTTGTGACCATAGAATTGGTAATTGTGGACGAGAAGTTAGGAGACAAGGACTCTGGTCATCCGTATGAGCCGTATGCGATAATTGTTATTGGATAAGGTGAGATTACATGCTTAGCGTAGCGTGCCTAGCTCTTTTCATGTCCGAATGTGATTTCTATTTTCTGTCTCAAATTATATACTTGTTATTATTTGTTTATACTTGTCAAATATTTGAACTGTTGTCTACAGTTCTTGATAACTCTCACGCTATGATTAACAATTCGTAGATGATGTAAAGGTGAAAGGATTCGCATGTACCGGAACCATTTTGGGTTTAATCCCCTGGGCACAGGTCCCTAAAATCATTACGGGTGACGAATTCCCCAGGGTTTGGTCCCAAAAGATATGGCACTACGTGCACCCCGACTCCTTTCAACGTAGGCTGGAGTACTTCTTCTAGATACCACTCCTTTGATTGACGTTCTTAGGAGGGTGTTGCAACACTTAAGGTCTAGAATGTGTGATGTGGTCATTGGTCTACCCGGGTACTGTGAAATGAATAAGTGATGATCCGGCTGCCTGGTTGGCTTTATGATTATTGGGAGGCCCTTTGTTGGCAATAATATATCCGGTTACTGTGCATCTCGATTGGATTATTGATTTCTATATTGAGACGATTTTTAATTTGCACTGCTGTTTATACCGTTGTAACTCTGATAAAGTTTTACTTATTCTCTGTCACTTTCATTTTATTTAACTTGTGTCCCAGCAGTTTATATTATCTTTCCTGTTTTACATGCTAAGGTGTAGCTCACTCATTATGTATTGATGACTTTGAAAACTGCGGTTCTTGTTGTTTTCTTCCAACAGCAGGTCTAGGAGCTGGGACATTATGGAATAGAAGGGGCGCGAGACTCACGTAGACTGATAACGTCACAATTAATATCTAGTGTTGTTAGGTTATCGTGTAATAATAAGCATCTTTTGTATAAGATTCTAAGTTTAATGTTTAATAATATAAATTTTATGTTTTGGATATATATTGCTTTTGAGTTCCACCACTTCCATTAAGCATGGCCCTCGCGATCTTGTCACAAGCCGGATAAGGGAATTGTTGCAACGTGTACTTTTTTCCTTAGTAATTGATTTTGTCCAATTTCATTGGTTGTAATAAAGTTATAATAAGGAATTATAATGTTGAATATTCAAGAGGGAGTATTATCAATTATGAATTTGTGTTTTTAGTTTATATGCACCACGTATTTTTAAGTCTTTATGATGATATTGACTGTGATCCCACTCTAATGCATTTATAGTAGGGCATATGTTCGATGATTTAATTCATATAAATACCCTCATATCTAAACTATAATCTTTCTCCATTTCCTGACCCTGTGAACTCTACATGTTCACAACACAAAATTATTTTTTATCATTTTTAATGAACTCTTTGAATTTTAGCATTTGAACCATTTTAATAATTTTAGGCAGGTGAGAAATGTATTTTACCCTCTTATCAATAATACTTCAGATGTTTTTATATTAGGAGAATCGTTTATTTTTTCCGCGTTTGTTTATGTTATTCGAATTGTTTATTGACCACGTTAATAACTAGTAAGGTCATACATTCTAGTGAATATAAAGTTTCTTGTATGCCAATTCGAACTATATGAATAAAATACTTATTTTAGGATTTTCTTATTTTGTATATGTGGGCTTGGGCTTTATTTACACCAACTACTATGTATTTTGGCTCTTGAGAGATAGGGTTTTTTAATCCTTGTTCCTATAAGAACTCGCATGCCGCCGCCCCGGGGATCAATGTATAAAACTCTCCCTCCCATGTACATACGTGTCCCTGGACGTTCTTGACTGGGTAATGGAGACATTAAAATTGATCTCAAATATCTATGCTATCTCAATAGAAAGCACCCGGCCTATTTCGAATTCCATGAGAAGAAATCATGGAGAAGCAATGAATGAGTACATTGAAAGGTATGCGCTCTTGTTGTTTATATGAGGGTTTTTCTTTTCGATTATTTTAAGAAAAATACATTTGCGATATTTGTTTCTTTCAACCATTCAAGTTTAGAATGAACAAAATATTACACATCCATTCTCTTTTCTTAGTTATGTTGAGATATACTAGAAAAATGTTCAAAATTCAGAGTTTTAGTACTAATTGATGAATAGCCTAACTGATTGAAGAGATTTTTAAAGAAGCGTTTGTTTGATACGAACGATCATTGAGTATATAGGTGACAGTCCACATACTCTTTTACGGATCTTAATTATGTCGGAACCTCTTGAATATGTGCACTAAATTGACTCCCTCAATGATTTTAATTTGTATAAGATATCACATTCATTAACTTTTTGGAACGAAATCCTAACTCACTTATTCGATGATTTCGAAAGTAAGGATACACGCTTAAATCCTGACTGACTCATCTAAATCTTTGTTTTCAAAGCAGATGCATATTCAGTTTATCTGTAGAGTTCTGTTTTGATCTACATGCTCATCCTTCTTAGAGATTTAACAGCATTGAAGGTAATGCATTAAGTATATAAATGTACAAGAAGTTAAAGTATATAGTTCATCATAAAATTTTATAAAACTCAAATCTACTTGAAATTTTTGAATAAGACCTAGTTAATCCATTAATAATTTACTTATTACCTTTTTTAAGGTTACTATGAAGGTGACATATCACATGACATCCTATATACCGAAGGGATCCAGAACTTTTATGTTGGAGATGTTTCGTTACTGGTAATGTATGTTCTCTCATAATTTTTTATGTATTTTCCCACGAGTTGTGATATATTGCTTCTGTTTGAGATCATATCTAGAACGTTTCATTACTAAAGGTAACTGCCATACTTAAGAAAATTCTCTACCTCTGTGTTTGGTGCAAAAGTTGACGTTAATAATCATTTTCAAAGATACACATTTCTTTTTTACCACATTAGGACTACAAATATTATGCATAACAAGAAGTTTAAAGAACATTGAATAACATGTATAAGAGAGTTACACTTTCCTTTTTTTGCTCACGGAATCACAAACTTACATACCTATCGTAGTAGTAGTTTGAGAAGCTATTGGTCTCCACACAAACACAATCAAACACACTATTAAACTGATATTTTCATTGAATGAATAATAATGTGTTTAAATATAAAGAAATAAACCCTAACCTACACGGTTGAACTCAACGGGTCGGTAGTGAACCGACTAGAAAACCCGATATATAGCAACATAATTAAATTAATAATAAAACATACTACTAACGTTGTACCTGATCCTTAGGGTAATTGGGCGGGTGACATTCTCAATGTTCCCGTATAAGTGTCGTGTCCTTGTGTGGTTACGTATCCATAATAGCTTGCCCCACCCCCACCCCCGCGCGGTTGACTTTCACATTGTCCTAAAGGCGAAAGAAAGACCGATGGAAGCCTAATTCGGCTTTCGTCAGTCCCTACAAGACCACACATGAGTTTCCATGCTTTCCATCGACATAGACCGTGTCTACCGTCCGAGCTATTGGAGCCATTCCACTCCCTGAACAACCTGTTATCCCTGGAACTCTCAAATGAACAGTTCACCAGAGAACTTGTTCCCATGGAGGATAATATCAACTTGCCGACATGTAGTATCGCAATGGGGACATTCCTCATTATCCACATTAACGTTGAAAGGAGTCGTCACCTTAAGCGGTAATTACAGTTCTTTTACAAAATCTGGATGAATAAAATTTTGTGAGGACCCGTTTTAAATTAGGACAGACACATCGCGGCCTGCTTTGATCCCTAGAAGCCGTAAAGAACTGTACTGGTCACTGTTTTTTGTAGTATAAAAACTAGAAGGATCTGCAGCAATGATGAGCTTGTGCGGCAGCTGATCCCCACTGTCGCAACCCATAAGTACAAACTTTCTTTCGCACTTGTGACCGCATAAGTACTTTTGATCGGAGCCGTAACATAAGACTTGTCTCTTTCTTTCTTGTTGCTCTGCTAGAGTAATTGGCCAAATTGGTAGTGTGGACGCAACTGTGGAAGAAGTTTTATTAGGTGTCGTTGTAGTGGAACTAGACTGAGCAATTGCGGGTGTATTAAGTGTTTCGGACCGTGACGTGATTACTTCTAGCTCCTTGAATAGTTAAAATGATTCAGCCAGGAATGATGTTGGCCCAACCCCAACTTGCGTCGCAGCGGTGGCTGGAGAATGGAGAAAAACATAGAGATAAATTGATAATATGGTGCCGGTCTAATTTTATTGAACAACTTCTAAAAATCATCTTGATAAGCGAGAACAGTAGTTTGCTTTTTTAATTTGTATAACTATCCAGAATAATCGTGATAGTAATTTGGGTCAAAACGGACCATGACCTCCTCCAAAAAAATAGTCCATGTGAGAAAACTGGAACTGCGTTGCCGATACCGAAAACAATAGGCGGCATCACCGTCCATCAAAACTCCCACTAACTGAATTCTATCAACTGGCGTAATCTGAAAAAACTGTAAGTATTGCTCTACTTTAAAAATCCAAAGTGTGGGGATCGATGCCTGAAAACTTTGGCGCGTCAACGCTCAATTGTGATTGCGGGTGTTCGTTCCCCATTAATCGGTGTAGTGGCCCAAGCCGCCTAGTGGATACGCCGTCTACTGGGGAGGCGATTGTTGGTACCGAATGCTGCTGATAATCCGGCTGTTGTCCGTACTGACAGTGGTCGGGTAGTTGTGTGTAGCAGTCCACGAAAGCTGACCTGTAGGTGGTTTATGGGACTAAGCCAGATCCAGATTGGGTATTGTGATGGGTCGGAGGGGGGATTGGGTCACCCAAGTATTTGGGTAGGACCCAAGGGGGCTTTGAACCCAAGTAAGGAGGTTTTGCTTGACAAACTGTCCCAAGAACACCACTGTATGGTGCAAAGCTTTGGCGGGACTGAAGGCGCGCCGTTTGCGTTGGTAGTGGCGCGCAGCAGTCTAGTTGGGAGGCGCGACTGCTACTATCGTGGCGCTTGGAGGGATGCGGAAAAACCGGTCGTAATTGTCAATTGCAGCTGCTGTGGTGTCGGATATTGGGTCTGGTGAGTGGAGCTCGCCTGCGCTAGGGATGCTGGCGATTCCTACTGGATGGCAGCTGTTGGCGGCGTAGAGAGGGACGGCTAGTTGCCACTAGTCAGGTCCGATGGCTGCTCGTATCATGCTTCGAGTGCGACGAACTTGTTCTCATGATCCATTCGGGTCTCTAGTTGTGCAATTGCACAAGCAACCGTTCGCCAAGAGTTGCGGAAATTCCTTATTCATTTGTCGTGACGAATGCACCAGTTGGTTGTGGTGATATGCAATGAAAGCACTAATTATTGGGGTTTAACGTAGTAGCAGGTCGAGAAGCTACTGGTATCCACAGAAACACGAACATAACTAAACACACTACTAAATTGTTATTTTGATTGAATGAAAAATAACTATGCGTCTATAACTGTTTCAATAAAAGGATAATAAACCATAACCTAGACAGTTTGACTCAACGGTTCGAGAAAGAATCGACAAGAGAAGTCTACAACGTAATTAAATTAGTAATAAAACATACTACTACGAGTGACATAATCCTTTAAGGTATTTAAGCGGCGATGTTCTTGTTAAGTGTGAAGACTGTTTGTAACCTAGTCTAAATTAGAGGGGCTTACAAGCAATTTCATATTAGTTATCTCTATATAAATATTAACCTAGCCTAGGGTTAGGGTATCACATCACAGAGAGAGGCTGAGAGATCTTTTGTACTTTTCATTCATTCATCATAGTGAAGTGGGTGTGGACCGTGGATGTAGCTAATTTGGTGAACCACGTAAATCGTCGTGTTCTTGTTCGTGTAATTTCGTTTTGCTTTTCGTTGCGTTGTTAAATCGCTCCGAGTCGATCCTAACAACTGGTATCAGAGCCACGTCGAAACGGTGCAGAGAATCAAAGTTTTTTTTTGCGATCGGAGCAAAATAGCGTCACTGTGGTTGATTCGCAAGAAGAAGGGAGTCTCTGTTTTTTTCTTTTACGGCGAAAAGGGTTTGTTCGTAACCGACTGGTGTGCGCCGCTTGCGGCTGGAGGAAGCACACAACTTGCGTGAGTAGGCAGAAGACAACAAGGTTTTTTTCTACCAACTGCTATTAATAATTGCTTGATTCATTATTTTAGTTGGTACTTTGTTCTTTTGTTACTCCAACCAAGGCCACGTGAGGAAGCACAACACCCAGGGTGTGTGGGGCTGCCTAAAAGGTTGCTGCATAGTTGAAGCAATCTGGTGCTTCGCGGGTATCGCAGCTCAGGGTCTCGATCACGCGCTTGTTTGGTCTAAATTTGATTTAGACGTATCTCAGCGCTCAGGAATCCGATTGACTTGAGACAGGAGTCAAACTAGGGGGTTTTGAACGTTCCGGATCTGTTGGTCAGGTCTGTTTGTTAAGATTATGCACGGTTTGAGTGGGAGTGATGGCGGACGACGGAAGATTCAAGATTGAGAAATTCGACGCGACGAATTTCAGCCTATGGAAGATGCAGATAGAAGACTATTTGTATCAGAAGAACTTGTACTTGCCGTTGGACGGAGTTGAGAAGAAACCAAGCGAAATTAAAGACGAACAGTGGAAGATTTTGGACAGAAAGCTCTAGGACTTGTGAGATTAAGTCTCGCATCGTCAGTTCTGTTCAATGTGTCGAAAGAAACGACGACGAAGGGTTTGATGGATGCTCTCTCACAAATGTATGAGAAACCTTCAGCAGCGAACAAGGTGTTTCTCATGCAGAAGCTCTTTGACATGAGGATGACCGAGAGTGGTAATGTTTCCCAATACCTGAACGAGTTGAACATCGTCATAAGCCAGTTGGAATCCGTCGGGATTGCATGCTTTGATGACGAGATGAAGGCACTGTTGGTTCTGTCCGGGTTACCCAAGAGTTGGGGTGGCGTAGTGACTGCTGTGAGCAATTCTGCTGGAAAAGACAAGCTAGGGTACGACAACGTGGTGAGCACGGTACTCGGTGAAGAGATGCGCAGGAAGAGCAGTGGATCTAGCAAATCCTCTGATGGTGCGCTATATGTCGAGCAGAGAGGGAGATCAGCAGACAGGAAGAACGGAAACAAGGGTCGAGGTCGATCTAAGTCAAAGTGGAAGTGGAAGAAAAAGGACATTAAGGACATCGAGTGCTACAACTGCGGTGAAAGCGGACATTTTGCAAGGGAGTGCAAGAATCCGAGCAAGAAGAAGTCAGACAACCACAAAGGTAATGATTCTATTAATATTTCTGAAAGTGATCCTGAAACATTAATATTATCTGTATCCTCAAAGAAGGATGTGTGGGTGGTCGATTCTGGTGCTTCGTTCCATGCGACAGGTAGAAAGGATATTCTTCATAATTACGTGCAGGGTGATTTCGGGAAGGTGTATCTCGGAGACGATGAGGCATGTAAGATTGTTGGGAATGGAGAAATCCAACTGAACTTGGATAATGGAACAGCTTTGCAGTTGACTGATGTCAGACATGTTCCGATGTTGAAGAGGAATCTCATCTCGGTAGGACAGCTTGCACCATCAGGTTGCAAAACTACTTTTGGAGTTGATTCCTGGAAAGTAACAAGAGGATCTATGGTGATCGCACATGGTAAGAAGGAGGGTACTTTGTATGTGACTTCAGGAACGGACAGTACCATAGCTGTCGCGTCTTCTGATATTGGCGCAAGTACCTGGCACCACAGGCTAGGACACATGAGTGAGAAGGGCATGCAGATAATGCTCAAAACAGGCAAGCTCAAAGGTTTGAAGGAACTTGATTTGGAGTTTTGCGAGGATTGTGTCTACGGGAAGCAGAAGAGAGTCAGCTTCACCAAAGTTAACCGAGGTAGAAAGCTCAACAGGTTGGAGTTAATGCATACAGATGTATGGGGTCCAGCAAAGGTAGCTTCTAATGGAGGTGCGTCTTACTTTGTTACTTTTATTGATGATGCCACTAGAAAACTATGGGTTTACTTCTTGAAGCACAAATCAGATGTGTTTGATGTGTTTAAGAAGTGGAAGGCTACTATTGAGAATGAGTCAGGTCGGAAACTTAAGTGTTTGAGATCTGACAATGGTGGCGAGTATTGCAGCAATGAGTTTGAGGAGTTCTGCGCTGAGAACGGCATCAAGAGACAGAAGACAATTCCAAACAAGCCTAGACAGAATGGAGTTGCAGAGCGCATGAATAGAACACTCACAGAGCGTGGAAGGTGCATGAGGATACACGCTGGATTGCCTAAGTCATTTTGGGCTGAGGCAGTGAACACAGCTGCATACTTAATCAACAGAGGTCCATCGACAGCACTAGATTTCGGATTGCCTGAGGAAGCTTGGACAGGAAAACAGGTATGTTTGTCGCATTTGAGAACATTTGGATGTACCGCTTATGTTCATGTTGATGCAGAACAGAGGTCCAAGTTAGATCCTAAGTCGAAGAAGTGCGTGTTTATCGGATATGGCATTAACAGTTTTGGCTATCGATTTTGGGATTTCGATAAGCACAAGGCTCTTAGAAGCATGGATGTGGTATTTAACGAGTCAGTTATGTACAAGGATTGGAAACAGGGACAGGTTTCAGATGAGAAGGAAACGGTAGAGCTTGAGATTGGAGATGTCCAGCCACAAGTTGAAGCCCCTGCTCCAGTACAAAGCTCAGAAGTTGAAGCGGTCGCTCCAACACGAAGAGTTTCAGGAAGGTCGACTAAAGGTAAGACTCCAGCTCGTTATTTATCATCACTGTCATATCTTTTGCTCACAGATAGTGGTGAACCCGAGAGCTTCGAGGAAGCTGTTCAGAGTGAAGCCAGAGTCAAGTGGGAGCATGCAATGAATGATGAGATGCAGTCTCTCTACTCCAATAAGACATGGGATCTTGTGGAGTTGCCTCGAGGGAAGAAGGCTTTGCACAACAAGTGGGTTTACAGACTTACGGAGGAGCATGATGGATCAAAGAGGTACAAGGCTAGACTGGTGGTGAAAGGATTTCAGCAGAAAGCAGGCGTAGACTTCACTGAAATCTTCTCTCTAGTTGTGAAGATTTCCACCATCCGCACGGTACTGAGCATTGTGGCAGTAGAAGATTTGCACCTTGAGCAGTTAGATGTCAAGACAGCCTTTCTACTCGGGGATTTAGAAGAAGACATCTATATGGTACAGCCACAAGGGTACAAAGCAGCAGGTAAAGAGAATATGGTGTGCAAACTAAGGAAGAGTTTGTATGGCTTGAAGCAGGCACCGAGGCAGTGGTACAAGAAGTTCGATAACTTCATGTCTAGGCAAGGATACAAGAAGTGTCACGGGGATGACTGTTGCTACTTCAAGAGGTTCAAGAATTCTTACATTATTCTCTTGTTATATGTGGATGATATGCTTGTTGCAGGATCAAGCATGGGGGAAATTGAGAAGCTGAAAGATAACTTATCTAAGGAGTTCTCAATGAAGGATTTGGGACCTACGAAGCAAATCCTTGGCATGAGAATCAACAGGGATAGAATTGGCAAGAAGCTAGTTTTGTCACAAGCTGATTACGTTCAGAAAGTCTTGAAGAGGTTTAACATGCATGATGCTAAACCAGTGAGTACTCCGTTGGCGAGGCACTTCAAACTTTCGAAAGACCAGAGACCAGCTACAGATGAGGAGAAGGACTACATGGCTAAAGTTCCTTATGCATCTGCTGTGGGAAGCTTGATGTATGATATGGCGTGCACACGTCCAGATATTGCCCAAGCAGTGGGAGTTGTTAGCAGATTCATGAGAAATCCCGGTAAGGAGCATTCGAGAGCTGTGAAGTGGATTTTCAGGTATCTGAGAGGTACACAGGATGTAGCTTTGTGCTATGGAGGGTCAGAGATCAGTTTGAAAGGGTATGTTGATTCAGACATGGCTGGTGATGTGGACAGAAGAAAGAGCACTACAGGCTATGTGTTTACACTTGGAAGTGGAGCAGTCAGTTGGGTTTCGAGGTTGCAGAAAATTGTTGCCCTATCTACTACTGAAGCCGAATATGTATCAGCTACGGAAGCGTGCAAAGAGATGGTTTGGCTACAGAGTTTCTTGAGGGAACTTGGGAAGAAGCAGAGGAGTTGTAAGCTGTATAGTGACAGTCAGAGTGCAATTCATCTGGCGAAGAATTCCACTTTTCATGCAAGGACGAAACACATTGACATCAGGTATCACTTCATTCGTTCATTATTGGAGAAAGACGTGATCAAATTGGAGAAGATCCACACGAGCCAGAATCCTGCGGATATGTTTACAAAGGTTGTGACCTTGGAGAAGCTGAGAACTTGCTCGACTTCGGTTGGCCTAGTTGCATGATGAGGGGCCAAGTCCACACTCATGGAGGATGTTGAATTGAAGCTGGGAGAAGTACACTCAGAGTTAATCAGTCTCCAAGTGGGAGATTGTTAAGTGTGAAGACTGTTTGTAACCTAGTCTAAATTAGAGGGGCTTACAAGCAATTTCATATTAGTTATCTCTATATAAATATTAACCTAGCCTAGGGTTAGGGTATCACATCACAGAGAGAGGCTGAGAGATCTTTTGTACTTTTCATTCATTCATCATAGTGAAGTGGGTGTGGACCGTGGATGTAGCCAATTTGGTGAACCACGTAAATCGTCGTGTTCTTGTTCGTGTAATTTCGTTTAGCTTTTCGTTGCGTTGTTAGGATCGACTCGGAGCGATTTAACAACGCAACGAAAAGCAAAACGAAATTACACGAACAAGAACACGACGATTTACGTGGTTCACCAAATTGGCTACATCCACGGTTCACACCCACTTCACTATGATGAATGAATGAAAAGTACAAAAGATCTCTCAGCCTCTCTCTGTGATGTGATACCCTAACCCTAGGCTAGGTTAATATTTATATAGAGATAACTAATATGAAATTGCTTGTAAGCCCCTCTAATTTAGACTAGGTTACAAACAGTCTTCACACTTAACAGTTCTCGAGTCCCCGTCCCTGTGTCATGTCCTCGTGTGGATACGTATCCGTATTATTGTAATATTTTAACATCCGTAAGATTGAATAAAAGAAAGGTAACTTTACCAGTGATACATAAAGCAAGAATCAGAAACATCTGCATACCAGATTAAAAGTTCAAGAAGTTTGCTTGTTTTCTCTTAAATCTAAAAAACTGTGATGTTTAGGTGCAATGGATGGACGAAAAATAGAAATTATTTTCTCAGTGAGAGACTGTTAGTGTTGATCCAATAGTTCCCTTCTGTTCGTACGTAAAATGGAATAAGTTAAAATCAAATGTTTGCTTTTCCTGCCTTAAGTAAGAAATGTGATACAAAACTAATAAACATCTCTTCCAAAATCACCTTTGATGAGAAAAAAAAAATATCTGTAAATAACCATCTCTGATATGTATTCTCTCAAAACGTTTAAGTGAGGGACGTTGTTGTGAGGTTTTGAAACTTTGCTTTAGTAGGAACTATTTCAGTCATTATCACTTTCACGAGCATATTGAGAAAATGTCCCGTAGAGTCTTCTGCTTGAAAGTCAAAACCTTCGCTCAGAAATGAATTTTATACAAGCAATATAGGTGATCTCTATAACTTCAAATAAGAAGAAGAAGAAGAAAGAAGAAAGAAAACAAAAGAAAAATATATACCAAAGGAATAAAACTGCCCTCAAGATTACCATATATTAAAAAAAAAACAATGTCTTTAAACAATCACATCAAACGCTAGAAGGACGAGGGTATTGATTGTAGCCAATGTTGGCATTGGTGGGGACGGGAAGGTGCAAGAGTTTCTCAGTTTCATTGGTATTGTGGAACCAACATATTATGCCTCCTTCTAGGTCTGATGAAATGTTGGTCTTAGGTAGACCTGGTAACACGGGTGGGTTAGTTGGATTTAGTTTAATTATATTTAGTTCCCTAAAAGTTTTAGGAAACTTTTTGGGGTTAATCTATAGCGGTCAAGAGCAGCAAACTATAAAGCTTTAACAGTCTATTCAGGATGACAGAAACCCTGTAACAAACCGCTCACGTCCGGGTTCCCTGAGTGATTAAAGCGTTTGGAACCTCAATCCAATTATGAGACAAATAGTAATGAGCTGGAGTAGTAAGCTAGATTAGTTAAGTGGTCGGACTGTTTTGGTTCTGGTTCAATTGTTACACATCAAAAGAATTTCTTATTTTCACTGCACATAGCACCAACTTTGAAAAACGGAAGATTTCTTTTGAAGGATATTTGTATTGTCTGAAACAATTCACCAAGATGTGTTTAACATCTAGGCACTATGTTTTTAAGAAGATAGGAAATCAAATGTTAACATGATCAATACCAAAAGTTTTCCAAAGAGCTAGAGGAGTAGGAAAAGCAATCACTACATTGCAGCCCTGTGAGAGACACCTTTTCTTGGCCTCTTATGCCTTGTCTGTGGTGGTTCAGGATTCCCAGCATGAACGTCTGGTTCCGCACCATGTGTGCTTCTTGAAATTGCTTCAACCTGAAGATCGTAATTTTTCAGCAAACAAGATAGTATTGGAAGGGAAAATTTGAGATACGGTTGCATATTCGTCTAACCTTACACGCTATAGAACAATAGCTGTTAAACTTTTGCTTCAGTACCCTCTTGCAGATGTCACATGTGGCCTTGTTACGAGCTTCTGAGCCATTGTGGGGTAGAGGATTCAGCGGTACCAGCAGTTTTTTGTTTTTCTTGTATGCCTGAGTGCATGAACAGAAAAGGGAAAAACAGTTAAATGTCAGAGAGAATTTGCTTGTCTTCACATATTCTAAGCTGATATGTTTGATGCTAGTTACTCTAAAGATTTGTAAGCTCCTTTGAAGAGTACTGCGCCATGGTAGTGTAACTTATGATGTTTAACCTGGTAGACCCTCCGTAGATTGTAATGAGGAATGACATAACTAAATGTAGTCGACTAAGATTATCTTTTTAATGTCTGTGCTACCTTGGTAAGCATAAATGATAAAAAAATATAACTCTGCATGTTGTTTACTAAAAACAAAAGAATGATTTCTTTCATGACCTGATTGTGTATTCTTGATGACGTCCACATAAAGACATTTGATCACATATGTTGTTTGATCCGAAACATCAGGATGAGAATTTGAATTACTCTTTGATCTTCTAGCTCATCCTGTATTCACTTCAAATTTTCAGGTGGAGGTCTCTCGAAAGGTGATTTCCTATGCTGATTTCCAAGGTTAGTCTTGCTCTGAAGGGAAGATTGTGCTGCTCAACGTGTTATTGAAAATATATTAAGTTTCGTAGCTATTTAGTATCTTTTTATTTGGGACAAATTGTAGTCTTCTGCCACATGGTTTTCTTGCCTATTGTCCTATTCAAAAGAAATACTTCCACCATTTCTTCTGGAATGTCCTGGTTAGAATTTTCAACCCGTAACTCGGTCACTTTGACTCGGTGATTTAGATGGCAAATCGATAAAAAAAAAAATTAGAAATTTTTCCATGGTGTAGTAGAGTGATGTTTACTCTACAAGACCATGCAACGATTACCAAATTCTTGTATCGTTTTGTTAATCAAATAACTTGGTCAAAGAGACCCAATAAATAGTGACAAAAAGTGAAATAGGTTATTCCTAAAGAAACAGAGGTAGTATATATACACAGGCACCAAAAAGGTTCTAATCAAGACCAAAACTGATTAGATTTTTAAGACAAACAAATATATACTTATATGATGTGAAGTTAAGTTTTCTTGGGATAAGAGAAGTTGTTATGGACAAAGAATGTTGATGGAAACATACCTGAATTCCCTTGCAGTCAAAGTACTTGTTCATGGCTTTTGGTAGGACAGCATCCTTGCGACAAAGTTTGTAAACCCGAAGGACTGGGTGATCTGCATGACGACCTGTTTCAACGCAGTACTGGCAAAAGGAATTGCTGCAGCTGATGCAGTACCTGTTTGTCACATTCTTTGAGAAGTGATGTGTTGGACAGGGTTCGGAAAATGATTTTCCCAGAAATGACCTTATCCAGGGTTACGGGTATTTTGTGATTCATGCTCAGCCTACATAGAAAAAGCTTTTCAGCTAATGAAATAATGTAGGATTTACGATATATATTAGATTCACTTCGTTACTAACTTTATTAGTTAGGAAAATTGATTTTACTCATGACAAAGTTTCATAAGAATATGACTAAAAGATGACTGAGCAAGCCGCCTACTGCTAATCTATGGTGTAAGATGCTTAGCTACTCTCAAGACCTCGTGTGCACGCTGTAGAAATATTGGCCGCAGGGTTTAGAGACACAACTCGGATCCGAAAAGAACTATCTTGGACTATAAGTCAAAATTTGGAATCTGGCCTCACAGTCACGTAAGTCCTGTAATACCTGATGCCAAGCTGAGATACAACTCTATTAACTCAAAGTTTAGCACCTTGCTTCAGAAAAGATTGTGGGACGTTTGAAGAACTTCCATCTAGCATACACGATTTAAGTAGTTTTCCCATCAGCTTCTTAGGTGGTACACCTAGGAAGTTGGATTAAGGCTTTCAAGAACACATAACTTGTATTTATACAGTTTAAAAAATAGTGCATCTGTTGCAGAACTTTAATGTTTATTTGAATTCTGTACTCCATAGCATCTCATGAAGCTGAACTTGAATTTAAGGTCGAGTATCAAGATATACATCGTTATGTTAATTAGTTCAAGTTGTTAACATGGGATTGATCAAACAAAAATTATTTTGAAAACTTGATTAGAGAAGTTAGAGTTGCTAACGATAGAAGAGGGATTGTAGGTGAATTTCAGAAAAACTACATACCAGTCTAGTTGTGGAGGAACTCATTTTCGCAAAGTCCACAGGAGAAGCAACAGAAGAGAGATTCTTTGCTAGGTGAGTGTTGAAGGGTCATAGAAGTAGGAAATTAAGTCCGAGTCCTTATTTGGAGACTATAGAATTTCTTTCAATGCTTGTGCCGTTGCTTTCAATTTTGCATTCTCCCCTTTTAATTGTTTCCCGAGATGTTTTTCTAGAAAATAGTAGCATCTTTTTTATAATCATACAACGAAATGGAGAATCCCACATGAGCTGTGATATTACAGGGCCAAGTAAAATTGATGACACGTAGCATTTCCCATTTAATAATTTAATAGTAAAAGACAAATTTCATTTTGTGTAATGATAGGTAATACATGTAATGAATGAAATAATATTTTATTATTAGAGCTCGAATGAAATAATTAATTTTAATGAGCTGTCAGTCTTACCGGAGAATTATACTTACATACCTTACAACAAATTAAGGATAAATGATCGTTTCTTCTTGGTACTTCAAATTTATTCATATGCTTCACGACCGTAGATTTTTTTATGACCCTCAATGTATTAGTAATGAAATTGAGAAAAGCCCAGATTATATAAATTACAAATGAGCTTAATAAGGAAGGAAAGATAAGTTTTGTCCTTGTCGATCTCACTAAGCAAAGAAGGAAAAGCAGTTAATTACTTCTATTTTTTTCTGGAAAAACATCTTAGGTGACATTCAAAAGCTAGGAATGCAAAATTCAAAGCAATGGTACAAGCATTGAAAGAAATTTGTTAGTCTCCAAACAAGGACTCGGACCTACTTTCCAACTTCTATAACCCATCAACACTTTCCCACGAATAATCTCTTTTCAGTTACTTTCCTGTTGCGCATCCCGAAAATGAGTTCCTCCACACCTAGACTGGTATGTAATATTTCTGAAACTCACCAACAGTCTCTTTTTTACTGCTACTAAGTTTAATTTCTCTTATCACACTTTTAAATTAACTTTTGATTGATCAGTCCCATCTTAGCGATTTAAACTTAATTAACCGAGTGATGTATACGTTGATACGCTACTCTAAATTCAAGTTCAACGTCATCATATGTTATATGAGTACAGGAGTCAAAGTAACGTTAATGTTAACACACGAACTATGTTTTTAAAATTGTGAAAAAGTTGTTCTTAAAGCCTTAATCTAGCTTCTTGGTGTACCGCATCAGAAACTGATCGGGAAGCTACATATCCAGTGTAGGCTAGAAGGAAGAATCTATAAAAATCCCGCATTTTATTCTGAAGGATTTGTTCATATTTGCCGGGATTTACAAAAGCAAAGAGCTGACTTGGTGTTGGAGTTGTATATGGGCTTGGCATTACTTATGAAAGGACTCTAAATGATTGTGAGGCCAGATTCTAAATTTTTACATATAAGTCAGAAAATTATGGAGGTTATTTGCAGATCTCAGCCGTTGTGGCTCTATATGCTCCGACTAACATTCCTAGAGCGCTCACACGTGGTCTCAAGCAAATTCTTAAAAACAAGTTCTTTTTGTCAGAAGTAAAATCAGCTTTCCTAACAAACAATGTTAGTAAAGAAGTTAGGCTTAATTATTTAATGCATACACCCAATTTGACAAAACTATCACATTACAACCCTCAGATCTAGAACTAGCTTATTGCATCCCTCATTTGCAAAAAAGACGTCAATGATAAATTCATAATGATATTTCATCGCAAAATTAACATACTAGGAACGAATCATTTCACACAATGTGATGAGTTTGTATCATAGACGATGTGCACATTATGAAAATACCTTCATCGGTTTTGAATTTGTTGGTTAAATTTTCTTTCCAGTTTGACATTGACGTCTTTGTTGAAAATGGGGAATGCAATCAGCTAGTTCTATAAAGTGTTGTAATGTGATACTTCAACATATTAGCGGTATGTATTGAGTAATTATGCGAAGAAATTAACTTATTTTTTTATTTCTTACGTTATTTCATTAGCTTTTTCTATGTAGGGCGAGCATGAAGCTCAAAATAGACATATCCATGACTGGATCAGGTCATTTCTCGGAAGATCTTTTTCCAGGTCCAACACATCACTTCCCAAACAATGAGATAAATATGTACTGCATGAGCTGCGACAATTCCCTTCGCCAGCATTGTGTTGAAACAGGTGGTAATGCAGACGACCCAGTCCTTCGGGTTTATAAAAATGTTTACAAGGATGTTGTCCCGCTAGAAGCAATGAACAAGTATTTTGACTTCAAAGAAGCTCATGTATGCTTCCATTAATTTGCTACTAATCATGAGGTAAATCGAAGCATGACAAGTACAACGAATACTTATTTTTGTTTACCTCTTGTAGTGTAATCGCCAGCAGATGAAGATCCCGATCTTTGTTACGCTTTTATTCACGTTCGCAGTTCTCCCAACAATCTGTGTGAGCTTATGTGGAGAACACGATATTTCACGAGACGCTCCGCATTTGGATGAATGCTAGACATTAAGATAAAATCATTTCGGACGAAAGTTGAGGAAGTTAGCATGGATTGATATAAAAAAAATTAATTATACTCATATATTATACATCAATCTTAAACGAATCATCAAACTTTATAGTTATTGTGATGAAAGTTGAGAAATTAGCATTGACCAATTAGTGTGACAGACTTCAAGGAAAAAACTGTGTGACATTGTTCTCAAAAGTCACTAATGTCTTTTGATACATGTAGATGTAATGATTTAAATATTTTTTGTATTAAGTGACTGCAACATATGTATTTAAGAATATAATTTGTTCTCCTAATTAAAATAATATGATTACGTATAATTTCATTTACGTAAATGTTCAATTTGAATTTGAGATCGTAATTGATGTTATATATAATATGCATCAAATAAGAATTCATGAAATAATTACTTCTTATGAATATTAAGAAAAACTATTTATTTGTAGAATATATCTATTTTCATGTCATAAAATTAAGAATGAACATTGATTACTAATTTTAAATTATTATTAATTTCTCATGAGTTACAAAAAAAGTGTAACTTTAAAATTTAATGACAAAGCAATACATGAGTACATGTCGAAAAGTCATTGGTTGAATTTTACAAATGGCCACGTAGGATTAAAAATGTCATATTTAAAATGATTATACATTGACAAATGTCAAACTGTTCTTTCACCTCAAGCCTTTTCTTCTTTTATATTATACATAAATAAGGCGAATAGACACAATTCTCATAACTGGAGAGAATAACTCTTTATAGTCCACACCCTATTGTTGAGTGTAGTCTTTCACTACGTAGTTTTTTGCGATGAATTTTTGCGACGGCTATTTATTCTCGTTTCAAAATAATTCAATTTTGACGAAAAATACTACCATTGCAATGAATAAAAATAAGTCGAGTGCGATGACACATAATTTCCTTTGCAAAAAGCACGACATCCATCACATTGGAATCTACGGACAGAACTTGTTGTTAGGATGAGATATGGCCTCGAGACTATGTGGATCCTGCATGTTGGGGATATGAGGATTGAAAAATATTATATTTGACTTAAGTAGCTCCTAAGGGCTCAAACCAAAAAAAAATCCTAAGGGGTTATGGTAAGGAAAGATAAGTATAGTTTAAATTTATATGAGAATGACAAGATTTTGATTGCTCATAACCCAAAGATATGATTTATCCCCTAAACTAAGGTTATTAAGTTGCAATTGACAATTCTCCAGAAAAGGCTAAATTAGTTTCCATTTTATTACTTTATATGCAGAGATCTTCCAAAAACAGGGTACATTTTAATTCAAACCTATAATTATTAAAACACTTCTAATATTTAAATATTGAAAATTATCATTTATGTCTCTACTCGAATTTCTCAAACAAAATTTTGAATAGACAACTATAACATCTAAGAATACTTTTTATCATTATTTTTTATTCGTGTGGGCATTTGTTATTTCTAAATAAGCACATATGAGATAAACATATGCTAGAAGAATAAACGATGAATATAAATGTCTCATTGCTCACAAGATGGGGGGCTTATATGCCATATTTTCTGGAGAGAACTAAACCATTATTATCCCTTTCACGTTATGTATAAATGCACGTTTATATTTAACAAATGGATGAATCTTTCACATTCGCATTATGCCTGGTTACATGCCCGAAACATGAAGAATTACTTGCGTTAATATCGAGATCCTCAAGAAGAGAAAAATATTCTTAAAAAATCACCCAAAGCTTGTTGTGATATCATTAGATGCACTACAAATTCAGAATACATGACTTATAGTAAGATCTTTCAACGTTATGAATATGACATTAATATAGCTGGAAGTAGCTATATGTACCTTATTTTTAACATGACTGTATGGTCTTACAACCAGTTATGATTATATTTTTGAAAGTTATCAAAAGGAATATGATTTATTAAAAAAAATGTGTTTTCTTAAAAATTATAAACAAAAGAAATGTCAATACATACACGAAAAAACACAATTCACATAATTATTTAAATATATGAAGCTTAATGTTAAGTTCTTAAGTTACCAAGAATTCCTCAAACAAAAATAATACTCGCTCCTTCCTAACTGAGTGCATGGATGGACATTTCATGAAGATTAAGGATGCGCATTTGAATTTCAAGATTTCTTAATGGTCCTTTTTTGTATGTGGCACTTTTATTAGAGAAGCATGTAAAAAGGTTACTTTTTGGTAGTAGAGCACTCATTTGGGGAAATCAATTTTAAGGAAGGAATGACACACAAGTTGGGAATTGAATATATTTTGAGAACGTATGTTCGCTGTAAAGTTTGGTTTCTATGTTAAGATAAAATGTCCCTTTCATAAGTATGGAACTCGTAAGCGAGAAATATAATATGGTGTATTTCAAGTCCCAATTAATGTCACGGAGAGACTTATGATCATATCTTTATTAGTCTACGAAACAAAAAAAAAATTAAAAAGTAACTACTTATGAATACGATCGTATGAAGCATAAGTTGATGGGACTCCACGGAGGTTAGTTCGCATATGAAATACTTAAATTGAAAAGAAAAACATCAATTTACAATAATTTTAGTTAAATCTGCATTTTGTGAAGAATGATTAATAATCGCCTATTGATATTTTTTTTCCACAATAGCAATATTATTCATGCTAAAAGGTGTTACAAAGAGGTGGAGTTCCAATTGAGATACTATTAATGTTGCAGTCTTTTTCCTTCTTTATTTCTTTGCTCCCATAATTTTTTTTCTAGAAAGATACTAACAACGTATCCAAGCTAACTTAGGTTCATTACATGAGAATTTCATCTCCTATCCTTGGCAAATATAATTCACCACGTGTGTAATACTCTGTATTTTCACTAGGCATAATATATTAATTTGACGATTTAATTAGTGTTGGGTTGCGAGTGATAGTTTAAGTATTTTCCGGGAATTTTATTAGACCGGAAGTTCGTGTGAGAATTTTAATTTTTCGCGATTTATTTTATTTTTTCTAGACGGCGACGCGATAGCGACCACCGCGTTAACCTTTACGTTTTTCGCACCCAAACATTTCTCAATATCTTCTATGGTTTAACAAACTTTTGAACATCTCTAACTACCTACTATCCTTGGAAATCCCCACCATTAGATCTTACCTAGATTAAATCAACCTCATCCCTACCATTAGATCTCACATACTTATTACATCTCTAACTACCCACCCTCTTTGGACATCCCTAACTACCCACTCTCCTTGGACATCCATAATTAATAGGAAGATGTTTTTTTCAATTACAACCCTAACTTGGAAGTTGTTCTTTTTTTATTTCTTTTTTCACCACATTTTTAAATATAATTTTTGGATAATACCTCTAAATTTATTTATTTTTTAAAACACCTTTGAATTAAAAAAACTATCTAATTTATGGATAGTGACCTCGGGCACGGGTAATACTCTAGTCTATCTATATTATAAAATAGAACGGTTTACTTTAAAATGTCTGTTAGTTTAGTTACAACTCCCAAAAGTTTGGAGATAATGGAGAGAATAATGGGTAGTGGTATATTCAACAATTAACAAAAATGAACCGTCCTCTTCCTCCATCCCTTTCTCCTACTTTCTCTCTCTTTCTCTAATGGGTAGTGATGGCTGGTGGGAAATTTTCAACTTTTTCTCTTTCACTACACTTTGTATCTTAACACTATAATTCAATGAAAGAGAAATTTTCTCTGTAATTTTGATTTTTCGCTGAATTCAACTTATATATCTTCTAAATTCCAGAATTAGGCGTCAATAAAAAAAATTTGTCAAAACATTTCTCAAAATTTTACTATTTTTTCTTTTTGAACAACAAAATTCTACCATTATTGACAACTATTCGTTCATAGTATTTTTTTGGGTAGTGCCCTCGGGCATGGGCAATCCCCTAGTCATTTAATAAAATGAGAAAACCCGCTTTTTTTTCTCCATCTTCTTCTTTCTTTTTCTTCAAGTCCACATAAAACACCACCACCCTCACAATCACCGCCACCAAGTTGACCGCCTCTCTTCCACCGCCCTCCTATTCTCTATAAAACAAAAACCCACATCCCACCACGGCACACACAACACCATAGCAACCTCTACCCCCATTACCACCACCATTATCATCATCTTCATCACCGTCAAATCGCCACCACGATCGGCCATATTCACCGGCACCGGCACCAACAGCATCACCTCTCTCACTCTCTTTCCCTCTCTCTGTCTTGTTCTCTCCCAACCGAAGTAGCAGGAGAAACAGCTAGCAGCAGCGGGAGCAGCCAAAAGCCACCAACCACCGCCGCTGTTTCCGTCAGAAACCACCAAGAGAGCAACCGGTGTCATCCACCCTGTGAAATCCGTGTAGATCGACTTCTGGAGGTCCGATAGTACTTCAGGAGCTCTCATACGCAACTAGAATTGGCCGGAACGTGGCCGTCGAACACCATCTCCGGTTATGATTTTCAACGACTCGACCCGTCGCATTCCTCGACCATTTCTCGCTGTTCTTCAGCTAGGTATGCTGTAAATCGTCTTCTTAGTTGTTTGTAGTTGTCAAATCTTGTTTTTAGAGCCAGGATTTCAGCTTTGATCGAGAGAAGATGTGGGTTCATCGTGTCTCCATATTGGGGGTTGCAAATTGTATTTTCAGAAATATTGGGGGAGTCAGCTGTCTGTTGACTAATTTTTTGGGGGAGGGGCTGGGCATAGAATATGCATCTACTATTTATTGATTTGTTTAAAACTATTTCCTAAATCCTATTTCAAGAAAATAAAATGTAAACTTTGCAATGAAAATATGTTTGTAGTAATAATAAACCGTTTTCATAAAAATAAGTTAATAAAACGTTTGTATATATGTATATATATTTGGAAAATAATGTTGTTTGTTTGAATAAATAGTGAGCTTCAAATGTTTTTAGTAACAAATTTAACTTTTTTTAAATTGAACGTTGAGTTAATAGTCTCTAAAATAACTTTTTATAATCACCATAATTCTTTTATGTGATAGAAGTATATTTTTCTATTACTACGAGTGGTTATAAATAGATAGTTCTTAAATATTATTTTCTTATATTGAGATGATTTTCATTTGCACTGCTGTTTATACCGTTGAAACTATGATAAATTTTTACTTATTCTCTGTCACTTTCATTTTATTTAACTTGTGTCCTAGCAGTTTATATTATATTTCCTATTTTACATGCTAAGGTGTGGCTCACTCAGTATTTATTGCTGACTTTGAAAAGCTGCGGTTCTTGTTGTTTTCTTCCCACCGCATGTCTAGGAGCTGGGGAATTATGGAAAAGAAGGGGCGCGAGACTCACGTAGACTGATAACGTAACAATTAATATCTAGTGTTGTTAGGTTATTGTGTAATAATAAGCATCTTTTGAATAAGACTCTAAGTTGAATGTTTAATAGTATAAATTTTATGTTCCCCACTTCTATTAAGCATCACCCTCCCGGTCCTGTCCCGATCCGGATAATGGGGTTGTTGCAGGTGATATCAGAGCAGTTCTTTCCACTAAAGGGAATAAAACCTTTAGGCTAACTTGAAATGAACATTGGGCAAGATAAAATACGGAAAAGCCGGGTATCTAGGGAGATATTGTATACTTCCTCTTTGCATGATCACTTGCTACTTGTTATCAGACATCGTCATTTTAGGGCCCTAGTGCAGATTCACACCTATGTCTGTATTTCTATTTGTGGGCTATTCTCTGTGTATCTCGACGAGATATGTTATGTGCTTGGTTGCTATTATATGTCCTTTGGTTGAGACATGTTCCTTAAGGACCTGATTATTTGAAAAGTTAATGTTGATGCTTGTTAACGTGTCTTGCTCAAATCTTACCTGCTAATAATCCTATGTGACGTACTAGTGAACCTCGTAGAGTGTCCTTGTACTTAATTTGTATTGATGGCCTTCTAGGCATTATAGCATCAGCGATGACTCTAGAACCTGACACCTTAGTTCTTACCCGAGCTTCGAGGACGAAGCTTATTTTCAGGGGGGGAAGGATGTAATACTCCGTATTTTCACTAGGGGTAATATTGTAATTTGACGCGTTAATTAGTGTTGGGTTGCGAGTGATAGTTTGGGTATTTTTCGGGAATTTTATTAGACCGTAAGTTCGTGTGAGAATTTTAAATTTTCGCGATTTATTTTTTAATTTTTCTAGACGGCGATGCGATAGCGGCCACCGCGTTAACCTTTACGTTTGCCACACCAAAACATTTCTCATTACCTATCATTTAATAAAATGAGAAAACCCACTTTTTTTTTCTCCATCTTCTTCTGTCTTTTTCTTCACGTCCACGAAACACACCACTGCCCTCACAATCACCACCACCAAGTTCACCGCCTCTCTTCCACCGCCCTCTTATTCTCTGTAAAAACCAAACCCACCTCCCACCACGGCACACAACCACCACAGTCACCTCTACCTCCATTACCACCACCATCATCATCATCTTCATCACCGTCAAATCGCCACCTAGATCCGCCATTTTCACCGGCACCAACACCATCACCTATGTCACTCTCTGTCCCTCTCTCTGTCTTGTTCTCTCCCGATCGAAGCAGCAGGAGAAGCAGCTAGAAGCAGCGGCTGCAGGAAAAAGCCACCAACCACCGCTGCTGTTTCTGTCGGAAACCACAAAGAGAGCACCACTCCCTCTGTTTCCAGTCATTCTCTCTTTCCTTTGTACCTTCTTTCTCTATTTCGACCTCAGTACCATAAGACGAAGAAAAAACAGAAGCAGTAGCAACAACTGACGCAATTCCCGCCGCCGGAACTCCATGAAAACCGGCGAAGAGCTCGGTCCAGCGCAACCGACTTCAGCCACACTATGAAATCCCTGTGAAATCCAATAGTGCTTCAAGAGCTCTCATCCGCACCCATAATTGGCTGGAACATCGCCGTCGAACACCATCTCCGGCAATGGTTTTCGACGACTCGACCCGTCGCGTTCCTCGACCATTTCTCGCTGTTCTTCAGCTAGGTATGCTCTAAATCCTCTTCTTAGTTGTTTTGAGTTGTCAAATCTTATTTTTAGATCCTGGATTTCAGCTTTGATCGGGAGAAGTTGTGGGTTCATCGTGTGTCTATATTGGGGGGGGGGTGCAAATTGTATTTTCTGAAATATTGGAGGAGTCAGTTGTCTCTTGTCTAAGCTGTTGGGGAAATGGTCATAGAATATGCATATACTATTTATTTATTTGTTTAAACCTATTTCCTAAATCCTTCAAGAAAATAAAATGTATACTTTGCAATGAAAATATGTTTGTAGTAATAATAAACCGTTTCCATAAAAATAAGTTTATAAAACGTGTGTATATATGTATACATATTTGGAAAATAATGTTGTTTGTTTGAATAAATAGTGTGCTTCAAATATTTTTAGTAACAAATTTAACTTTTTTTAAATTGAACGTTGAGTTAATAGTCTCTAAAATAACTTTTTATAATCACCATGATTCTTTTATGTGATAGAAGTATATTTTGCTATTACTACGAGTAGTTATAAATAGATAGTTCGTAAATATTATTTTCTTATTCTAATCATTAGTTATAAGTGTCTTTTTATTTATTTAATATCAAGATTATTTAAAAAAAATACTTCTTTTTATAAAAGACGGGTTATGTCGGATAATTGGCACTAAATTTAGTATTTGATCTAGCCGAACAACCGAGTAGGGCTATGGTGCATTCTTTTATTTAGAAATATTGTCGTTGTGACTATAGACTTGGTAATTGTGGACGACAGGTTAGCAGACAAGGACTCTGATCATCCGTATGTGTCGTATGCGATAATTTTTTGTTGAATAAGGTGAGATTACATGCTTAGCCTAGCGTGCCTAGCTCTTTTCGTGTCCGAATGTGATTTTTATTTTCTGTCTCAAATTATATACTTGTCATTATTTGTTTATACTTGTCAAATATTTGAACTGTGGGCTACTGTTCCTGATAACACTCACGCGATGATTAATAATCCGTTGATGATGTAAAGTGGAAATGATTCTCATGTACCGGAACTAGTTCGGGTTTAATCCCCTGGGCATAGGTCCCTAAAATCATTACGGGTGATGATTCCCTAGGATTTGGTCCCAAAAGATATGGTACTACGTGCACCCCGACTCCTTTCGTCGTACGCTGGAGTACTGCTTCCAGATACCACTCCTTTGATTGACGCTCTTAGGAGGGTGTTGCAACACTTTAAGGTCTAGAATGTGTGATGTGGTCACTGGTCTACCCGGGTACTATGAAATGAATAGTTGATGATCTGACCGGCTGGCTGGATATATTATTATTGGGAGGCCCTTTGTTGGCAATACTATATCCGGTTACCGTGCATCACGATTGGATTATGGATTTCTATATTGAGATGATTCTTAATTTGCACTGCTGTTTATACCGTTGAAACTCTGTTAAAGTTATACTTATTCTTTGTCACTTTCATTTTATTTAACTTGTGTCCTAGCAGTTTATATTATCTTTCCTGTTTTGCATGCTAAGGTGTGGCTCACTCAGTATTTATTGCTGACTTTGAAAACTTGCAGTTCTTGTTGTTTTCTTCCCACCGCTTGTCTAGGAGCTGGAGAATTATGGAATAGAAGGGGCGCGAGACTCACGTAGACTGATAAGGTAACAATTAATATCTAGAGTTGTTAGGTTATTGTGTAATAATAAGCATCTTTTGTATAAGACTCTAAGTTTAATGTTTAATAGTATAAATTTTATGTTCCCCCACTTCTATTAAGTATAACCCTCCCGGTCCTGTCCCGAGCTGGATAATGGGGTTGTTGCAGGTGATATCAGAGCAGTTCTTTCCACTAAAGGGAATAAAACCTGTACGGTAACTTAAAATGAACATTGGGCAAGATAAAATACGGAAAAGCCAGGTATCTAGGGAGTTATTGTATACTTCCTATTTGCATGATCACTTGCTACTTGTTATCTGACATCATCATTTTAGGGCCCTAGTGCTGATTCACACCTATGTCTATATTTCTATTTGTGGGCTATTCTCTGTGTATCTCGACGAGATATGTCATGTGCTTGGTTGCTATTATATGTCCTCAGGTTGAGACATGTTCCTTAAGGACCTGATTATTTGAAAGTTAATGTTGATGCTTGTTAACATGTGTTGCTCAAATCTTTCCTGCTAGTTTGAAATTAGACTAGGGTAATAATCCTATGTGACGTACTAGTGAACCTCGTAGAGTGTCCTTGTACTTAATTTGTATTGATGGCCTTGTAGGCATTACAGCATCAGCGATGACTCTAGAACCCCACACCTTAGTTCTGAATCGAGCTTCGAGGACGAAGCTTATTTGAAGGGGGGAATGATGTAATACTCCGTATTTTCACTAGGGGTAATATAGTAATTTGACGCGTTAATTAGTGTTAGGTTGCGAGTGATAGTTTGGGTATTTTTCGGGAATTTTATTAGACCGTAAGTTCGTGTGAGAATTTTAACTTTTCGCGATTTATTTTTAATTTTTCTAGACGGCGATGCGATAGCGACCACCGCGTTAACCTTTACGTTTGCCACACCAAAACATTTCTCATTACCTATCATTTAATAAAATGAGAAAACCCACTTTTTTTTCTCCATCTTCTTCTGTCTTTTTCTTCACGTCCACGAAACACACCACCGCCCTCACAATCACCGACACCAAGTTCAACGCCTCTCTTCCACCGCCCTCTTATTCTCTATAAAAACCAAACCCACCTCCCACCACGACACACAACCACCACAACCACCTCTACCCACTACAAAAAAACGGAGCAGAAACAGCATTAAAATAAAGCTGCTTTACGTATGGAAAATGCCGTTTTTGGCTTTTGCAGCATTCTCAGCGGCATTAATATTAAAGCTGTATGTGCCAGTGCCGTTTTAGACTAAGCGGCTTTATTTTAATGCCGTCTCGTCAGTTGCGGCATTACTTGCGGCATTAAGTTAAATTTCTTTTTCCTGCGGCAGTAATTATTTTAATGCCGGAATGTAGACAATCGCAGCATTATTTAAATGCCGCCAGTTTATCAGTTGTAGCATTTTATTTCATGCCGTACGTATTCAATACCGGCATTTATTCAAAATGCTGAATATGGTTTCAATTCCTGCATTATTTTTCATGCCACATTAGAAATCAAATAACAGCAGTCTTTTTAAATGCCGTATTTCGATTTATTTCCACATGGTTTCTTTCATTTCATTGCATTGCCAATTAACCTGTATAGATTTCCAACTCTAGCATCTAAAAACACAGAGTGATGATTAAACACAACTATATATTCTATCACCAATAATTTTGCACCATATTTAACCAAATACTTGCTTAGTACAAGTTCAAACTGCCAAGTTGCTAAAATACTTTAATACAAAGCCTCACAGAGCAACATCCCAATAACATCAAAAAAATTGTCAGGCATCTAACTAAGTCTGCGAGACATGTAAGTTCAACATCTTTGAACTGTTTTTTGTCGCCTGCTTATATAAACCAAAACATACTAACGATAACAATTCCCCGATAACGCCAATGATTAATCTATTGAATTGCTGGAGGAGCATCAAAACCATAGCATGTACGCAAAAGGAGAAATCTGTAATATCCTGAAACAACATTTAACACGCAATCAGTCTCGAGTTAATTTAAAACAACCAGCTTGATAACAAAATATGAAAGCAATAAAGGAAACTGGAAATCCATACTATCCTGAATCAGCAAATTAAAGTAGAAAATTAGGCGAAATTAAATTCAAATTTAATAACACTTAATATTCTACGGTCCTCACCCTACTGCAAAGGGAGCTTTCAGAAAAGTTTACTGCCAGTATGTATCAATATGTTGAACACCCATTGGTAGTGTATTGTGCTGATTTTGTATGATTCCGTTAGAACATACATAATATATGAATGTAGCTATATACATTAACAGAAAAAGGATATTGTATGAATAGGTGACTTCTATAAGTTCTCATACTTGCTACACGTGTACCTGCTAGCTTGATATTTCGAGTTGAATGTCCATTCCCACACTTTGGTGGTGTGAAACATTTTTCATTCTATTATACCTAGGATAGTAAAAAGGCTTGAGAATGGGATTAAGGAAAAAAATTCAGTTATCCATCTTGTTTGGTGCTTTACAGTGATAGTAGGTTGGGTAATCTTCTGGGTTTAGGTGGTCCTGGTGTTCGTTTTGTGGGAATTGGAGGTCTGCAAGAGGGAGTTTCAGGTGATCTTGGTGTTGGTTTTGTGGGAATTGGAGGTCTGCAGTTATGGAGGTCAGTAGGTGTTCTGGGTTTGTGATTTAAAGAAGGAGATGGAGAATGGTGGAGGTGCAGGTGGAGGTGAAGTCAGTGTGTGGAGTTTGAGTACTGTAGTCTGGATTCTGGAGGTAATAGGCAGAGAGTAGGTGGGTGTTGAATTGTAATGGCATACCTGAACCAAAAAACCTTACAGCTCCCACTGAGCAAATACTCTTACGAAAGCAACCACCGCTATTCAATTTCAATCAAATTCAGCTTTAACAATAATTCTAAAACCCAGGTGGCCACTGACTGAAGTTCACGAGACAAAATGGGCTGGAAGATCACCAAGTACATGATAAAAAACGTTTTGATTTTTTAATATTATTTTTTAAATTTAAAGAGGGATGACCTTAACAAAGCCCTGATAGTAAGCTTATGTAATATGTGGTTAACATTGAACAAAGATGAAGGCAAGACACCTAATTTAGGTAACCTACATATCTACACAGCAACATGCACTGCCATAATTAAAATTTCCTCAACAACATATGCATCCAAAAGTAACTTTGTCATTCCTAGTTAAAAATATTCACGAGCAGAGTTACCAGAATGGGGCTTGTACCTGTCTTCTTCACATGCCTCTGTGTACGAAGGACACCTAAAAAAATTGAAAAAAAAAAAAGTTCCATATGAACCTTAGAATCAATGTTATTTTACGAGGAACGATCATAACTTATAGATATTTGAATCCAGAGTACTGCAACTCACCAGACACCTCGGCCATGCAATTGATTCATTTTCTGCACTCCCTATTGTATTAAGTGGTCCATGAGCTCTCATCAACTCGTATTGAGGCTTTATAGCCTTGTCGATTCGCACTTCATAATATCCATCTCCCAGAGATTCACCATGTACTAACTTGCGTGGTTGTGAAGAAATGAAAGTTCCATTTGCCACAGGCACTTTCATTGACCCAGGTGCATATAGTTGCACCTTAACGTCGTTGAGCTTCATTAATAATTAGAAAAAATTAAAAATAAGTTATTTTACCATAAAGCACAATAGCAAGAAGCCCATGCCTAACAATTGAATAAGCATAATCTAGAGCCCCATATCTGGAAGGACCATGAACATTGAGAGTAAATCAAGAAACATAAATGAAATGAAATATAAATTAAACGAACCACTGTCTATGCATCTCAATAACAGAGTATAAGTATTTCCTTATTAGTAAATAGTTCGCTATAAATTCTTCTTTGCATAATTAATTTCCATTGTAGGCCTTTATAGTAATTAGTTTTATCTTTCTTTCATATTGATAATAATTCCAAACTCTACAAAATATTATGTACTTAGACAAGAACCCACAATCCAGATGACTGACATTTTAAATAGAAGCATGCTTATCAACATACATGGCAGGTGCAACGCAATACTCACCTCGTGTGGTGCAGTACCGGCCTGGGCGTTTCCAACTTCCTTATGTGGTGCAATTCGGCCCTGGGCCTTTTTAAATTCCTTGTGTGGTGCGGTACCACCCTGGACCTCTCCAACTTCCATGTTCGGTGCAATTTTGCCCTGGGCCTTTTTAGATTCCTTTTGTGGTGCAGTACCACCCTGGACCTCTCCAACTTCCTTGTGTGGTGCAATTCGGTCCTGGGCTTTTCTCACTTCCTTGTGTGGTGTAATTCGGCCCTGGGCCTCTCCACCTTCCTTGTGTGGTGCATTACGGCCCAGGGCTTCTCCAACTTCCCTGTTTTGTGTAGTACGGTCCTGGACCACCCCCACTTCTTTGCGTGGTGCATTACGGCCCTGGGCCTCTCCAACTTCCTCGTGCGGTGTAATACGGCCTTGAGCCTCTCCAACTTGATGTAACGAGAGAGGAAAGTTTTGCATCAGTCTTGCCTCAAATGCACTCATTTGCTCTTGCATCTGTGCCTGCATTTCTGAATACAACTCGCTGCGTATCTCTTCACGTAGCTCATCCCGTATCTCTTCGCGCAACTGATGACGCATTGTTTCGGTAATGTCATGAGAGGAACGACAACTCTTATACCTATTCCCAAAAACTTGAGTTGGACTGGGGCCGATACCCATGCATCGCACACGACCACGATTGTCTGGCCCCATCACATTTACAAACACAGACTCTCTTAAAGGAAGGTCCTCTTCACTTACATCTTCACTGACATTTCCCTCGCCCAATTGATTCTTCATCGTAGCCTACAAAGTATCATATATGTGATAACGGTGAGAAACATAGGGGGTATTTGGGAACCGTAAAACCTTGAAATCCAAACACCCTCATTATACATATTATCCAGGCTGACTACAATATAGTGGACTAACCATGTTTTCCTCATTTTTTGGGTCAGCCGGCTTCTTTTTCTTCTTGTGTGTAGCAAAGTAAACTGCAACTCTGTCATGAGCTTTCTTCTTTCCCTTCAACTACATTAAAATTATACATTAATTGACAAATAAAATGTTATTGTTAGGTAAAATATAATATCAAATCTATACCTCATGTCGTACTTGTCGAAACGATATCCTTCCGCTAGTGTGTAGACCAACTTGACCTGACCTACTTGTTTGATTTCTTTCGGCTTCCTCCTGTTTGATAAGCACATAACAAGTGAAAAGCTTAACCAAATAATGCGATGAATTAAAAATTTGGAGAAAAGAAAAAAGAACTGCACCACCTGTGTTTCAGGTTTCCCCCAGTACTTCACTAGCAGTCGCCACTGGTCGGCTTCTACCCTCGGAGGACAAAATTTCAAGCGTTCCTCATCAGTTTTGAAGGGCTTATAGTAGTCCCTCTTCACCCTTGCCTTCCAGTTATTCCATTTATGCCAAACATCCTTTAAACAATTTTTCTTGAAAGCCTCCGGAGCATTTGTATTATCCTGACAAAGTGTAGGAGATGAATTACAACAAAATATTATTAGAATTCAAATTTGGTAGAAGTTTGAAATATCATTCAAAATGGTTAACCTTAATATTCTCCCACAAGAGATTTTGGTAATAAAAAATGTCTTTAGCCCTCCAATCAGTGAATGTCAGTGGCAAGATGGTCCCTTGTGAAGCTAGAACACCTAGTTGAGACTCAAATGCAGCCCGGTTCTTACCAACGACAACCATGTCCTCATCAAATTCAAGAATCATTTTTTCTTTACTTCCCCACAATGGATTTGGCATAGCAGCCCCCCTTTTGTTAATATTGCCGGGCACATATGAACATGAGCCTAAATGACAAGTACATTCAATAATTAAAAAAAATTCAACTATTCAATGAAATTTAGGAAAAACATGCAGATCACTTATCATTACTATTACCAGCATCACTATCATTGGGAGAGTATGTCTGCGACTTCTCTTGCATGTTATGTGGTTGATTTGGGAGTTGGGAGTTCGATTGAAAATTTGAGTTACATTGTCGATGTGCATGATCTGATACAGGAGGTGGAGTAGATGAATTAGGAAGATAATGCTCTTTGTGAAATTGAGGAATTGAGTTGGGTGGAAGAGATTTATCATTGGGAGGCGCAATGTCAGATGCTGGAACCGGCTGAGATGGATTTGATCGTGTAAATTCATGGTGGATTTGAGCTCCTAGGTTTACTTTCTTTGGTGGACAAAACTGACTGAATGGTTTTGATGACATAGGCGCATCACCAGGTGCTCTAACTGACCGAGACGGATTAGGCAGCGATGGCTGTTGCAAACTGGATGTACGACCCAACTTAGCTTCCTGGACTTGACTTAATTGATGCTCTGGGTCATATGGGGGACGCCGATACACGAGAGAAGGTGCTCGAGTGGGACTTGAAGGCCGAGCAGTAATATAAGACTGCAACTCTGGTGCAGACTGCAAGTCTTGAGCAACAACATCGATCATTGACCGAGCCAATCCACGCTTTCGGTTTCCTTTTCCCGTGGTAATCTGTGAAAAATACATATGAAATATTTAGTTTTTCATGAATTGATGGTAAAATGATTTATTTTGTGCTGACATTCAACTTACATTAACGTTAACACCGTCATCATTCTCAACTTCAATCATTGGACCAGCAGTACGGCGTGCCCGTTTCATCTTTGTTGTGGAAAGCTATGTAAAACCAATGAAATATTACAAGTGTTAAGCTCAAGACTTTTAGGAAAGGGAATTCATCATGATCAAAAACACCAACACGTGAAGAAAAAGAAAGAAAGCAGAAAGATAAAAGGGATATTGTGGCTCACATTTTCATTATTGATGTTTTCACTGACAGAGGTGTTCATGTCACCGACGACGCGTTTGGTACTGTTTTTCATTGGGACCTGCATACATAGTAAGAACAAAAAAAATATTCAGCATATTCATAGCATTAGTAGACAATACACAATCATTTATTTTGGTAATAATATATATATACAACTAATCAAATGCACCAGATATACAACAAATCAAAGTGAAAAAAAGTGTCGACGTGTTGATTTCTATCCTTCTTACCCAAAAGTATCGACATCTATAACTCATAATCACTATCAGTTAAATAGTCATTGCCTTCCCCATGAACGTCATTATGATCACCGATATCAACATCAACAATGCTATCTACCATGATTCCATCCGCATCAGCCTGTATCCAAACAGTTGGTCCATCATTCAATTGTTGTCTACCAAATGGTTCTGTTTGAGGACAAGTTACAGAACCAGAGCTAAGAACTTTATCTGGAACATCATAAATATCCCTTGGTGACATTTGTGCAACCACACTCCAATCCTCGTCAATAGGATCATTTACATACCACACTTGTTGTGCTTGAGATGCCAATATAAAAGGTTCATCTGACCTGAGATTTTGTTTGTACATGAGGTGTTTAAAATTGACCAGTGTGAACTTGAACTCGTCTCGCTTCAGGCCAACATTATTGTCCACCCAATCACATTTGAATAACACAATCTTAAGACCATTTGAGTACCGTAGCTCTATAACTTTTTTCAGAATTCCATAATATGTTACTTCTCCCGTTATTGGTCGATTATCAGTTGCAGTAGCATAACTTGGTGTAGATGCATCAAGCATTACACCACTATTCTGCGTCTTCCTTCTTCTTTCACGATGTTTTGTATGGAACCTCAACCCATTCACTATGTACCCTGAATACTTCATAGCCCAACGTTCTGGTCCTACAGATAACGTCCTCACTTCATCAGAGCAAGAAGCGCCCAGCATTTGCACCTTCACAATCAGAGATTTAATTTTTCAGATTTTTCATTTGTTAGATAATATATGACAGACATAATTAAACAATCACTACTCACGTGTTCTTTTAACCAACTTGGAAATGTCTCGTTGTGTTTTCTCTCTATCTCTCGTTTATGTAATCTAGGATATTCAGCTCGAACTTGGGTCATGTGTGCACTGTTTGAAATAAAAAAATATATAACATTAGGTGTAATGCATAGCATACTTACTACTAAATAAAATACGAATAGTAATGTAATTACCCTCGAAAGGGATCGATGGAACTTGAGTTTGCCAACACATATCTATGAGCTTGTTCCCATTCAACACTATCGAGAAAAACCATTTTTCCTGCTCCTAATGCACGCCCACCAGAATCACCTTCAAAATTTCTCTCAGGTCTATTAAGTTTCGTCTCAACTTCGTTCAAGTACCTTGAGCAAAATGTTAAGCATTCTTCCACTAAATATCCTTCAGCTATAGATCCTTCTGGATGGGCTCGATTACGAACGTAGAGCTTTAGAGTAAGTAAATACCTAAGAAAAATAACACATTAAATTAAGATTGATAAGAGCCAAATATTATAACTATATGGGGCAGAACTTAGATGATATTAGTCTAATTAGCATACCTCTCAACAGTGTACATCCAACGATAAAACACTGGTCCAGCAACTCTTGCCTCCTCTGATAAATGGATGGGCAAATGCAACATGATATCAAAGAAGGAAGGCGGGAATATTTTCTCGAGATGGCAAGTTATCTTTATAATTTGGTCTTGCAGTTGACTAAATTCGAATTGATTAAGACTTTTGGAGCACAACTTCCTGAAATAGCTAGACAACTCAATCAAGACTTGAACAACATCTTTTGGGAGAACTCTGCGTAACGCAATAGGCAATAGTTGTTGCATGAGAATATGATAATCATGACTCTTTAAGCCTCAGATTGTTCCATCCTTCATTTGAACATGACGTGATATATTAGATGAATATCCACCGGGTACTTTTACATCTTTCAACACCTTCAGAAATAGATTCTTATTAGCTCTTGTCATCGTGAAACTAGCTGGAGGTAATCGAGGTGGACCATTAGCCTTCTCTTCAGGATGTAGATCTCTTCTAATACGCATTCCTTTAGATCACGACGAGAATTCACGTTGTCTTTACTTTTTCCAGCAACACCAAGAATCGTATTAAGAATACTCTCGCAAACGTTCTTCTCTATATGCATGACATCTAGATTATGATGAATTAAGTTGTCCTTCCAATAAGGCAATTCAAAGAAGATGCTTTTCTTTTTCCAGGTGCATTCTTTTTTGCTCTTATTTTCGCCATTGGTTGATCTTGCTTTCCTCTTTTGACCGACTCTAGATTCATCTCTTTCAGGGGGCTTCCCAAACTTATTCTTAATATGCTGAACTTGTTCAAAAACATCGTTCCCAGATAATTCATATGGCTTCTTTCTAATTTCAACTGTTCCATCAAAATTGTGTTTATCTTTCCTTAACTTGTGGCTCTCATTTAAGAAACGGCGATGCCCTAAGTAGCAAAACTTCTTACCGTGCTTTAGCCAACAATAGTCAGTTTCCTTTTTGCAACGAGGGCATGCCCACTTACCCTTTGTGCTCCAACCCGATAAATTTGCATATGCCGGAAAGTCACTTATGGTCCACAAGAGAGCTGCACGCATTTGGAACATCTGATTACTTGATGCATCATATGTCATGACACCTTGTGCCCAGAACTCTTTTAACTCATCAATCAACGGTTGCAAGTAAACATCTATATCATTACCGGGTGCTCGAGATCCATCAATTAAAATGGAGAGAATAAAAAATGGTTGTTTTGTAGCTAACCATGGTGCCAAGTTATAGATCAATAACACTACCGGCCACACGCTATAAGAAATACTCATTGTTCTATAAGGGTTGAAGCCATCAGCAGCTAGACCAAGTCTTACATTCCGACAATCTTTTGCAAAATCTGGATGTCCCATATCAAAATCCTTCCAAGCCAAAGAATCTGCTGGATGTCTTAATATGCCATCATCAACACGCTCCTCAGCATGCCACCTCATAGCATATGCTGTTTTAGAAGACATATATAACCGTTGTAGCCTCGGCTTTAATGGAAAGTAACGCATCTGTTTCTGAGGAACCTTTGAGAACTTGGTTGTTCCATCATCTATCTCAACATTGGAATTCCTATATCGAGGTGTTTGGCATATATCACATTTGTCCTTCCCTTCATTTTCCTTATAATACAACATGCAATCATTTGGGCATGCGTCATACTTCTTATAGTTAAATCCCAACACCTCATTGAACTTCTTGGCTTCATAAAATGAGTTCGGTAAGCCTTTGCAGAACGGAAATGCTTTTTTCACAAAGTTTATGGTCATATCGAATGATTTGTCAGACCATCCACATAGCACTTTGATATGCAACAGTTCAACAATGAATGACAGAGTGGTATAATCTTTGCAGCCTGGATATAATTCCGACTCTGCATCTTCCAATAGCTTAAAGAACTTTTGTGTCTCCTCATCTGGACCTAAATTAGTACCTTCAGTTCTAACTCCATCAAAATCACCATGTTCAGGATGAAATCCAAAAGCATCTTTTAGCATATCGGTCATGTTATCCCTTGCACTAGCGTTCGATGTTGAATTCTCAGCCGCCTTATAAGACTCACCATGATTAATCCACTTTACGTAATTAGTATAAAATCCATTAAGAAAGATATGATCTCTCACATCCTCACGTGTTCCGTAATAGCGGTTGACACATTTTCTACATGGGCAACTAATCTTTGCATGCATTGACTTGTTAGTGTAGGCAAAAGATAAGAAATTTGAGACCCCAGAAACAAAAGCATCATCGGTCCTATAATGACGTTTTTAACCCCTAATACGGTAGTAATAAATTAATGCCGCCACTACCAATTCAAATGCGGCATTTTACAATAAAATGCTGTTTTATCTAGTCAGAGGCGGCATTAAAATTTATAGCCTCAATACATAACTAAATGCGGCATTTTTAAACATGCTGCACAAAATAATGCTGTAATAATCCTATGTGACGTACTAGTGAACCTCGTAGAGTGTCCTTGTACTTAATTTGTATTGATGGCCTTCTAGGCATTATAGCATCAGCGATGACTCTAGAACCTGACACCTTAGTTCTTACCCGAGCTTCGAGGACGAAGCTTATTTTAAGGGGGGGAAGGATGTAATACTCCGTATTTTCACTAGGGGTAATATTGTAATTTGACGCGTTAATTAGTGTTGGGTTGCGAGTGATAGTTTGGGTATTTTTCGGGAATTTTATTAGACCGTAAGTTCGTGTGAGAATTTTAAATTTTCGCGATTTATTTTTTAATTTTTCTAGACGGCGATGCGATAGAGGCCACCGCGTTAACCTTTACGTTTTCCACACCAAAACATTTCTCATTACCTATCATTTAATAAAATGAGAAAACCCACTTTTTTTTCTCCATCTTCTTCTGTCTTTTTCTTCACGTCCACGAAACACACCACTGCCCTCACAATCACCACCACCAAGTTCACCGCCTCTCTTCCACCGCCCTCTTATTCTCTGTAAAAACCAAACCCACCTCCCACCACGGCACACAACCACCACAGTCACCTCTACCTCCATTACCACCACCATCATCATCATATTCATTACTGTCAAATTGCCACCTAGATCCGCCATTTTCACCGGCATCAACACCATCACCTCTGTCACTCTCTGTCCTTCTCTCTGTCTTGTTCTCTCCGGATCGAAGCAGAAGGAGAAGCAGCTAGAAGTAGCGGCAGCAGGCAAAAGCCACCAACCAACGCTGCTGTTTCTGTCGGAAACCACAAAGAGAGCACCACTCCCTCTGTTTTCGGTCACTCTCTCTTTCCCTTGTACCTTATTTCTCTATTTCGTCCTCAGTACCAGAAGACGAAGACAAAACTGAAGCAGTAGCAACAAATGACGCAATTCCCACCGCCGGAACTCCATGAAAACTGGCGAAGAGCTCGGTCCAGCGCAACAGACTTCACCCACTCTATGAAATCCGTTTGAAATCCCTGTGAAATCCAATAGTGCTTCAAGAGCTCTCATCCGCACCCAGAATTGGCTGGAACATCGGCGTCGAACACCATCTCTGGCAATGGTTTTCGACGACTCGACCCGTCGCGTTCCTCGACCATTTCTCGCTGTTCTTCAGCTAGGTATGCTCTAAATCCGCTTCTTAGTTGTTTTTGGTTGTCAAATCTTATTTTTAGATCCTGGATTTCAGCTTTGATCGGGAGAAGATGTGGGTTCATCGTGTTTCTATATTGGGGGGATGCAAATTGTATTTTCTGAAATATTGGGGGAGTCAGCTGTCTCTTGTCTAAACTGTTGGGGGGATGGTCATAGAATATGCATATACTATTTATTGATTTGTTTAAACCTATTTCCTAAATCCTTCAAGAAAATAAAATGTATACTTTGCAATGAATATATGCTTGTAGTAATAATAAACTGTTTCCATAAAAATAAGTTTATAAAACGTGTGTATATGTATACATATTTCGAAAATAATGTTGTTTGTTTGAATAAATAGTGTGCTTCAAATATTTTTAGTAACAAATTTAACTTTTTTTAAATTGCACGTTGAGTTAATAGTCTCTAAAATAACTTTTTATAATCACCATAATTCTTTTATGTGATAGAAGTATATTTTCCTATTACTACTAGTGGTTATAAATAAATAGTTCTAATATTATTTTCTTATTCTACTCATTAGTTATAAGTGTCGTTTTACTTATTTAATATCAAGATTATTTCAGAAAAAAAATACTTCTTTATTTAAAAGACAGGTTCTGTCGGATAATTAGAGCTAAATTTAGTATTTGACTTAGCCGAACAACCGAGTAGGGCTATGGTGCATTCTTTTATATAGAAATATTGTCGTTTTGACAATAGAATTGGTAATTGTGGACGACAAGTTAGCAGACAAGGACTCTGATCATCCGTATGAGCCATATGCGATAATTGTTGTTGAATAAGGTGAGATTACATGCTTAGCCTAGCGTGCCTAGCTCTTTTCGTGTCCGAATGTGATTTTTATTTTCTGTTTCAAATTATATACTTGTTATTATCTGTTGGCTACTGTATTGATAACACACATGCTATGATTAATAATCCGTAGATGATGTAAAGTGGAAAGGATTCGCATGTACCGGAACCAGTTTGGGTTTAATCCCCATGGCACAGGTCCCTAAAATCATTACGGGTGCTGATTCCCTGGGGTTTGGTCCTAAAAGATATGGCACTACGTGCAACCCGACTCCTTTCTCCGTAGGCTGGAGTACTGCTTCTAGATAGCACTCCTTTGATTGACGCACTTAGGAGGGTGTTGCAACACTTAAGGTCTAGACTGAGTGATGTGGTCATTGGTCTACCCGGGTACTGTGAAATGAATAAGTGATGATCTGACTGCCTGGGTGGCTTTATTATTATTGGGAGGCCCTTTGTTGGCAATACTATATCCGATTACTGTGCATCTCGATTGGATTATTGATTTCTATATTGAGACGATTCTTAATTTGCACTGCTGTTTATACCGTTGCAACTCTGATAAAGTTTTACTTATTCTCTGTCACTTTGATTTTATTTAACTTGTGTGCCAGCAGTTTATATTATCTTTCCTATTTTACATGCTAAGGTGTAGCTCACTCAGTATGTATTGCTGACTTTGAAAACTGCGGTTCTTGTTGTTTTCTTCCAACCGCAGGTCTAGGAGCTGGGAAATTGTGGAATAGAAGGGGCGCGAGACTCACGTTTACTGATAACGTCACAATTAACATCTAGTGTTGTTAGGTTATTGTGTAATAATAAGCATCTTTTGTATAAGATTCTAAGTTTAATGTTTAGTAGTATAAATTTTATGTTTTGGATTGTATTGCTTTTGAGTTTTGCCACTTCTATGAAGGATCGCCCTCCCGGTCTTGTCCCAAGCCGGATAATGGGGTTGTTGCAACGTGTACTTTTTTTCCTTTGTAATTGATTTAGTCCAATTTCAGTGGTTGAAATAAAGTTATAATAAGGAATTATAATGGTTAATATTCAAGAGGGAGTCTTATGAATTATGAATTTGTGTTTTTAGTTTATATGCACCACGTATTTTTAAGTCCTTATGATGATATTGACTGTGATCCCACTCTAATGCATTTATAGTAGGGCATATGTTCGATGATTTAATTCATATCAATACCCTCATATCTAAACTATAGTCTTTCTCTATTTCCTCACCCTGTGAACTCTACATGTTCACAACATAAAATTATTTTTTATCATTTTTAATGAACTCTTTGAATTTTAGCATTTGAACCATTTCAATAATTTTAGGCAGGTGAGAAATGTAAATTTTACCCTCTTATCAATAATACTTTAGATTTTTTTATATTACGAGAATCGTTTATTTTTTTCGGGTTCGATTCTGTTATTCGAATTGTTTATTGACTACGTTAATAACTAGTAAGGTCATATATTCTAGTGAATATAGAGTTTCTTGTATGTCAATTCGAACTATATGAAATAAATTACTTGTTTTAGGATGTTCCTATTTGTATATGTGGGCTTGGGCTTTATTTACAACAACTACTATGTATTTTGGCTCTTGAAAGATAGGGTTTTTTAATCCTTGTTTCTATAAGAACTCGTATGCCGCTGCCCGGGGATCCATGTATAAAACTCTCCCTCCCATGTACATACGTGTCCATGGACGTTCTTGACTGGGTAATGGAGACATTAAAATTGATCTCAAATATCTATGCTATCTCAATAGAAAGCACCCGACTTATTTCGAATTCCATGAGAAGAAATCATGGAGAAGAAGCAATGAATGACTACATTGAAAGGTATGCGCTCTTGTTGTTTGTATGAGGTTTTTTCTTTTCAATTATTTTAAGAAAAATACGTTTGCGATCTTTGTTTGTTTCAACCATTCGAGTTTAGAATGAACTAAATATTACACATGCATTCTCTTTTCTTAGTCATGTTGAGATATACTAGAAAAATGTTCAAAATTCAAGAGTTTCAGATCTAATCGATGAATAGCCTAATTGATTGAACAGATTTTAAAGAAGCGTTTGTTTGATACGATCATTGAGTATATTGGTGACAGTCCACATACTCTTTTACGGATCTTAATTATGTCGGAACCTCTTGAATATGTGCACTAAATTGACTCCCTTGATGATTTTAATTTGTATAAGTTATCACATTCATTAATTTTTTGGTACGAAATCCTAACTCACTTATTCGATGATTTCGAAAGTTAGGACACACGCTTAAATCCTGACTGACTCATCTAAATCTTTGTTTTCAAAGCCGATGCATATTCAGTTTATCTGTAGAGTTCTGTTTTGATTTACATGCTCATCCTTCTTACAGATTTAACAGCATTGAAGGTAATGTATTCAGTATATAAATGTACTAGAAGTTAAAGTATATAGTTCATCATAAAATTTTATAAAACTCAAATCTACTTGAAATTTTTGAATAAGACCTGGTTAATCCATTTATAATTTACTTATTTCCTTTTTTAAGGTTACTATGAAGGTGTCATATCGCATGACATCCTCGGTACCGAAGGGATCCTGAACATTTATTTTGCAGATGTTTCGTTTCTGGTAATGTATGTTCTTTCATAATTTTCTATGTATTTTCCTACGAGTTGTGATATATTGCTTCTGTTTGAGATCATATCCAGAACGTTTCATTACTAAAGGTAACTGCTATACTTAAGAAAATTCTCTACCACTGTGGTTGGTGCAAAAGTTGATGTTAATAATCATTTTCAAAGATACGCATTTCGTTTTTACCGCATTACGACTACAAATATTATGCATAACAAGAAGTTTAAAGAACATTGAATAACATGTATAAGAGAGTTACACTTTCCTTTTCTTCTCACGGAATCACAAAATTACATACCTATCGTAGTAGTAGTTTCAGAAGCTACTGGTCTCCACACAAACACAACCAAACACACTATTAAATTGATATTTTGATTGAATGAATAATAATGTGTTTAAATATAAAGTAATAAACCCTAACCTACACGATTCAACTCAACGGGTCAGTAATGAACTGACTAGAAAACCCGATATATAACAACATAATTAAATTTATAATAAAACATACTACTAACGCAGTACGTGATCCTTAGGGTATTTGGGCGGGTGACATTCTCAATGTTCGCGTCTAAGTGTCGTGTCCTTGTGTGGTTACGTATCCATATTAGCTTCCCCCAACCCCACCCCCGCGCGATTGTCTTTCACATTGTCCTAAAGACGAAAGAAAGACCGATGGAAGCCTAATTCCGCTTTCGCCAGTCCCTACAAGACCACACATGAGTCCCCATGCTTTCCATCGACATAGACCGTGTCTACCGTCCGAGCTATTGGAGCCATTCCACTCCGTGAACAACCTGTTATCCCTGGAACTCTCAAATGAACAGTTCACCAGAGAACTTGTTCCCATGGAGGATGATATCAACCTGCCCACATGTAGTATCGCAATGGGGACATTCCTCATTATCCACATTAGCGTTGAAAGGAGCCGTCACCTTAAGCGGTAATTACAGTTCTTCTACAAACTCTGGATGAATAAAATCGTGTGAGGACCCGTTTTAAATTAGGACAGACACATCGCGACCTGCTTTGATCTCTAGAAGTCGTAAAGAACTGTACTGGTCACTGTTGTCTGTGGTATAAAAACTAGAAGGATCTGCAGCAATGATGAGCTCGTGCGGCAGCTGATCCCCATTGTCGCAACCCATAAATAGAAACTTTCTTTCGCACTTGTGACCGCATAAGTACTTTTTATCGGAGCCGTAACATAAGACTTGTCTCTTTCTTTCTTGTTGCTCTGCTAGAGTAATTGGCCAAATTGGCAGTGTGGACGCAACTGTGGGAGAAGTTTCATTAGGTGTCGTTATAGTGGAACTAGGCTGAGCAACTGCGGGTGTATTAAGTGTTTCGGACGGTGACGTGATTACTTCTAACTCCTTGGATAGTGAAAATGATTCAGCCAGGAATGATGTTGGTGCAACCCCAACTTGCGTCGCAGTCGTGGCTGGAGAATGGAGAAAAACATAGAGATAAGTTGATAATCTGGCGCCGGTCCAATTTTATTGAACAAATTCTCAAATTCATCTTCATAAAGTAGTTTGCTTTTTTAATTTGTATAACTATCCTGAATAACCGTGATAGTAATTTGGGTCAAAACGGACCATGACCTCCTCCAAAAAAAATAGTCCATGTGAGAAAACTGGAACTGCGCTGCCGATACCGAAAACAAGAGGCGGACTCACTGTCCATCAAAACTCCCACTAACTGAATTCGATCAACTCGCGGAATCTGAAAATACTGTAAGTATTGCTCTACTTTAAAAATCCAAAGTGTGGGGATCGATACCTGAAAACTTTGGCACGTCAACGCTCAATTGTGATTGCGGGCGTTCGTTCCGCATTAATCAGCATAGTGGCCCAAGCCGCCTAGTGGATATGCCGTCTACTGGGGAGGCGATTGTTGGTACGGACTGCTGCTGATAATCCGACTGTTGTCCGTACGGACAGTGGTCGGGTAGTTGTGTGTAGCAGTCCACGTTAGCTGACCTGTAGGTGGTTTATGGGACTAAGCCGGATCCGTTTTGGGTATTGTGATAGGTCGGAGGGGAGATTGGGTCATCCAAGTATTTGTGTAGGACCCAAGGGGGCTTTGAACCCAAGTAAAGAGGTTTTTCTTGACAAACTGTCCCAAGAACACCACTGTATGGTGCAAAGCTTTGGCGAGGCTGAAGGCGCGCCGTTTGCGTTGGTAGTGGCAAGCAGCAGTCTAGTTGGGAGGCGCGACTGCGAAAATCATAGAGCTTGGAGGGATGCGGAAAAACCGGTCGTAATTGTCAATTGCAGCTGCTGTGGTGTCGGATATTGGGTCTGCTGAGTGGAGCTCGCCTGCGCTAGGGCTGCTGGCGATTCCTACTGAATGGCAGCTGTTAGAGGCGTAGAGAGGGACGGCTAGTTGCCACTAGTCTGGTCCGATGGCTGCTCGTATCATGCTTCGAGTTCGACGAATTTGTTCTCATGATCGCCCATTCGGGTCTCTAGTTGTGCAATTGTACAAGCAACCGTTCGGCAAGAGTTGCGGAAATTCCTTATTCGTTTGTCGTGACGAATGCACCAGTTGGTTGTGGTGATATGCAGTGAAAGCACTAATTATTGGGGTTTAACGTAGTAGCAGGTCGAGAAGCTACTGGTATCCACAGAAACACGAACATAACTAAACACACTACTAAATTGTTAATTTGATTGAATGAAAAATAACTATGCGTCTATAACTATTTAAATAAAAGGATAATAAACCATAACCTAGACAGTTCGACTCAACGGTTCGAGAAAGAACCGACAAGAGAAGTCTACAACGTAATTAAATTAGTGATAAAACATACTACAACGAGTGACATAATCATTTAAGGTATTTAAGCGGTGATGTTTTCGAGTCCCCGTCCCTGTGTCATGTCCTGGTGTGGATACGTATCTGTATTATTGTAATATTTTAATATCCGTATGATTGAATAAAAGAAAGGTAACTTTACTAGTGATACATAAAGCAAGAATCAGAAACATCTGCATACCAGATTAGAAGTTCAAGAAATTTGCTTGTTTTCTCTTAAATTGAAAAAACTGTGATGTTTAGGTGCAAAGGATGGACGAAAATATAGAAATTATTTTCTCAGTGAGAGAGTGTTAGTGTTGATCCAATAGTTCCCTTCTGTTCGTACGTAAAATTGAATAAGTTAAATCAAATATTTGCTTTTCCTGCCTTAAGTAAGAAATGTGATACAAACTAATAAACATCTCTTCCAAAATCACCTTTGATGAGAAAAAAAAAATGTCTGTAAATAACCATCTCTGATATGTATTCTCTCAAAACTTTTAAGTGATGGACGTTGATGTGAGGTTTTGAAACTTTGTTTTAGTAGGAACTATTTCAGTCATTATCACTTTCACGAGCATATTGAGAAAACGTCACGTAGAGTCTTCTGCTTGAAAGTCAAAGGCTTCGCTCAGAAATGAATTTTATACAAGCAATATAGGTGATCTCTATACCTTCAAAGAAGAAGAAAAAGAAGAAAGAAAGAAAGAAAACAAAAGAAAAATATATACCAAAGGAATAAAACAGAACCAACATATTATGCCTCCTTCTAGGTCTGATGATATGTTGGTCATAGGTAGACCTGGTAACACGGGCGGGTTAGTTGGATTTAGTTTTAGTTATATTTAGTTCCCTAAGAGTTTTAGGGAACTTTTTGGGGTTAATCTATAATGGTCAAGAGAGGCAAGCTATAAAGCTTTAACAGTCTATTCAGGATGACAGAAACCCTGTAACAAACCGCTCAGGTCCGGGTGCCCTGAGTGATTAAAGCGATTGGAACCTCAATCGAATTATGAGACAAATAGTAATGAGCTGGAGTAGTAAGCTAGATTAGTTAAGTGGTCGGACTGTTTTGGTTCTGGTTCAATTGTTACACATCAAATGAATTTCTTATTTTCACTGCACATAGCACCAACTTTGAAAAACGGAAGATTTCTTTTGAAGGATATTTGTATTGTCTGAAACAATTCACCAAGATGTGTTTAACATCTACGCACTATGTTTTTAAGAAGATGGGAAATCAAATGTTAACATGATCAATACCAAAAGTTTTCCAAAGTGCTAGAGGAGTAGGAAAAGCAATCACTACATTGCAGCCCTGTGAGAGACACCTTTTCTTGGCCTCTTACGCCTTGTCAGTGGTGGTTCAGGATTCCCAGCATGAACGTCTGGTTCCGCACCATGTATGCTTCTTGAAATTGCTTCGACCTGAAGATCGTAATTTGTCAGCAATCAAGATAGTATTGGAAGGGAAAATTTGAGATACGGTTGCATATTCGTCTAACCTTACACGCTATAGAACAATAGCTGTTAAACTTTTGCTTCAGTACCCTCTTGCAGATGTCACATGTGGCCTTGTTACGAGCTTCTGAGCCATTGTGGGGTAGAGGATTCAGGGGTACCAGCAGTTTTTTGTTTTTCTTGTATGCCTGAGTGCATGAACAGAAAAGGGAAAAACAGTTAAATGTCAGAGAGAATTTGCTTGTCTTCACATAGTTTCATTCTAAGCTGATATGTCTGATGCTAGTTACTCTAAAGATTTGTAAGCTCCTTTGAAGAGTACTGCGCCAGGGTAGTGTAACTTATGATGTCTAACGTGGTAGACACTCCGTAGATTGTATTGAGGAATGACATAACTAAATGTAGTCGACTAAGATTATCTTCTTAATGTCTGTGCTACCACGTAAGCGTAAATGATAAAAAATATATCTCTGTACTAACAAAAACAGAATGATTTCTTTCATGATCCGATTGTGTATTCTTGATGACGTTCACATAAAGACATTTGATCACATTTGTTGTTTGATCCGAAACAGCAAGATGAGAATTTGATTTACTCTTTGATCTTCTAGCTCATCCTGTATTCACTTCAAATTTTCAGGTGGAGGTCTCTGGAAAGGTGATTTCCTATGCTGATTTCCAAGGTTAGTCTTGCTCTGAAGGGAAGATTGTGCTGCTCAACATGATATTGAAAATATATTAAGTTTCGTAGCTATTTAGTGTCTTTTTTATTTGGGACAAATTGTATTTTGCCACATGGTTTTCTTGCCTATTGTCCTATTCAAAAGAAATACTTCCACCATTTCTTCTGGAATGTCCTGGTTTGAATTTTCAACCCGTAACTGAGTCACTTTGACTCGGTGATTTAGATGGCAAAACGATAAAAAAAAAATTAAAATTTCTCCATGGTGTAGTAGAGTGACGTTTACTCTACAAGACCATGCAACGATTACCAAATTCTTGTATCGTTTTGCTAATCAAATAACTTGGTCAAATAGACCCAATAAATAGTGAAAAAAATGAAATAGGTTGTTCCTAAAGAAACAAAGGTAGTATATATACACAGGCACCAAAAAGATTCTAATCACGACCAATACTGATTAGATTTTTAAGACAGATAAATATATACTTATATGATGTGAAGTCAAGTTTCTTGGGATAAGAGAAGTTGTTATGGACAAAGAATGTTGATGGAAACATACCTGAATTCCTTTGCAGCTAAAGTACTTGTTCATGGCTTTTGGTAGGACAGCATCCTTGCGACAAAGTTTGTAAACCCGAAGGACTGGGTGATCTACATGACGACCTGTTTCAACGCAGTACTGGCAAAAGGAATTGCTGCAGCTGATGCAGTACCTGTTTGTCACATTCTTTGAGAAGTGATGTGTTGGACAGGGTTCGGAAAATGTTTTTTCCAGAAATGACCTTATCCAGACAGGGTTACGGGTATTTTGTGATTCATGCTCAACCTACATAGAAAAAGCTTTTCAGCTAATGAAATAATGGAAGATTTATGATATATATTAGATTAACTTCGTTACTAACTTTATTGGTTAGGAAAATTGATTTTTCTCATGAAAAAGTTTCATAAGAATTTGACTAAAAGATGACAGAGCAAGCTGCCTACTCCTAATCTATGGTGTAAGATGCTTAGCTACTCTCAAGACCTCATGTGCACGCTTTAGAAATGTTGGCCGCAGGATTTAGAGACAAAACAACTCGGATCCGAAAAGAACTATCTTGGACTATAAGTCAAAATATGGAATCTGGCCTCACAATCGCGTAAGTCCTGTAATACCTGATGCCAAGCTGAGATACAACTCTATTAACTCAAAGTTTAGCACCTTGCTTCAGAAAAGATTGTGGGACGTTTGAAGAACTTCTCTCTAGCATACACGATTTAAGTAGTTTTCCCATCAGCTTCTTAGGTGCTACACCTAGGAAGTTGGATTAAGGCTTTCAAGAACACATAACTTGTATTTATACAGTTTAAAAAATAGTGCATGTGTTGCATAACTTTAATGTTTATTTGATTTCTGTACTCCATAGCATCTCATGAAGCAGGACTTGAATTTAAGGTCGAGTATCAAGATATACATCGTTCTGTTAATTAGTTCAAGTTGTTAACATGGGATTGATCAAACAAAAATTATTTTGAAAACTTGACTAGAGAAGTTAGAGTTGCAAACGATAGAAGAGGGGTTGTAGGTTAATTTCAGAAAAACTACATACCAGTCTAGTTGTGGAGGAACTCATTTTCGCAAAGTCCACAGGAGAAGCAACACAAGAGAGATTATTTGCTAGGTGAGTGTTGAAGGGTTATAGAAGTTGGAAATTAAGTCCGAGTCCTTATTTGGAGACTAAAGAATTTCTTTTAATGCTTGTGGCGTTGCTTTCAATTTTGCATTCTCCCCTTTTAATTGTTTCCCGATATGTTTTTCTAGAAAATAATAGCATCTTTTTTATAATCATACAACGAAATGGAGAATCCCACATGAGCTGTGAAATTACAGGGCCAAGTAAAATTGATGACACGTAGCATTTCCCTTTTAATAATTAAATAGTAAAAGACACATTTCATTTTGTTTAATGATACGTAATACATTTAATGAATAAAATAATATTTTATTATTGGAGCTCAAATGAAATAATTAATTTTAATGAGCTGTGAGTCTTACCGGAGAATTATACTTACATACCTTACAACAAATTAAGGATAAATGATCGTTTCTTCTTGGTACTTCAAATTTATTCATATACTTCACGACCGTAGATTTTTTTATGACCCTGAATGTATTAGGAATGAAATTGAGAAAAGCCCAGATTATATAAATTACAAAAGAGCTTAATAAGGAAGGAAAGATAAGTTTTGTCCTCGTCGATCTCACTAAGCAAAGAAGGAAGAGCAGTTAATTACTTCTATTTTTTTCTGGAAAAACATCTTAGGTGACATTCAAAAGGGGGGAATGCAAATTTCAAAGCAATGGTACAAGCATTGAAAGAAATTTGTTAGTCTCCAAACAAGGACTCGGACCTACTTTCCAACTTCTATAACCCATCAACACTTTCCCACGAGTAATCTCTTTTCTGTTACTTTCCTGTTGGGCATCCTGAAAATGAGTTCCTCCACACCTAGACTGGTATGTAATATTTCTGAAAGTAACCAACAGTCTCTTTTTTACTGCTACTAAGTTTAATTTCTCTTACCACACTTTTAAATTAACTTTTGATTGATCAGTCCCATCTTAGCAATTTAAACTTAATTAACCAAGTGATGTATACGTTGATACGCTACTCTAAATTCAAGTTGAACGTCATCATATGTTATATGAAGACAGGAGTCAAAGTAACATTAATGTTAACATACGAACTATGTTTTTAAAATTGTGAAAAAGTTGTTCTTAAAGCCTTAATCTAGCTTCTTAGTGTACCGCATCAGAAACTTATCGGGAAGCTACATATCCAGTGTAGGCTAGAAGGAAGAATCTTTATAAATCCCGCATTTTATTCTGAAGGATTTGTTCATACTTGCCGGGATTTACAAAAGCAAGGAGCTGACTTGGTGTTGGAGTTGTATATGGGCTTGGCATTAGTTATGAAAGGACTCTAAATGATTGTGAGGCCAGATTCTAAATTTTTACATATAAGTCCGAAAATTATGGATGTTATTTGCAGATCTCAGCCGTTGTGGCACTATATGCTCCGGCTAACATTCCTGGAGCGCTCACACGTGGTCTCAAGCAAATTCTTAAAAACAAGTTCTTTTTGTCAGAAGTAAAATCAGCTTTCTTAACAAACAAAGGTAGTAAAGAAGTTAGGTTAAATTATTTAATGCATACACCCGATTTGACAAAACTATCACATTACAACCCTCAGATCTAGAACTAGCTTATTGCATCCCCCATTTGTAAAATAGACGTCAATGATAAATTCAGAATAATATTTCATCGCAAAACTAAAATACTAGGAGGGCATCATTTCACACAATGTGATGAGTTTGTATCATAGACGATGTGCACATTATGAAAATACCTTCGTCGGTTTTGAATTTGTTGGTTAAATTTTCTTTCCAGTTTGACATTGACGTCTTTGTTGAAAATGGGGAATGCAATCAGCTAGTTCTAGAAAGTGTTGTAATGTGATAGTTCAACATATTAGCAGTATGTACTGAGTAATTAAGCGAAGAAATTAACTTAATTTTTTATTTCTCACGTTATTTCATTAGCTTTTTCTATGTAGGGTGAGCATGAAGCTCAAAATAGACATATCCCTGACTGGATCAGGTCATTTCTCGGAAGATCATTTTCCAGGTCCAACACATCACTTCCCAAACAATGAGATAAATATGCACTGCATCAGCTGCGACAATTCCCTTTGCTAGCATTGTGTTGAAACAGGTCGTAATGCAGACGACCTAGTCCTTCGGGTTTATAACATTGTTTACAAGGATGTTGTCCCGCTAGAAGCAATGAACAAGTATTTTGACTTCAAATAAGTTCATGTATGCTTCCATTAATTTGCTACTAATCATGAGGTAAATTGAAGCATGACAAGTACAACGGATGCTTTTTTTGTTTACCTCTTGTAGTGTAATCGCCACAGATGAAGATTCCGATCTATGTTACGCTTGTATTCATGTTCCTCGTTCTCCCAACAATCTGTGTGAGCCTATACGGACAACACAATATTTCACGAGACGTTCCGCATTTGGATGAATGTTAGAGAGAGAACTAAGGTTCCTACGTATGCGATCTCTTGCACTGATTTAATGTGAAGTTGTCTGTATTTATATATAAACTTCTAGAATACTCAATTGTAATTTTCTAGCATCTCCCACTCGATTTGTTGGATTGCTAACATCTCTACTAGTCTCTATCTCTCCTACCAAAAAATCTAAAAAGTATTGTGCGGCCTTGTTGTGCGGCCGCTGAGAGCACCTGCATTGCGGGACTTTCTTCACCAAGCTCATCATGAGCCAGTAGTTGGCGTGACAAACCTCCAAAGAAAATTGTAAAGCACAGTTTAACACTCGTATTTCCCAAATACGCTTAGGTGTCATCTCATAGACCGCTAGCATATCTACTCCCTTAGACAACGCATTAGTACGTCTACCCTACTAGGTTAATTATCATATCCTTCGGGATTCCACATGAATCTAGTAGGTGCGGCCAATGAATAAAACATGGTACGATTAACAAACGATCTTCCCGTTATCCATGTGTTGGTTAGATTCGGATTTATTGCTTTCCCAGCAATGTCCGAAGGTCGAATCATCCCATTATTGTAAGGCGGCATGCAAAAGTAGCACCACCAACCCGTAACTTTACGACGGGGATAATAGTTGTTGGGAGCATACATTGAAAATAGGAGGCTCATACGGCTAGGAGTTATTTTGGACTAATCTACTCACCACCTCGTGTCGCTCTTTAGCACGTGTTTGCGTAATACACACCATAGTGTTTGGACTCCCTCGGAGCGCATGTATTATCTCATAAAGACCACTATGCGTATCCTTGTTTAGTCACGACCAAGGCGACTAACCCGAGTACTGAAATGTTGCATTCTGAAATGCGCTGCAAAAGCATTTCTCACATCTGGCAAACTATAAAGACTATACATGGTTTAGGGTATTCGCCATGTTCGAGTTGTACCTATGCCAATAAAATATTGGACTCTATACAATGTGACAAGTGAATCCGTCAAATCGGCATCATAGCTCGAATCGGGAATCTATCTCATCTTTTTTTCATTATTTGTGGTGCCAAAAAAGGCGATCGCTTGAGTGAACCGATCTCTATGTGTGTGTGATATGTCATATGCTAGTACAGGAAATACAATATGTCATGCATATATCCAAAACAACATGCATAATAATCTATGTAAACCCAATTAAAATCCAAATATTGGTCTCTCAAATGTCTATCAGTCTGAAAACTAGAAACAAATCACCATCCACCGAGTAGTACATTCCTAGTATGACCGAAAAAGATAACTTTCAAAATAGGTTTGTTCATAGGACCAGCTGTCATATGATTTATGGGAATGTACCCCAAGACAATCTCTCATTTAGCTACCACTTTCCTGATGAAGTGATACTTTATCTCTATGTGTTTGGCTTTGCTATGGTATATTTGGTCAGTATCAAATGCTATGGTCGCCATATTATCATAGCATAGGGTAACATGTATGTCAACTACACCCATGCTAACAAGAAACATTTTCATCCAAACACACTCATGCGCCGCGTCAGAATAGGAAACGTATTCTGCTTCCATTGTCGATAGAGCGGTGCAAGTTTGCTTGCTGCTTCTCCATGTAATGGCACCGCCACCCAACATGAACACGTAGTCTGATGTGGATTTGCCTGCATCTAGGTCCCCACCCCAGTTAGCATAACTAGAGCCAACAATTCGAAGCTATGAGCTTCGTTAGCACAACACGCAATCTTTCATTCATTAATGTATCGGAGTATCCTCTTACTGCCTTCCAGTGTCCAACACTTAGATTCAACTGATATCTGCTAACTAAAGCGGCAGCATAGCATATGTAGGGTCTAGTATGCTATGGACATATGGTCCTTTTCATGTTTTGTCTTAGGGAACATTTCCATGCTAAGCTTCTGGCAATAAAAAGACAGGAGTATTGAGTGGTTTTGAGTCCAACATTTGGAAGCTTTCAAGTATCTTCTTGATGTACACCTCCTGCAACATTCAAGAAGTCTATTTAAAATATTCCTCATGATTAGAATCCTGGGAATGTAAATGGCTTCACCAATATCCTTCATCGGAAAACGTAAGGATATCCACCCCTTAGTGGTCTCGAGTAATCATGTGTAATTATTGGCCAAAAGTATGTCATCTACATAAGGTGACATGATCATAAATTTCTTCCTAGAGCATTTGACATACACACATTGATCTTCATCGTCCATCGCAAACCCATAGGTAATGATATCCTGATGAAATCTTAAGTACCACTGACTCGAGGACTGTTTAAGACTATAAATGGACATAACCAGTTTGCACACTTTGTGCTCCAGACCTTGGATGTCAAAGCCCCCCGGCTAAGTCATATAGATCTCATCTGTGAGTTCTGCATTGAGAAATGATGTCTCTACATCCATCTTATCTAACTCTAAGTTCATATTCGCTGCTATTACCAATACTAGGCGTGACCCCGCCGCGCCAAGGCGCGGGGCGACTGAATAAATAACTTTCATGAAATGGAATCTATATATACTATTTGAGAATGTCCTCTCAACCTTTGCGTGAGAAAATGCCACGTGGAAAATTCAATGAATTAATTAATGTAAAAATATTGCTTCAAAGTTTAAATTTAAATTACATCTTCAGATTTTGAACTGAAAATGAAAATTTTGGCGCCTTTAAATTTATAATCTGCAGTCGAACTGAAATGGAAAAAAACTGGCGCCGATGTAAAAATTTTAATTCAGCCCGTTTAATGTTTATTGCTAAGGAAAGTAGAAGATGTTAGTTGACAAAATTACTAGTCCGTAAGGAAACTTTCAAATATGCTGAAGGAACTCATAATTTTAGTTGACGAAATTATGATTGAATTTCGTAAATTTCCGTCTCCAAAATGGACGGTCAAATTTCTAAATAGACGTGAATTTGAAAGGAAAAAATCATGCCATATAAAATGACCTCCATTAGATGGCATTCGTTGTGACGTTATCAAAGAGGTACCAAAATGAATCTTCTATTTTTATGGTGAATTCCACACCTTCCCCTCTCCAAAATGGCTAGGTATCTCAATGATATAATGGTGGTATCACTCTTCCACTCGTACAGTTTGAAAGAAATCGTGATTTTATTTTTTGGTGTAAAAAAAATTGTATTTGTTGTTTGGAGGTACAATTCTTCCCTTCAGTGTGTTTGATGTTTACTTTTTATCCGGTAATTCTCTTCCATGTACATTCTCTTTTTTCTCCCAGTCATGGACGAAAATGAGTAGCTTAGAGAACAATGTAGGTTAGCTCGCTTGGCGCGCAAGAGAAATTTAGATGAGCAAAGATAAACCCGCATATCCGGTGAGTTTTTCCTTCATAATTTACAGTAGTATGCTTTGTCTATGTGCATTATTCATGACAAAATCGATGCTTAACTTCTCATGACCGCTGCTGAATGCATGCACTTGCGCGAAAGAGTCATTCGCCATCCCCGTGAAGGTAATACTAAGAAGATCGATGTTATGTTCTTTTCCTTTCTCCTGGGTTGTTTAGTTGTTGTTTACATCGTTTCTTTGGTGGTGTTGGTGAAGATGTTCAACACACGGAATCTTCTGTTTTGAGGGACACAGTTCAACACAATGGTATGTACCTTTATCATAGATAATATCTAAAAAAAATTTGTAGGCTTTCTTCTCTATTACCACTCAGTCCCAGCTCTTCCCCACCAATTTGACTTTTACCACTATTCACTGGGTCACTTTGACTCTTTGATTTGGATAGAAAAGTAATGTAATTTTTTGATATTTTTTTCATGGTGTTGTAGAGTATAGGTTGCTCTAGAACACGATGAAACAATTATCGAAAAATCGCATCATTTTGCTATCGAAATCACCCGGTCAAATTGACCCATATACGAGTCAAATATTCAGGATGGTGGGCAAGAGTTGGGACTGAGTGGTATTTATTATAATACATTTTTTCTTTTTCATATCCATATTATGATGGAAGCTTAGATTTAACTCAACTCATGGCGAGTGATGAACTATGCCCTGGACCTCAAAGTAAAAAAAGTAAAAACGTATTATAACAATATTGACTTCAAATCCAACAATACTAATTCTTTAATAAACTGAAATTGGCGAGTTATTCAAATCTTGGTTGAAAACTGATAAATTAAAAAGGTATGAAAATGGTTGACATTTATAAAATTAATTGAATAAAAAATGTACGAAAAGGATTGATTGCCTACTAATTGAGAAAATATTGGAATCTGTAACTGGTTTCATTTTTTTTTTATTGTCCATAAACGAAAAACGATTGAAGTCATAGTGAAATCAAAATGTGCCAGTAAACTACCAACAAAAAAATTTTCCAGTAATTTATCTAAATTGGAATATGTAACTTCAAATTTATAGTGATACAATAAACAAGAATTTACTTCAAGTTACTGTGTTAATCTATTTATTTTGTAAATAAAAAGTATTAATTTTTAATGATCTGAAATCGGTGAGTTATTCAAATCTTGGTTGGTCAGTGATATATTAAAAAGGTATGAAAGTGGTTGACATTTACAAAATTGATTGATTAAAAAGGGTACGAAAATGATTGATTGCCTACAAATTGAGAAAATATTGGAATCTATAACTGATTTTCATGTTAATTTTGATTGCTCATAAACGAGCGGCGATTGAAGTCATAGTAGTCAAAATGTGCTAGTAAACTACCAACAAAAAAAATTTGCCAGTAACTTATCCAAATCGGAATGTGTAACTTCAAATTTATAGTGACACAATAAATAAAAATTTACTTCAATTTATTGTTTATACTATTTCTTTAGAAAACAAAAAGTATTAATCCTAACAAAAATATGAAACTAATAATTGATTAATGTGCATTTTTGGTTTAAACTTTGAATAACATCAAAAATATATTAATTTAAATTGAAATTTCGCCGTGCATCGCACGGGTTAAAAGCTAGTTAAGTCACTAAAATGAATGTGAAATAGGAAAAAAGAAACTTGGTTTATAATTTTGGAAAAGTTGCTCAATATCATTGAAACATCTCTATCCAATAATTACTGCAATCAAATCATGTTTCTTTATCTTTTGGATTTTTCTTATCAATGAGCGACTCTTAACTGTTTTTAATATTTAATCCAAGTTCTTCTTTTCATTTTTTTTCAGAACATTCATATTATAGTTATTCGTAACACAAAGTGTACAATATTCTTACTCTTAAAGTACAGACTAATTATTGTATTGTCATCTTTCTTGTGAAAACATTATTATCCATTTGAAATTTTAAGAATATTCAAATCATGTTTCTTTATCTTTCGGATTTTTCTTATCAATGAGCGACTCTTAACTGTCTTTAATATTTAATCCAAGTTCTTCTTTTCTTTTTTTTTTAGAATATTCATATTATAGTTGTTTGTAACACAAAGTGTACAATATTCTTACTGCAAAAGTACAGACTAATTATTGTATTGTCATCTTCCTTGTGAAACATTATGATCCATTTAAAATTTCAAGAAATTCGTCTAACAAAAAACTAACTGAGATGAAAATTGAAAGAAAATTAGTATGAAATAATTAGTGAAACACGTTTGTCATAAAACTACCAAAGTCATTTACAGACATCTAGGAACATAATTCGAGTTGTTACATTAGCATACGCATTTTACACATGTCTTAAGAATGAAAACTATTTCCAAAAAAATTCTTACAAATTAATTTACATAAATTTCTAATTTGAATATGCGATAATGGTTCATGTTATCAAATTTTATAACTATGAAATAATATACATAACTAAGTGTTCATAGAATATTTTCTTTGAAAAGAATAAGATGAATTATAACTGAACTTCATGTACCTATATTATTTTCTTAACTTATTATGATATTAATATAAAATTAGTTGCGAGGAAAGTTGAGGAAGTTTGCTTGGATTAATATAAAAAAATTAATTTATACTCATATATTATACATCAATCTTAAACGAATCATCAAACATTAAAGTTATTGTGATGAAAGTTTAGAAATTAGCATTGACCAATTAATGTGACAGACTTCAAGGAAAAAAAATGTGTGACATTATTCTCAAAATTCACTAATTTATTTTGATACATGTAGGTGTAATGATTGAAATATTTTTAGTATTAAGTGACTGCAACATATGTATTTAAGAATATAATTTATTATCCTAATTAAAATAATATGATTATGTATAATTTTATTTACCGTATATGTTAAATTTTAATTTGAGATCGTAATTGAAGTTATATATAATATGTATCAACTAAGAATTCGTGAAATAATTACTTCTTATGAATATTAAGAAAAACTATTTATTTGTAGAATATATTTATTTTCATGTCATAAAATTAAGAATGAACATTGATTACTAAGTTTAAATTATTATTAATTTCTCATGAGTTACCAAGAAAGTATAACTTTAAAATCTAATGACAAAGCAATACATGAGTACATGTCGAAAAGTCATTGGTTGAATTTTACAAATGGCCACGTAGGATTACAAATGTCATATTCAAAATGATTATACATTGACAAATGTCAAACTGTGCTTTCACCTCAAGTTTTTCTGCTTTTATATTATATATAAGATAAGATAAGGCGAATAGAAGCAATTCTCATAACTGGAGAGAATGTCTCTTTATAGTCCACACCCTATTGTGGGTGTAGCCTTTCACTACAAGAAAAGTAGTTTTTTGCGATGAATTTTTGGGACTGCTATTTATTCTCGTTTCAAAATAATCCAATTTTGACGAAAAAATACGATCATCGCAAATGAGATGAATGAAATTAAGTCTAGTGCGATGACACATAATTTCCTTTGAAAAAAGCACGATATCCATCACATTGGAATCTACGGACAGAACTTGTTGTTAGGATGAGATATGGTCTCGAGACTACATGGATCCTGCATGTCGGGGATTTGAGGATTAAAAATATTATATTTGACTTAAGTAGCTCCTAAGGGCTCAAACCAAAAAAAAAAATTCCTAAGGGGTTATGGTAAGGAAAGATAAGTATAGTTTAAATTAATACGATAATGACGAGATTTTGATTGCTCATAGCCCAAAGTTATGATTTATCCCCTGAAAGTATGGTTATTATGTTGCAATTGACAACTCTCCAGAAAAGGCTAAATTAGTTGCCATTTTATTACTTAACATATAGAGATCTTCCAAAAAAAGGGTACATTTTAATTCAAATCTATAATAATTAAAACACTTCTAATATTTAAATATTAAAAATTATCATTTATGTCTCTGCTCGAATTTCTCAAACAAAATTTTGAATAGACAACTATAACGTCTAAGAATACTTTTTATCATTATTTTTTATTCGGTGTGGGCATTTGTTATTTCTAAATAAGCACATATGAGATAAACATATGCTAGAAGAATAAACAATGAATATAAATGTCTCATTGCTCACAAGATGGGGGGCTTATATGCCATATTTACCGGAGAGAACTAAACCATTATTATCCCTTTCACGTTATGTATAAATGTACATTTATATTTAACAAATGGATGAATCTTTCACATTCGCATTATGCCTGGTTACATGCCCGAAACATGAAGAATTACTTGCGTTAATATCGAGATCCTCAAGAAGAGAAAAATATTCTTAAAAAATCACCCAAAGCTTGTTGTGATATCATTAGATGCACTACAAATTCAGAATATATGACTAATAGTAAGATCTTTAAATGTGATGAATATGGCATTAATATGAATGGAAACAAACTTGTTAAACAAATTATCCTAGAATACGCATATAACTGGAAGTAGCTATATGTACCTTATTTTTAACATGACTGTACGGTCACACATGATTATATTTTTGAAAGTTATCTAAAGGAATATGCTTTATTAAAAAAAAATGTGTTTTCTTAAAAATTATAAACAAAAGAAATGTCAACACATACACGAAAAAACACAAGTCACATAATTATTTAAATATATGAAGCTTAATGTTAAGTTCTTAAGTAACCAAGAATACCTCAAACAAAAATAATACTCGCTCCTTCCTAACTGAGTGCATGGGTGGACATTTCATGAATATTACGGATGCGCATTTGAATTTCAAGATTTCCTAATGGTCCTTTGTTGTATGTGGCACTTTTATTAGAGAAGCATGTAAAAAGGTTACTTTTTGGTAGTAGAGCACTCATTTGGGGAAATCAATTTTAAGGAAGGAATGACACACAAGTTGGGAATTGAATATATTTTGAGAACGTATGTTCGCTGTAAAGTTTGGTATCTATGTTAAGATAATATGTCCCTTTCATAAATATGGAACTCCTAAGCGAGAAATATAAGGCTTAATTACTTAATGGTACCCTCCAATATAGCGAAACTATCACTTTGCACTACCCACTATCAAAATTTGCTAATAATGTTCCCCATTTGCAATAAATCAGTCACTTTAAGACTTGTATTTTTTTTCCGTCCTATACTTAACGGAACCAGCCGTTACTTGACTGTTATATCCTTTTCTTTAAGGCTAAAATTGTCAATTCTTTCAATCTATGAATATCTATGAACAACACCACGACCACCGCCATCACCGCCGCAACCCAACCCAGAATCCGGCGACCTAAACCCACATTCTGACAACCCACACCATCTCAGCCACCATAGATGCCATTTCCTCAACCAAAGCACCACCATTACAGAATCCGGGAAAAATCCCGGCGACAGTCACCACCATTACAGCCTCCAACCAAAGCACCATTATGACTGACTTCCTCTCAATCTGCACAATAACTTCAACTCTCTGTTTAAATCAACAAAAAACTCAAAATTGGTGAGAGAGAATCGAGGTCTGAGGCGTGTCTAGGTTTTTGTGGCCGTGGAGGACAAAAGTTGTTGATGGTCATCAATGGCCTAAAGTAGATTGTGTGTTTTTCAGTTGGTTGCGAGGTTCATGAATTGATGTTCGATTGGGTTGTTCCTGGCTGAGAAACAGAGAGAGAAATCAAGGGATATGGGTTTGGTTTGGATGAAGACGATTTTTCTAGGTTCTCTGTGGCGGTTAGAGGAACGGCGTTGAGGAATTGAACGGCCGCAGGGAGGCTAGGGTTCTACTCGTCGGAGGCTGTGAACGACGGCGGTGGACATATGTCATCTTCATCTCGTCTGGAACCTCTTCTCTTCTCTACGTCTTTTTCTCTTCTTCTTTTTTCTTCTACATTTTGTTCTTTCTCTTACCTTCATCTGGCGACCAACAAAGAGAGGGGGAGAGATGTGCATTGAGAGACACGGATAACATTCAGTCCATCCATCCCTTTATCTTCAACAGTGTTTCTTTTTTTTTTGCAAAGTTCAAAAGTGTTTCTTTTTTCTATCTTTCTTTGCCCAATTTTTTTTTCATGTTAAATTTATTATTTTGCTATTGACAATGTTGCCCTTATTGTGATGATGATGTTTGGATGGAAATTTTTCCCAGTTTCAAAGTGACTGATTTATTGCAAATGAGGAACATTATCAGCAAGTTTTGATAGTGGGTAGTGCAAATTGATAGTTTCGCTATACTGGGGGGTACCATTAAGTAATTAAGCCGAAATATAATATGGTGTATTTCAAGTCCCAATTCATGTCGCGGAGAGAATTATGATCATATCTTTATTTTTCTACGAAACAAAAAATAATAATTTAAACAGTAACTACTTTTGAATACGATCGTATGAAGTATAAGTTGATGGGACTCCACGGAGGTTAGTTCCCATAAGAAATACTTAAATTGAAAAGAAAAAAGAACAATTGACAATAATTTTAGTTGCATCTGCATTTTGTGAAGTATGATTAATAATCGCCTACTGATATATTTTTTCCACAATAGCAATATTATTCATGTTAAAAGGTGTTACAAAGAGGTGGAGTTCCAATTGAGATGCTAGTAATGTTGCAGTCTTTTTCCTTCTTCATTTTTTTGCTCCCATAAATATTTTCTAGAAAGATACTTACAACGTATCCATGCTAACTTAGGTGCATTACATGAGAATTTCATCTCCTATCCTTAGTAAATATAATTCACCACGTGTGTAATACTCTGTATTTTCACTAGGGGTAATATAGTAATTTGACGCTTTAATTAGTGTTGGGTTGCGAGTGATAGTTTAAGTATTTTCCGGGAATCTCATTAGACCGGAAGTGTAAGAATTTTGATTTTTCGCGATTTATTTAATTTTTCTAGACAGCGACGCGATAGCGACCACCGCGTTAACCTTTAAGTTTGCCGCACCCAAACATTTCTCAATACCTATCATTTAATAAAATGAGAAAACCCGCTTTTTTTTTCTCTCCATCTTCTTCTTTCTTTTTCTTCATGTCCACATAAAATACCACCGCCCTCACAATCACCGTCACCAAGTTCACCGCCTCTCTTCCACCACCCTCCTATTCTCTATAAAACCCAAACCCACCTCCCACCACGGCACACAACACCATAGCCACCTCTACCTCCATTACCACCACCATCATCATCATCTTCATCATCGTCAAATCGCTACCACGATCAGCCATTTTCACCGGCACCAACACAATCACCTCTCTCACTCTCTTTCCTTCTCTCTGTCTTGTTCTCTCCCGATCGAAGCAGCACGAGAAGAAGCTAGCAGCACCGGTAGCAGCCAAAAGCCACCAACCACTGCCGCTGTTTCCGTCAGAAACCACCAAGAGAGAACCACTCCCTCTGTTTCCGGTCACTCTCTCTTTCCCTTGTACCTTCTTTCTCTATTTCGACCTCAGTACCAGAAGGCGAAGACAAAATAGAAGCAGTAGTAACCACAGACGCATTTCCGGCCGACGGAACTCCACGAAAACCGGCGAAGAACTCGATCCAGCGCAACCGGCGTCATCCACCCTGTGAAATCCGTGTAGACCGACTCCTGGAAGTCCGATAGTGCTTCAGGAGCTTTCATCCGCACCCAGAAGTGGCCGGAATGTGGCCGTAGAATACCATCCCCGGCCATGGTTTTCGACGACTCGACCATTTCTCGCTGTTCTTCAGCTAGGTATGCTCTAATCGTCTTCTAATATGTTTTTAGTTGTCAAATCTTGTTTTTAGAGCCTGTATTTCATCTTTGATCGAGAGAAGATACAGGTTCATCGTGCGTCCATATTGGGGGGTGCAAATTGTATTTTCTGAAATATTGGGGGAGTCAGCTGTCAGTTGACTAATTTGTTGGGGGGGGGGGGCATCTACTATTTATTGATTTGTTTAAACCTATTTCCTAAATCCTATTTCAAGAAAATAAAATGTAAACTTTGCAATGAAAATATGTTTGTTGTAATAATAAACCATTTCTTAAAAATAAGTTAATAAAACGTTTGTATATATGTATATATATTTGGAAAATAATGTTGTTTGTTTGAATAAATAGTGAGCTTCAAATGCTTTTAGTAACAAATTTAACTTTTTTAAATTGAATGTTGAGTTAATAGTCTATAAAATAACAATTTGTAATCACCATAATTATTTTATGTGATAGAAGTATTTTTTCCTATTACTACGACTGGTAATAAATAGATAGTTCTTAAATATTATTTTCTTATTCTAATCATTAGTTATAAGTGACTTTTTACTTATTTAATATCAAGATTATTTAAAAAAAAAGACTTCTTTTTATAAAAGACGGGTTATGCCGGATAATTGGCACTGAATTTAGTATTTGACCTAGCCGAACAACCGAGTAGGGCTATGGTGCATTCATTTATTTAGAAATATTGTCGTTGTTACTTTAGAATTGGTAATTGTGGACGACAGGTTAGCTAGCAAGGACTCTGATCATCCGTCTGAGTCGTATGCGATAATTTTTTGTTGAATAAGGTGAGATTACATGCTTACCCTAGCGTGCCTTGCTCTTTTCATGTCCGAATGTGATTTCTATTTTCTCTCTCAAATGATATAATTGTTATTATTTCTTTATACATGTAAAATATTTGAACTCTTGGGTACTGTTCTGGATAACTCTCAAAGATGATTAATAATCCGTTGATGATGTAAAGTGGAAAGGATTCGCATGTACCGGAACCAGTTCGGGTTTAATCCCATGGGAAAAGGTCCCTAAAATCATTACGGGTGATGATTCCCTGGGATTTGGTCCCAAAAGATATGGCACTACGTGCACCCCGACTCCTTTCGCCGTACGCTGGAGTACTGCTTCCAGATACCACTCCTTTGATTGACGCTCTTAGGAGGGTGTTGCAACACTTAAGGTTTAGAATGTGTGATGTGGTCACTGGTCTACCCGGGTACTGTGAAATGAATAAGTGACGATCTGACCGGCTGGCTGGATTTATTATTATTGGGAGGCCCTTTGTTGGCAATACTATATCTGGTTACCGTGCATCATGATTGGATTATGAATCTCTATATTGAGATGATTCTTAATTTGCACTGCTGTTTATACCGTTGCAACTCCGACAAATTTTTACTTATTCTCTATCACTTTCATTTTATTTTACTTGTGTCCTAGCAGTTTATATTATCTTTCCTGTTTTACATGCTAAGGTGTGGCTCACTCAGTATTTATTGCTGACTTTGAAAAACTGCGGTTCTTGTTGTTTTCTTCCCACCGCATGTCTAGGAGCTGGAGAATTATGGAATAGAAGGGGCGCGAGACTCACGTAGACTGATAATGTAACAATTAATATCTAGTGTTGTTAGGTTATTGTGTAATAATAAGCATCTTTTGTATAAGACTCTAACTTTAATGTTTAATAGTATAAATTTTATGTTGTGGATTGTATTGCTTTTGTGTTCTGCCACTTCTATTAAGCATCACCCCCACGGTCTTGTCCCGAGCCGGATAAGGGGGTTGTTGCAGGTGGTATCAGAGTAGTTCTTTCCACTAAAGGGAATAAAACCTGTAGGGTAACTGAAAATGAACATTGGGCAAGATAAAATACGGAAAAGCCGGGTATCTAGGGAGTTATTGTATACTTCCTCTTTGCATGATCACTTGCTACTTGTTATCTGACATCATCATGTTAGAGCCCTAGTGCTGATTCACACCTATGTCTGTATTCTCTGTGTATCTTGACGAGATATGTCATGTGCTTGGTTTCTATTATATGTCCTCTGGTTGAGACATGTTGCTTATGGACCTGATTATTTGGAAAGTTCATGTTGATGCTAGTTAACGTGTGTTACTCAAATCTTTCCTGCTAGTTTGAAATTAGACTAGAGTAATAATCCTATGTGACGTACTAGTGAACCTCGTAGAGTGTCCTTGTACTTAATTTGTATTGATGGCCTTCTAGGCATTATAGCATCTGCGATGACTCTAGAACCCGACACCCTAGTTCTGATCCGAGCTTCGAGGACGAAGCTAATTTTAAGAGGGGAAGGATGTAATACTCTGTATTTTCACTAGGGGTGTAATTTGACGCGTTAGTTAGTTTTGGGTTGCGAGTGATAGTTTGGGTATTTTTCGGGAATTTTATTGGACCGTAAGTTCGTGTGAGAATTTTAACTTTTCGCAATTTATTTTAATTTTTCTAGACGGCGATGCAATAGCGACCACCGCGTTAACCTATACGTTTGCCACACCAAAACATTTCTCATTACCTATCATTTAATAAAATGAGAAAACCCACTTTTTTTTCTCCATCTTCTTCTTTCTTTTTCTTCACGTCCATGAAACACACCACCGCCCTCACAATCACCGCCCCAAATTTCACCGCCTCTCTTCCACCGCCCTCTTATTCTCTATAAAAACCAAACCCACCTCCTACAACGCACACACAACCACCAAAGCCACCTCTACCTCCATTACCACCACCACCATCATCATCTTCATTACCGTCAAATCGCCACTACGATCGGCCATTTTCACCGGCACCAACACCGTCACCTCTGTCACCTTCTGTCCCTCTCTCTGTCTTGTTCTCTCCCAATCGAAGCAGCAGGAGAAGCAGCTAGAAGTAGCGGCACCAGCCAAAAGCGACCAACCACCGCTGCTATTTCTGTCGGAAACCACCAAGAGAGCACCACTCCCTCTGTTTCCGGTCACTCTCTCTTTCCCTTGTACCTTCTTTCTCTATTTCAACCTCATTACCAGAAGACGAAGACAAAACAGAAGCAGTAGCAACAACAAACGCAATTCCCGCCGCCGGAACTCCATGAAAACCGGCGAAGAACTCGGTCCACCGCAACCGACTTCACTCACCCTGTGAAATCCGTGTGAAATACCTGTGATATCCAATAGTGCTTCAGGAACTCTCATCCGCACACAGAAGTGGCTGGAACATCGTCGTCAAACACCATCTCCGGCCATAATTTTCGACGACTCGACCCGTCTCGTTCCTCGACCATTTCTCGTTGTTCTTCAGCTAGGTATGCTCTAAATCGTCTTCTTAGTTGTTTTGAGTTGTCAAATCTTATTTTTAGAGCATGGATTTCAGCTTTGATCGGGAGAAGATGTGGGTTCATCGTGTGTCCATATTGGGGGGGGGGGGGTGCAAACTGTTGGGGAGTTGGTCATAGAATATGCATCACCTATTTATTGATTTGTTTAAACCTATTTCCTAAATCCCTCAGAAAATAAAATGTAAACTTCGCAATGAAAATATGTTTGTAGTAATAATAAACCGTTTCCATAAAAATAAGTTAATAAAACGTTTGTATATATATATATATATATTTGAAAAATAATGTTGTTTGTTTGAAGAAATAGTGTGTTTCAAATATTTTTAGTAACAAATTTAACTTTTTTTAAATTGAACATTGAGTTGATAGTCTCTAAAATAACTTTTTATAATCACCATAATTCTTTTATGTGATATAAGTATATTTTCCTATTACTACTAGTGGTTATAAATAAATAGTTATAATATTATTTTCTTATTCTAATCATTAGTTATAAGTGTCGTTTTACTTATTTAATTTCAAGATTATTTGAAAAAAATAATACTTCTTTATTTAAAAGACGGGTTCTGTCGGATAATTATAGCTGAATTTAGTATTTGACCCAGCCGAACAACCAAGTAGGGCTATGGTGCATTCTTTTATATAGAAATATTGTCGTTGTGAATACAGAATTGGTAATTGTGGACGACAAGTTAGCAGAAAAGGACTCTGATCATCCGTATGAGCCATATGCGATAATTGTTGTTGAATAAGGTGAGATTACATGCTTAGCCTAGCGTTCCTAGCTCTTTTCATGTCCGAATGTGATTTCTATTTTCTGTCTCAAATTATATACTTGTTATAATTTGTTTATACTTGTCAAATATTTGAACTGTTCGCTACTGTTCTTGATAACTCTCACGCTATGATTAATGATCCGTAGACGATGTAAAGTGGAAAGGATTCGCATGTACCGGAACCAGTTTGGGTTTAATCCCCAGGGCACAGGTCCCTAAAATCATTACGGGTGATGATTCCCTGGGGTTTGGTGCCAAAAGATATGGCACTACGTCCACCCCGACTCCTTTCTCCGTAGGCTGGAGTTCTGCTTCTAGATATCACTCCTTTGATTGACACACTTAGAAGGGTGTTGCAACACTTAAGATCTAGAATGTGTGATGTGGTCATTGGTCTACCCGGTTACTGTGAAATGAATAAGTGATGATCTGACTTCCTGGCTGGCTTTATTATTATTGGGAGGCCCTTTGTTGGCAATACTATATCTGGTTACTGTGCATCTCAATTGGATTATTGATTTCTATATTGAGACGATTCTTAATTTGCACTGCTGTTTATTACGTTGCAACTCTGATAATGTTTTACTTATTCTCTGTCACTTTCATTTTAGTTAACTTGTGTCCCAGCAGTTTATATTATCTTTCCTGTTTTACATGCTAAGGTGTAGCTCACTCAGTATGTATTGCTGACTTTGAAAACTGCGGTTCTTGTTGTTTTCTTCCCACCGTAGGTCTAGGAGCTGGGGAATTGTGGAATAGAATGGGCGCGAGACTCACGTATACTGATGACGTCACAATTAATATCTAGTGTTGTTAGGTTATTGTGTAAGAATAAGCATTTTTTGTATAAGATTCTAAGTTTAATGTTTAGTAGTATAAATTTTATGTTTTGGATTGTATTGCTTTTGAGTTCTGCCACTTCTATTAAGCATCGCCCTCCCGGTCTTGTCCCAAGCCGGATAATGGGGTTGTTGCGACGTGTACTTTTTTCCGTAGTAATTGATTTTGTCCAATTTCTTTGGTTGTAATAAAGTTATAATAAGGAATTATAATGTTGAATATTGAAGAGGGAGTCTTATGAATTATGAATTTGTGTTTTTAGTTTATATGCACCACGCATTTTTAAGTCCTTATGATGATATTGATTGTGATCCCACTCTAATGCATTTATAGTAGGGCATATGTTCGATGATTTAATTCATATCAATGCCCTCATATCTAAACTATAGTCTTTCTCTATTTCCTGACCCTGTGAACTCTACATGTTCACAACATAAAAATATTTTTTTATCATTTTTAATGAACTCTTTGAATTTTAGCATTTGAACCATTTTAATAATTTTAGGCAGGTGAGAAATGTAAATTTTACCCTCTTATCAATAATACTTTAGATGTTTTTATATTACGAGAATCGTTTATTTTTTCCGGGTTCGTTTCTGTTATTCGAATTGTTTATTGACCACGTTAATAACTAGTAAGGTCATATATTCTAGTGAATATAGATTTTCTTGTATGTCAATTTGAACTATATGAAATAAATTACTTGTTTTAGGATTTTCCTATTTTGTATATGTGGGATTGGGCTTTATTTACAACAACTACTATGTATTTTGGCTCTTGAAAGATAGGGTTTTTTAATCCTTGTTCCTATAAGAACTCGCATGCCGCCACCCAGGGTATCAATATATAAAACTCTCCCTCCCATGTACATACGTGTCCCTGGACGTTCTTGACTGGGTAACAGAGACATTAAAATTGATCTCAAATATCTATGCTATCTCAATAGAAAGCACCCGACCTATTTCGAATTCCATGAGAAGAAATCATGGAGAAGAAGTAATGAATGACTACATTGAAAGGTATGCGCTCCTGTTGTTTGTATGAGGTTTTTTCTTATCAATTATTTTAAGAAAAATAGATTTGCGATCTTTGTTTGTTTCAACCATTCGAGTTTAGAATGAACTAAATATTACACATGCATTCTCTTTTCTTAGTTATGTTGAGATATACTAGAAAAATGTTCAAAATTCAAGAGTTTTAGTACTAATCGATGAATAGCCTAACTTATTGAAGAGATTTTTAAAGAAGCGTTTGTTTGATACGATCATTGAGTGTATTGATGACAGTCGACATACTCTTTTACGGATCTTAATTATGTGGGAACATCTTGAATATGTGCACTAAATTGACTCCCTCAATTATTTAAATTTGTATAAGATATCACATTCATTAATTTTTTGGTACGAAATCGTAACTCACTTATTCGATGATTTCGAAAGTAAGGATACACGCTTAAATCCTAACTGACTCATCTAAATCTTTGTTTTCAAAGCCGATGCATATTCAGTTTATCTGTAGAGTTCTGTTTTGAACTACATGCTCATCCTTCTTAGAGATTTAACAGCATTGAAGGTAATGTATTCAGTATATAGATGTACTAGAAGTTAAAGTATATAGTTCATCATAAAATTTAATAAAACTCAAATCTACTTGAAATTTTTGAATAAGACCTAGTTAATCCATTAATAATTTACTTATTTCCTTTTTTAAGGTTACTATGAAGGTGTCATATTTCATGACATCCTATATACCGAAGCGATCCAGAACTTTTATGTTGGAGATGTTTCGTTTCTGGTAATGTATGTTCTCTCATAATTTTCTATGTATTTTCTTACGAGTTGTGATATATTACTTCTGTTTGAGATCATATCTAGAACGTTTCATTACTAAAGGTAACTGCTATACTTAAGAAAATTCTCTACCACTGTTGTTGGTGCAAAAGTTGATGTTAATAATCATTTTCAAAGATACACATTTATTTTTTACCACATTACGACTACAAATATTATGCATAACAAGAAGTTTAAAGAACATTCAATAACATGTATAAGAGATTTACACTTTCCTTTTTTGCTCACGGAATCTCAAAATTACACACCTATCGTAGTAGTAGTTTCAGAAGCTACTGGTCTCCACAAAAATACAACCAAACACACTATTAAATTGATATTTTGATTGAATGAATAATAATGTGTTTAAATATAAAGAAATAAACCCTAACCTACACGGTTGAACTCAACGGGTCGGTAATGAACCGACTAGAAAACCCGATATCTAACAACATAATTAAATTTTTAATAAAACATACTACTAACGCAGTACGTGATCCTTAAAGTATTTGGGCGGGTGACATTCTCAATGTTCCCGTCTCAGTGTCGTGTCCTTGTGTGGTTACGTATCTATATTACCTTCCCCACCCCACCCCCGCGCGGTTGACTATCACCTTTTCCTAAAGGCAAAAGAAAGACCGATGGAAGCCTAATTCCGCTTTCGTCAGTCCCTACATGACCACACATGAGTCCCCATGCTTTCCATCTACATAGAACGTGTCTACTGTCCGAGCTATTGGAGCCATTCCACTCCCTGAACAATCTGTTATCCCTGGAACTCTCAAATGAACAGCTCACCAGAGAACATGTTCCCATGGAGGATAATATCAACCTGCCCACATGTAGTATCGCAATGGGGACATTCCTCATTATCCACATTAACCGTCACCTTAAGCGGTAATAACAGTTCTTCTACAAACTCTGGATGAATAAAATTTTGTGAGCACCCGTTTTAAATTAGGACAGACACATCGCGGCCTGCTTTGATCCCTTGAAGCCGTAAAGAACTGTACTGGTCAATGTTGTCTGTGGTATAAAAACTAGAAGGATCTGCTGCAATGACGAGCTCGTGCGGCAGCTGATCCCCATTGTCGCAACCCATAACTAGAAACTTTCTTTCGCACTTGTGACTGCATAAGTACTTTTGATCGGAGCCGTAACATAAGACTTGTCTCTTTCTTTCTTGTTGCTCTGCTAGAGTAATTGGCCAAATTGGCAGTGTGGACGCAACTGTGGCAGAAGTTTTATTTGGTGTCGTTGTAGTGGAACTAGGATGAGCAATTGCGGGTGTATTAAGTGTTTCGGACGGTGACGTGATTACTTCTAACTCCTTGGATAGTGAAAATGATTCAGCCAGGAATGATGTTGGCGCAACCCTACCTTGCGTCGCAGTGGTGGCTGGAGAATGGAGAAAAACATAGAGATAAGTTGATAATCTGGCGCCGGTCCAATTTTATTGAAGAACTTCTCAAAATCAACTTGATAAGCGAGAACAGTAGTTTGCTTTTTAAATTAGTATAACTATCCAGAATAATCGTGATAGTAATTTGTATAACTATCCATGTGAGAAAACTGGAACCGCGTTGCCGATACCGAAAAAAATAGGCGGCATCACCGTCCATCAAAACTCCCACTAACTAAATTCGATCAACTGGCGGAATCTGAAAATACTGTAAGTATTGCTCTACTTTAAAAATCCAATTTGTGGGGATCGATACCTGAAAACTTTTGTGCGTCAACGCTCAATTTTGATTGCGGGCGTTCGTTCCCCATTAATTGGTGTAGTGGCCCAAGCCGCCTAGTGGATACGCCGTCTACTTTGAAGAGTACTGCGCCATGGTAGTGTAACTTATGATGTTTAACGTGGTAGAACCTCCGTAGATTGTAGTGAGGAATGACATAACTAAATGTAGTCGACTAAGATTATCTTTTTAATGTCTGTGCTACCACTTGGTAAGCGTAAATGATAAAAAATATATCTCTGTATGTTGTTTACTCAAAAAAAAAAGAACGATTTCTTTCATGACCAGATTGTGTATTCTTGATGACGTTCACATAAAGACATTTGATCACATATGTTGTTTGATCCGAAACAGCAGGATGAGAATTTGAATTACTCTTTGATCTTCTAGCTCATCGTGTATTCACTTCAAATTTTCAGGTTGAGGTCTCTCGAAAGGTGATTTCCTATGCTGATTTCCAAGGTTAGTCTTGCTCTGAAGGGAAGATTGTGCTTCTCAACGTGTTATTGAAAATATATTAAGTTTCGTAGCTATTTAGTGTCTTTTTATTTGGGACAAATTGTAGACTTCTGCCACATGGTTTTCTTGCCTACTGTCCTATTCAAAAGAAATACTTCCACCATTTCTTCTGGAATGTCCTGGTTTGAATTTTCATCCCGTAACTCGGTCACTTTGACTCGGTGATTTAGATGGCAAAACGTTAAAAAAAAAAAAAAGAAAATTTTCCATGGTGTAGTAGAGTGCCGTTTACTCTACAAGACCATGCAACGATTAAAAAATTCTTGTATCGATTTGCTAATCAAATAACTTGGTCAAAGAGACCCAATAATAGTGACAAAAAGTGAAATAGGTTGTTCCTAAAGAAACAGAGGTAGTATATATACACAAGCACCAAAAAGGTTCTAATCATGACCAAAACAGATTAGATTTTTAAGACAGATAAATATATACTTATATGATGTGAAGTCAAGTTTTCTTGGGATAAGAGAAGTTGTTATGGACAAAGAATGTTGATGGAAACATACCTGAATTCCTGCAGCTGATGCAGTACCTGTTTGTCACATTCTTTGAGAAGTGATGTGTTGGACAGGGTTCGGAAAATGATTTTCCCAGAAATGACCTTATCCAGACAGGGTTACATGTATTTTGTGATTCATGCTCAGCCTACATAGAAAAAGCTTTTCAGCTAATGAAATAATGTAAGATTTACGATAGATATATTTGATTCACTTCGTTACTAACTTTATTGGTAAGGAAAATTGATTTTACTCATGACAAAGTTTCATAAGAATTTGACTAAAAGATGACTGAGCAAGCCGCCTACTGCTAATCTATGGTGTAAGATGCTTAGCTACTCTCAAGACCTCATGTGCACGCTCTAGAAATGTTGGCCGCAGGGTTTAGAGAAACAACAACTCGGATCCGAAAAGAACTATCTTGGACTATAAGTCAAAATTTGGAATCTGGCCTCACAATCACGTAAGTCCTGTAATACCTGATGCCAAGCTGAGATACAACTCTATTAACTCAATGTTTAGCACCTTGCTTCAGAAAAGATTGTGGGACGTTTGAAGAACTTCCATCTGGAATACACGATTTAAGTAGTTTTCCCATCAGCTTCTTAGGTGGTACACCTAGGAAGTTGGATTAAGGCTTTCAAGAACACATAACTTGTATTTATACAGTTTAAAAAATAGTGCATGTGTTGCAGAAATTTTATGTTTATTTGAATTCTGTACTCCATAGCATCTCATGAAGCTGAACTTGAATTTAAGGTCGAGTATCAAGATAGACATCGTTCTGTTAATTAGTTCAAGTTGTTAACATGGGATTGATCAAACAAAAATTGTTTTGAAAACTTGATTAGAGAAGTTAGTGTTGCTAACGATAGAAGAGGGATTGTAGGTGAATTTCAGAAAAACTACATACCAGTCTAGTTGTGGAGGAACTCATTTTCGCAAAGTCCACAGGAGTAGCAACGGAAGAGAGATTATTTGCTAGGTGAGTGTTGAAGGGTTATAAAAGTTGGAAATTAAGTCCGAGTCCTTATTTGCAAGGTTGTCAAACCCGCGGGTTTAACGAGTTTACGAGTTTACATCGGCAATCGGGTTGACCCGCTCAAAAACCCGGCGGCTGACAAACCCGCAGCAAACCCGTGCAAACCTGTAGAATTTCTTTTAATGCTTGTGCCGTTGCTTTAATTTTGCATTCTCCCCTTTGAATTTTTTCCCGAGATGTTTTTCTAGAAAATAATAGCATCTTTTTTATAATCATACAACGAAATGGAGAATCCCACATGAGCTGTGAAATTACAGGGCCAAGTAAAATTGATGACACGTAGCATTTCCCATTTAATAATTAAATAGTAAAAGACAAATTTCATTTCGTTTAATGATAGGTAATACATGTAATGAATAAAATAATATTTTACAATTGGAGCTCGAATGAAATAATTAATTTTAATGAGCTGTCAGTCTTACCGGAGAATTATACTTACATACCTTACAACAAATTAAGGATAAATGATCGTTTCTTCTTGGTACTTCAAATTTATTCATATGCTTCACGACCGGAAATTTTTTTATGACCCTCAATGTATTAGGAATGAAATTGAGAAAAGCCCAGATTATATAAATTACAAATGAGCTTAATAAGGAAGGAAAGATAAGTTTTGTCCTTGTCGATCTCACTAAGCAAAGAAGGAAAAGCAGTTAATTACTTCTATTTTTTTCTGGAAAAACATCTTAGGTGACATTCAAAAGCGGGGAATGAAATTTTCAAAGCAATGGTACAAGCATTGAAAGAAATTTGTTAGTCTCCAAAAAGGACTCGGACCTACTTTCCAACTTCTATAACCCATCAACACTTTCCCACGAATAATCTCTTTTCTGTTACTTTCTTGTTGGGCATCCCGAAAATGAGTTCCTCCACACCTAGACTGGTATGTAATATTTCTGAAACTCACCAACAGTCTCTTTTTTACGGCTATTAGGTTTAATTTCTCTTATCACACTTCTGAATTAACTTTTGATTGATCAGTCCCATCTTAGCAATTTAAACTTAATTATCCAAGTGATGCATACGTTGATACGCTACTCTAAATTCAAGTTGAAGGTCATCATATGTTATATGAGTATAGGAGTCAAAGTAACATTAATGTTAACACACGAACTATGTTTTTAAAATTGTGAAAAAGTTGTTCTTAAAGCCTTAATCTAGCTTCTTGGTGTACCGCATCAGAAACTGATCGGGAAGCTACATATCCAGTGTAGGCTAGAAGGAAGAATCTTTAAAAATCCCACATTTTATTCTGAAGGATTTGTTCATACTTGTCGGGATTTAAAAAAGCAAAGAGCTGACTTGGTGTTGGAGTTGTATATGGGCTTGGCATTAGTTATGAAAGGACTCTAAATGATTGTGAGGCCAGATTCTAAATTTTTACATATAAGTCAGAAAATTATGGAGGTTATTTGCAGATCTCAGCCGTTGTGGCTCTATATGCTCCGACTAACATTCCTAGAGCGCTCACACGTGGTCTCAAGCAAATTCTTAAAAACAAGATCTTTTTGTCATAAGTAAAATCAGCTTTCTTAACAAACAAAGTTAGTAAAGAAGTTAGGCTTAATTATTTAATGCATACACCCAACATATTAGCGGTATGTATTGAGTAATTAAGCGAAGAAATTAACCTAATTTTTTATTTCTTACGTTATTTCATTAGCTTTTTCTATGTAGGGTGAGCATGAAGCTAAAAATAGACATATCCATGACTGGATCAGGTCATTTCTCGGAAGATCTTTTTCCAGGTCCAACACATCACTTCCAAAACAATGAGATAAATATGTACTGCAGCAGCTGCGACAATTCCCTTCGCCAGCATTGTGGTGAAACATGTCGTAATGCAGACGAACCAGTCCTTCGGGTTTATAACAATGTTTACAAGGATGTTGTCCCGCTAGAAGCAATGAACAAGTATTTTGACTTCAAAGAAACTCATGTATGATTCCATTAATTTGCTACTAACCATGACGTAAATTGAAGCATGACAAGTACAATGAATGCTTTTTTTTGTTTACCTCTTGTGGTGTACTGCATCAGCTGCGACAATTCCCTTCGCCAGCAGATGAAGATCCCGATCTTTGTTACGCTTGTATTCACGTTCGCCGTTCTCCCAAAAATCTGTGTGAGCTTATATGGAGAACACGATATTTCAAGAGACGTTCCGCATTTGGATGAATGCTAGAGAGAGAACTAAGGTTGCAACATATGCGATCTCTTGCACTGATTTAATGTGAACTTGTCTGTATTTATATATAAACTTCTAGCATACTCCATTATACCCTCTGTATTTGTGTCAATTACAGAGCATCACCCAGGGCGCTTCGAGTAATTTTCTAGCATCTCCCACTCGATCTGTTGGATTGCTAATAGCTCCACTAGTCTCTATCCCTCCTACCCAAAAATCTAAAAAGTATTGTGCGGCCTTATTGTGCGGACGCTGAGAGCACCTGCATTTCGGGACTTTCTACACCAAGCTCATCATGAGCCAGTAGTTGGCGTGCTCAACCTCCAAAGAAAATGTTAATTCACAGTTTAACTCTCGTGTTTCCCAAATACGCTCAGGTGTCATCTCATAGACCGCTAGCATATCTAGTCCTTTAGACAACGCATTGGTACGTCTACCCTACTACGCTAATTATCATATCCTTCGGTATTCCACATGATTCTAGTAGGTGTAGCCAATGAATAAAACATGGTATGATTAACTAACGATCTTCCCCTTATCCATGTGTTGGTTAGATTCGGATTTATTTCTTTCCCAGCAATGTCCGAAGGTCGAATCATCCCATGATTGTAAGGCAGCATGCCAAAGTAGCACCACCAACCCGTCACTTTACGACGGGGATAATAGGTGTTGGGAGCATACATTGAAAATAGGAGGCTCATACGGCTAGGAGTTCTTTTGGACTAATCTACTCACCACCTTGTGTCGCTCTTTAGCACGTGTTTGGGTAATACACACCTTAGTGTTTGGACTCCCTCGGAGCGCATGTAATATCTCATAAGGACCACTATGTGTATCCTTGTTTAGTCACGATCAAGGCGACTAACCCGAGTACTGAAATGTTGCAATCTAAAATGCGCTGCAAAAGCATTTCTCACATCTGCCTAACTATAAAGACTATACATGGTTTAGGGTATTCGCCATGTTCGAATGGTACCTATGCCAATAAAATATTGGACTCTATCCAATGTGATAAGTGAATCCGTCAAATCGGCATCATAGCTCGAATCGGGAATCTATCTCATCCTTTTTCACCATTTGTGGTGCCAAAAAAGTCGATCGCTTGAGTGAACCGATCTCTATGTGTGTGTGATATGTCATATGCTAGTACAGGAAATACAATATGTCAAGCATATATCCAAAACAACATGCGTAATGACCTATGTAAACCCAATTAAAATCCAAATATTGGTCTCTCAAATGTTTATCAGTCTGAAAACTAGAAACAAATCACCATCCACCGATTCATACATTCCTAATATGACCGACAAAGATAACCTTCAAAATAGGTTTGTTCATAGGATCAGCTATCATATGATTTATTGAAATGTACTCCAAGACAATCTCTCATTTAGCTACCACTTTCCTGATGACGTGATACTTTATCTCTATGTGTTTGGCTTTGCTATGGTATCTTTGGTCCTTATCAAATGCTATGGTCGCCATACTATCATAGCATAGGGTAACATGTATGTCAACTACACCCAGGCTAACAAGAAACATTTTCATCGAAACACACTCATGCGCCGCGTCAGAATAGGAAACGTATTCTGCTTCCATGGTCGATAGAGCGGTGCAAGTTTGCTTGATGCTGCTCCATGTAATGGCACCGCCACCCAACATGAACACGTAGTCTGAGGTGGATTTGCCTGCATCTAGGTCCCAACCCCAGATAGCATAACTAGATATAACAAGTCGAAGCTCTGAGCTTCGATAGCACAACACGCAATCTTTCGTTCATTTAATAAATCGGAGTATCCTCTTAACTGCCTTCCAGTGTCCAACACTTAGATTAAACTGATATCTGCTAACTAAAGTGACAGCATAGCATATGTCGGGTTTAGTACACATCATAGCATACATTATACCCCCAAAAACAATTGCGTAGGATGCTATGGACATATGGTCCTTTTCATGTTGTGTCTTAGGGAACATTTCCATACTAAGCTTCTGGCCATAAAAGGACAGGAGTATTGAGTGGTTTTGAGTCTAACATTTGGAAGCTTTCAAGTATCTTCTTGATGTACACCTCCTGCAACATCCAAGAAGTCTATTTAAAAGATTCTTCAGGATTAGAATCCTGAGAATGTAAATGGCTTCACCAATATCCTTCATAGGAAAACGTAAGGATATCCACCCCTTAGTGATCTCGAGTAATCATGTGTAATTATTGGCCAATAGTATGTCATCTACATAAGGTGGCATGATCATAAATTTCTTCCTAGAGCATTTGACATACACACAGTGATCTTCATCGTCCATCGTAAACCCAAAGGTAACGATATCCTGATGAAATCTTAAGTACCACTGCCTCGAGGACTGTTTAAGACTATATATGGACTTAACCAGTTTGCACACTTTGTGCTTCTGATCTTGGGTCTCAAAGCCCCCCGGATGAGTCATATAGATCTCCTCTGTGAGTTCCTCATTGAGAAATGATGTCTCTACATCCATCTTATATAACTCTAAGTTCATATTCACTGCTATTACCAATACTAGGCGTGACCCCGCGCTTGGCGCGACTGAATAAATAGCTTTCATGAAATGGAATTAAGTCACTAATATGAATGTGAAATAGGAGAAAGAAACTTGGTTTATAATTTTGGAAAAGTTGCTCAATATCATTGAAACACCTCTATCCAGTAATTACTGCAATCAAATCATGTTTCTTTATCTTTCGGATTTTTCTTATCAATGAGCGACTCTTAACTGTTTTTAATATTTAATCCAAGTTCTTCTTTTCATTTTTTTCAGAATATTCATATTATAGTTGTTCGTAACACAAAGTGTACAATATTCTTACTCTTAAAGTACAGACTAATTATTGTATTGGCATCTTCCTTGTGAAAACATTATGATTTATTTGAAATTTTAAGAATATTCAAATCATGTTTCTTTATCTTTCAGATTTTTCTTATCAATGACTGACTCTTAACTGTTTTTAATATTTAATCCAAGTTCTTCTTTTCATTTTTTTTAGAATATTCATATTATAGTTGTTTGTAACACAAAGTGTACAATATTCTTACTGCTAAAGTACAGACTAATTATTGTATTTCATCTTCCTTGTGAAACATTATGATCCATTAAAAATTTTAAAAAATTCATCTAACATAAAACTAACTGAGATGAAAATTGAAAGAAAATTAGTATGAAATAATTAGTGAAACACGTTTATCATAAAACTACCAATGTCATTTACAAACATCTAGGAACTTAATTCGAGTTATTACATTAGCATATGCATTTTACATATGTCTTAAGAATGAAAAATATTTCCCAAAAAAATTCTTACAATTTTATTTACATAAATTTCTAATTTCGATATGAGACAATGGTTCATGTTATCAAATTTTATAACTATGCAATAATATACATAACTAAGAGTTCCTAGAATATTTTCTATGAAAAGAATAAAAAGAATTACAATTGAACTTCATGTACCTATATTATTTTTTAACTTATTATGACGTTAAGATAAAATTAGTTGGGACGAAAGTTGAGGAAGTTAGAATGGATTGATATAAGAAAATTAATTATACTCGTATATTATACATCAATCTTAAACGAATCATCAAACATTAAAGTTGTTGTGATGAAAGTTGAGAAATTAGCATTGACCAATTAGTGTGACAGACTTCAAGGAAAAAAACTTTGCGACATTGTTCTCAAAAGTCACTAATGTGTTTTGATACATGTAGATGTAATGATTTAAATATTTTTAGTATTAAGTGACTGCAACATATGTATTTAAGAATATAATTTATTCTCCTAATTAATATAATATGATCACGTATAATTTCATTTACGTAAATGTTCAAATTTGAATTTGAGATCGTAATTGATGTTATATATAATATGCATCAACTAAGAATTCATGAAATAATTACTTCTTATGAATATTAAGAAAAACTATTTATTTGTAGAATATATTTATTTTCATGTCATAAAATTAAGAATGAACATTGATTACTAATTTTAAATTATTATTAATATCTCATGAGTTACAAAAAAGTGTAACTTTAAAATTTAATGACAAAGCAATACATGAGTACATGTCGAAAAGTCATTGGTTGAATTTTACAAATGGCCACGTAGGATTACAAATGTCATATTTAAAATGATTATACATTGACAAATGTGAAACCGTGCTTTCACCTCAAGTCTTTTCTGCTTTTATATTATACATAAGATAAGGTGAATAGACACAATTCTCATAACTGGAGAGAATGTCTCTTTATAGTCCACACCCTATTGTTGGGTGTAGCCTTTCACTACAAGAAAAGTAGTTTTTTGCGATGAATTTTTGCGACGGCTATTTATTCTCGTTTCAAAATAATTCAATTTTGACAAAAAAATACTACCATCGCAAATGAGATGAATGAAATTAAGTCGAGTGCGATGACACATAATTTCCTTTTCAAAAAGCACGACATCCATCACATTGGAATCTACGGACATAACTTGTTGTTAGGATGAGATATGGTCTCGAGACTACGTGGATCCTCCATGTTGGGGATATGAGGATTGAAAATATTATATTTGACTTAAGTAGCTCCTAAGGGCTCAAACTAAAAAAAAAAAATCCTAAGGGGTTATGGTAAGGAAAGATAAGTATAGTTTAAATTTATATGAGAATGACAAGATTTTGATTGCTCATAACCCAAAGTTAGGATTTATCCCCTGAAACTATGGTTATTATGTTGCAATTTACAATTCTCCAGGAAAGGTTAAATTAGTTTCCATTTTATTACTTTACACGTGCAGATCTTCCAAAAAAAATGTACATTTTAATTCAAACCTATAATTATTAAAACACTTCTAATATTTAAATATTAAAAATTATCATTTATGTCTCTGCTCGAATTACTCAAACCAAATGTTGAATAGACAACTATAAAATCTAAGAATAGTTTTTATCATTATTTTTTATTCGGTGTGGGCATTTGTTATTTCTAAATAAGCACATATGAGATAAACATATGCTAGAAGAATAAACGATGAATATAAATGTCTCATTTCTCACAAGATGGGGGGCTTATATGCCATATTTCCCGGAGAGAACTAAACCATTATTATCCCTTTCACGTTATGTATAAATGTACGTTTATATTTAACAAATGGATGAATCTTTCACATTCGCGTTATGCCTGGTTACATGCCCGAAAAATGAAGAATTACTTGCGTTAATATCGAGATCCTCAAGAAGAGAAAATATTCTCAAAAAAATCACCCAAAGCTTGTTGTGATATCATTAGATGCACTAAAAATTCAGAATACATGACCAATAGTAAGATCTTTAAACGTTATGAATTTGGCATTAATATGAACGGAATCAAAGTTGTTAAACAAATTATCCTAGAAGACGCATATAGCTGGAAGTAGCTATATGTACCTTATTTTTAACATGACTGTACGGTCTTACAACCAGTCATAATTATATTTTTGAAAGTTATCTAAAGGAATATGATTTATTAGAAAAAATGTGTTTTCTTAAAAATTATAAACAAAAGAAATGTCAATACATACACGAAAAAACACAAGTCACATAATTACTTAAATATATGAAGCTTAATGTTAAGTTCTTAAGTTACCAAGAATTCCTCAAACAAAAATAATACTCGCTCCTTCCCAACTGAGTGCATGGGTGGACATTTCATGAAGACTAAGGATGCGCATTTGAATTTCAAGATTTCTGAATGGTCCTTTGTTGTATGTGGCACTTTTATTAGAGAAGCATGTAAAAAGGTTATTTTTTGGTAGTAGAGCACTCATTTGGGGAAATCAATTTTAAGGAAGCAATGACACACAAGTTGGGAATTGAATATATTTTAAGAACGTATGTTCGCTGTAAAGTTTGGTATCTATGTTAATATAATATGTCCCTTTCATAAGAATGGAACTCGTAAGCGAGAAATATTATATGGTGTATTTCAAGTCCCAATTCATGTCGCGGAGAGAATTATGATCATATCTTTATTAATCTACGAAACAAAAAATAATAATAATTTAAAAAGTAACTACTTATGAATCAATCGTATGAAGTATAAGTTGATGGGACTCCACGGAGGTTAGTTCCCATAAAAAATACTTAAATTGAAAAGAAAAACAACAATTGACAATAATTTTAGTTGCATCTGCATTTTGTGAAGTATGATTAATAATCGCCTATTGATATTTTTTTTTTCCACAATAGCAATATTATTCATGCTAAAAGGTGTTACAAAGAGGTCGAGTTCCAATTGAGATGCTAGTAATGTTGCAGTCTTTTTCCTTCTTCATTTCGTTGCTCCCATAATTTCTTTCTAGAAAGATAATAACAACGTATCCAAGCTAACTTAGGTGCATTACATGAGAATTTCATCTCTTATACTTAGCAAATATAATTCAACACGTGTGTAATACTCTGTATTTTCACTAGGGGTGATAAAGTAATTTGACGCTTTAATTAGTGTTGGGTTGCGAGTGATAGTTTAAGTATTTTTCGGGAATTTTATTAGACCGTAAGTTCGTGTGAGAATTTTAACTTTTCGCGATTTATTTTAATTTTTCTAGACGGCGATGCGATAGCGACCACCGCGTTAACCTTTACGTTTGCCACACCAAAACATTTCTCATTACCTATCATTTAATAAAATGAGAAAACCCACTTTCTTTTCTCCATCTTCTTCTGTCTTTTTCTTCACGTCCACGAAACACACCACCACCCTCACAATCACCGCCACCAAGTTCACCGCCTCTCTTCCACAACCCTCTTATTCTCTATAAAAACCAAACCCACCTCCCACCACGACACACACAACCACCACATCAACCTCTACCTCCATTACCACCACCACCATCATCATCGTCATTACCGTCTAATCGCCACCACGATCTGCCATTTTCACCGGTACCAACACCATCACCTCTGTCACTCTCTGTCCCTCTCTCTGTCTTGTTCTCTCCCGATTGAAGCAGCAAGAGAAGCAGCTAGAAGCAGCGGCAGCACCCAAAAGCCACCAACCACCGCTGCTGTTTATGTCAGAAACCACCAAGAGAGCACCACTCCCTCTGTTTCCAGTCACTCTCTCTTTCCCTTGTACCTTCTTTCTCTATTTCGACCTTAGCACCAGAAGACGAAGACAAAACAGAAGCAGTAGCAACAACAGACGCAATTCCCGCCGCCGGAACTCCATGAATACCGGCGAAGAGCTCGATCTAGCGCAACCGACTTCACACACCCTATGAAATCCCTTTGAAATCCCTGTGAAATCCAATAGTGCTTCAAGAGCTCTCATCCGCACCCAGAATTGGCTAGAACATCGCCGTCGAACACCATCTCCGGCAGTGGTTTTCGACGACTCGACCCGTCGCGTTCCTCGACCATTTCTCGCTGTTCTTCAGCTAGGTATGCATATACTATTTATTGATTTGTTTAAACCTATTTCCTAAATCCTTCAAGAAAATAAAATGTAAATTTTTCAATGAAAATATGTTTGTAGTGATAATAAACCGTTTCCACAAAAATAAGTTAATAAAATGTGTGTATATATGTATTTATATTTGGAAAATAATGTTGTTTGTTTGAATAAATAATGTGCTTCAAATATTTTTAGTAACAAATTTAACTTTTTTTAAATTGAACGTTGAGTTAATAGTCTCTAAAATAACTTTTTATAATCACCATAATTCTTTTATGTAATAGAAGTATAATTTCCTATTACTACTAGTGGTTATAAATAAATTGTTCTAATATTATTTTCATATTTTAATCATTAGTTATAAGTGTCGTTTTACTTATTTAATATCAAGATTATTTCAAAAAAAATACTTCTTTATTTAAAAGACGGGTTCTGTCGGATAATTAGAGCTGAATTTAGTATTTGACCCAGCCGAACAACCGAGTAGGGCTATGGTGCATTCTTTTATATTGAAATAGTGTCGTTGTGACTATAGAATTGGTAATTGTGGACGACAAGTTAGCAGACAATGACTCTGATCATCCGTATGAGCCATATGCGATAATTGTTGTTGAATAAGGTGAGATTACATGCTTAGCCTAGCGTGCCTAGCTCTTTTCATGTCCGAATGTGATTTCTATTTTCTGTCTCAAATTATATATTTGTTATTATTTGTTTATACTTGTCAAATATTTGAACTCTTGGCTACTGTTCTTGATAACTCTCACGCTATGATTAATAATCCGTAGATGATGTAAAGTTGAAAGGATTCGCATGTACCGGAACCATTTTGGGTTTAATCCCCATGGCACAGATCCCTAAAATCATTACGGGTGATGATTCCCTGGGGTTTGGTCCTAAAAGATATGGCACTACGTGCACCCCGACTCCTTTCTCCGTAGGCTGGAGTACTGCTTCTAGATAGAACTCATTTGATTGACGCACTTAGGAGGGTGTTGCAACACTTAAGGTCTGGAATGAGTGATGTGGTCATTGGTCTACCCGGGTACTGTGAAATGAATAAGTGATGATCTGACAGCCTGGCTGGCTTTATTATTATTGGGAGGCCCTTCGTTGGCAATACTATATTCGATTACTGTGCATCTCGATTGGATTATTGATTTCTATATTGAGACGATTCTAAATTTGCACTGCTGTTTATACCATTGCAACTCTGATAAAGTTTTACTTATTCTCTGTCACTTTCATTTTATTTAACTTGTGTGCCAGCAGTTTATATTATCTTTCTTGTTTTACATGCTAAGGTGTAGCTCACTCAGTATGTATTGCTGACTTTGAAAACTGCGGTTCTTGTTGTTTTCTTCCCACCAGAGGTCTAGGAGCTGGGGAATTGTGGAATAGAAGGGGCGCGATACTCACGTATACTGATAACGTCACAATTAATATTTAGTGTTGTTAGGTTATTGTGTAATAATAAGAATCTTTTGTATAAGATTCTAAGTTTAATGTTTAGTAGTATAAATTTTATGTTTTGGATTGTATTGCTTTTGAGTTCTGCCACTTCTATTAAGCATCGCCCTCCCGGTCTTGTCCAAGCCGGATAAGGGGGTTGTTGCAACGTGTAATTTTTTTCCTTAGTAATTGATTATGACCAATTTCAATTGTTGTAATAAAGTTATAATAAGGAATTATAATGTTGAATATTCAAGAGGGAGTCTTATGAATTATGAATTTGTGTTTTTAGTTTATATGCACCACGTATTTTTAAGTCCTTATGATGATATTGACTGTGATCCCACTCTAATGCATTTATAGTAGGGCATAAGTTCGATGATTTAATTCATATCAATACCCTCATATCTAAACTATAGTCTTTCTCTATTTCCTGACCCGGTGAACTCTACATGTTCACAACATAAAATTATTTTTTATCATTTTTAATGAACTCTTTGAATTTTAGCATTTGAATCATTTTAATTATTTTAGGCAGGTGGAAAATGTAAATTTTACCCTTTTATCAATAATACTTTAGATGTTTTTATATTACGAGAATTGTTTTGTCTTTCCGGGTTCGTTTCTGTTATTAGAATTGTTTATTGACCACGTTAATAACTAGTAAGGTCATATATTCTAGTGAATATAGAGTTTCTTGTATGTCAATTCGAACTTTATGAAATAAATTAATTGTTTTAGGATTTTCCTATTTTGTATATGTGGGCTTGGGCTTTATTTACAACAACTACTATGTATTTTGGCTCTTGAAAGATAGGGTTTTTTAATCCTTGCTCCTATAAGAACTCGCATGCCGCCGCCCCGGGGATCCATGTATAAAACTCTCCCTCCCATGTACATACGTGTCCATGGACGTTCTTGACCGGGTAATGGAGACATTGAAATTGATCTCAAATATCTATGCTATCTCAATAGAAAGCACCCGACCTATTTCGAATTCCATGAGAATAAATCATGGAGAAGAAGCAATGAATGACTACATTAAAAGGTATGCGCTCCTGTTGTTTGTATGAGGTTTTTTCTTTTAAATTATTTTAAGAAAAATACTTTTGCGATCTTTGTTTGTTTCAACCATTCGAGTTTAGAATGAACTAAATATTACACATGCATTCTCTTTTCTTAGTTATGTTGAGATATACTAGAAAAATGTTCAAAATTCAAGAGTTTTTGTACTAATCGATGAATAGCCTAACTGATTGAAGAGATTTTTAAAGAAGCGTTTGTTTGATACGATCATTAAGTATATTGGTGACAGTCCACATACTCTTTTACGGATCTTAATTATGTCGGAACCTCTTGAATATGTGCACTAAATTGACTCCCTCAATGATTTTAATTTGTATAAGATATCACATTCATTAATTTTTTGGTACGAAATCCTAACTCACTTATTCGATGATTTCGAAAGTAAGGACACACGCTTAAATTCTGACTGACTCATCTAAATCTTTGTTTTCAAAGCCGATGCATATTCAGTTTATTTGTAGAGTTCTGTTTTGATTTACATTCTCATCCTTCTTAGAGATTTAACAGGATTGAAGGTAATGTATTCTGTATATAAATGTACTAGAAGTTAAAGTATATAGTTCATCATAAAATTTTATAAAACTCAAATCTACTTGAAATTTTTGAATAAGACCTAGTTAATCCATTAATAATTTACCTATTTCCTTTTTTAAGGTTACTATGAAGGTGTCATATCGCATGACATCCTATATACCGAAGGAATCCAGAACTTTTATGTTGGAGATGTTTCGTTTATGGTAATGTATGTTCTCTCATAATTTTCTATGTATTTTCCTATGAGTTGTGATATATTGATTCTGTTTGAGATCATATCTAGAACGTTTCGTTACTAAAGGTAACTGCTATACTTAAGATAATTCTCTACCACTGTGGTTGGTGCAAAAGTTGATGTTAATAATCATTTTCAAAGATACGCATTTCTTTTTTACCACATTACGACTACAAATATTATGCATAACAAGAAGTTTAAAGAACATTGAATAACATGTATAAGAGAGTTACACTTTCCTTTTTGCTCACGGAATCACAAAATTACATACCTATCGTAGTAGTAGTTTCAGAAGCTATTGGTCTCCACACAAACACAACCAAACACACTATTAAATTGATATTTTGATTGAATGAATAATAATGTGTTTAAATATAAAGTAATAAACCCTAACCTACACGGTTCAACTCAATGGGTCGGTAATGAACCGACTAGAAAACCCGATATATAACAGCATAATTAAATTTATAATAAAACATACTACTAACGCAGTACGTGATCCCTAGGGTATTTGGGCGGGTGACATTCTCAATGTTCACGTCTAAGTGTCGTGTCCTTGTGTGGTTACGTATCCATATTAGCTTCCCCCAACCCCACCCCCGCGCGGTTGACTTTCACATTGTCGTAAAGGCGAAAGAAAGACCGATGGAAGCCTAATTCCGCTTTCGTCAGTCCCTACATGACCACACATGAGTCCCCATGCTTTCCATCTACATAGAACGTGTCTACTGTCCGAGCTATTCGAGCCATTCCACTCCCTGAACAATCTGTTATCCCTGGAACTCTCAAATGAACAGTTCACCAGAGAACTTGTTCCCATGGAGGATAATATCAACCTGCCCACATGTAGTATCGCAATGGAGACATTCCTCATTATCCACATTAACGTTGAAACGAGACGTCACCTTAAGCGGTAATTGCAGTTCTTCTACAAACTCTGCATGAATAAAATTGTGTGAGGACCCGTTTTAAATTAGGACATACACATCGCGGCCTGCTTTGATCCCTAGAAGCCGTAAAGAACTGTACTGGTCACTGTTGTCTGTGGTATAAAAACTAGAAGGATCTGCAGCAATGACGAGTTCGTGCGGCAGCTTATCCCCATTGTCGCAACCCATAAGTAGAAACTTTCTTTCGCACTTGTGACTGCATAAGTACTTTTGATCGGAGCCGTAACATAAGACTTGTCTCTTTCTTTCTTGTTGCTCTGCTAGAGTAATTGGCCAAATTGGCTGTGTGGACGCAACTGTGGCAGAAGTTTTATTACATGTCGTTGTAGTGGAACTAGGATGAGCGATTGCGGGTGTATTAAGTGTTTCGGACGGTGACGTGATTACTTCTAACTCCTTGGATAGTGAAAATGATTCAGCCAGGAATGATGTTGGCGCAACCGCACCTTGCGTCGCAGTGGTGGCTGGAGAATGGAGAAAAACATAGAGATAAGTTGATAATCTGGCGTCGGTCCAATTTTATTGAAGAACTTCTCAAAATCATCTTGATAAGCGAGAACAGTAGTTTGCTTTTTTAATTTGTATAACTATCTAGAATAATCGTGATAGTAATTTGTATAACTATCCATGTGAGAAAACTGGAACTGCGTTGCCGATACCGAAAACAATAGGCGGCATCACCGTCCATCAAAACTCCCACTAACTGAATTCGATCAAGTGTTGGAATCTGAAAATACTGTAAGTATTGCTCTACTTTAAAAATCCAAAGTGTGGGGATCGATACCTGAAAACTTTGGCGCGTCAACGCTCAATTTTCATTACGGGCGTTCGTTCCCCATTAATTGGTGTAGTGGCCCAAGCCGCCTAGTGGATACGCAGTCTACTGGGGAGGCGATGGTTGGTACGGACTGCTGCTGATAATCCGGCTGTTGTCCGTACTGACAGTGGTCGGGTAGTTGTGTGTAGCAGTCCACGGTAGCTGACATGTAGGTGGTTTATGGGACTAAGCCGGATCCGGTTTGGGTATTGTGATGGGTCGGAGGGGGGATTAAGTCACCCAAGTATTTGGGTAGTACCCAAGGGGGCTTTGAACCCAAGTAAGGAGGTTTTGCTTGACAAACTGTCCCAAGAACACCACTGTATGGTGCAAAGCTTTGGCGGGGCTGAAGGCGCGCCGTTTGCGTTGGTAGTGGCGAGCAGCGGTCTAGTTGGGAGGCGCGACTGCGACTATCGTAGCGCTTGGAGGGATGCGGAAAAACCGGTCGTATTTGTCAATTGCAGCTGCTGTGGTGTCGGATATTGGTTCTGCTGAATGGAGCTCGCCTGCGCTAGGGCTGCTGGCGATTCCTACTGGATGGCAGCTGTTAGCGGCGTAGAGAGGGAAGGCTAATTGCCACTAGTCTGGTCCGATGGCTGCTCGTATCATGCTTCGAGTGCGACGAATTTGTTCTCATGATCGCCCATTCGGGTCTCTAGTTGTGCAATTGCACAAGCCACCGTTCGCCAAGAGTTGCGAAAATTCCTTATTCGTTTGTCGTGACGAATGCACCAGTTGGTTGTGGTGATATGCAATGAAAGCACTAATTATTGGGGTTTAACGTAGTAGCAGGTCGAGAAGCTACTGGTATCCACAGAAACACGAACATAACTAAACACACTACTAAATTGTTATTTTGATTGAATGAAAAATAACTATGCGTCTATAACTGTTTAAATAAAAGGATAATAAACCATAACCTAGAAAGTTCGACGCAACGGTTCGAGAAAGAACCGACGAGAGAAGTATACAACGTAATTAAATTAGTGATAAAACATACTACTACGAGTGACATAATCCTTTAAGGTATTTAAGTGGTGATGTTCTCGAGTCCCCGTCCCTGTGTCATGTCCTGGTGTGGATACGTATCCGTATTATTGTAATATTTTAATATCCGTAAGATTGAATAAAAGAAAGGTAACTTTACTTTGATACATAAAGCAAGAATCAGAAACATCTGCATACCAGATTAGAAGTTCAAGAAGTTTGCTTGTTTTCTCTTAAATTGAAAAAACTGTGATGTTTAGGTGCAAAGGATGGATGAAAAATAGAAATTATTTTCTCAGTGAGAGAGTGTTAGTGTTGATCCAATAGTTCCCTTCTGTTCGTACGTAAAATGGAATAAGTTAAAATCAAATATTTGCTTTTCCTGCCTTAAGTAAGAAATGTGATACAAAACTAATAAACATCTCTTCCAAAATCACCTTTGATGAGGAAAAAAAATGTCTGTAAATAACCATCTCTGATATGTATTCTCTCAAAACGTTTTAGTGAGGAATGTTGATGTGAGGTTTTGAAACTTTGCTTTAGTAGGAACTATTTCAGTCATTATCACTTTCACGAGCATTTTGAGAAAATGTCACGTAGAGTCTTCTGCTTGAAAGTCAAAGGCTTCGCTCAGAAACGAATTTTTATACAAGCAATATAGGTGATCTCTATACCTTCAAAGAAGAAGAAGAAAAAAGAAAGAAAGAAAACAAAAGAAAAATATATACCAAAGGAATAAAACTGCACTCAAGATTACCATATATTTAAAAAAACAATGTCTTTAAACAATCACATCAAACGCTAGAAGAACGAGGGTATTGATTGTAGCCAATGTTGGCAATGGTGGGGACGGGAAGGTGCAAGAGTTTCTCAGTTTCATTGGTACTGTGGTTCTGGTTCAATTGTTACACATCAAATGAATTTCTTATTTTCACTGCACATAGCACTAACTTTGAAAAACGGAAGATTTCTTTTGAAGGATATTTGTATTGTCTGAAACAATTCACCAAGATGTGTTTAACATCTACGCACTATGTTTTTAAGAAGATGGGAAATCAAATGTTAACATGATCAATACCAAAAGTTTTCCAAAGAGCTAGAGGAGTAGGAAAAACAATCACTACATTGCAGCCCTGTGAGAGACACCTTTTCTTGGCCTCTTACGCCTTGTCAGTGGTGGTTCAGGATTCCCAGCATGAACGTCTGGTTCCGCACCATGTATGCTTCTTGAAATTGCTTCGACCTGAAGATCGTAATTTGTCAGTAAACAAGATAGTATTTGAAGGGAAAATTTGAGATACGGTTGCATATTCGTCCAACCTTACACGCTATAGAACAATAGCTGTTAAACTTTTGCTTCAGTACCCTCTTGCAGATGTCACATGTGGCCTTGTTACGAGCTTCTGAGCCATTGTGGGGTAGAGGATTCAGCGGTACCAGCAGTTTCTTGTTTTTCTTGTATGCCTGAGTGCAAGAACAGAAAAGGGAAAAACAGTTAAATGTCAGAGAGAATTTGCTTGTCTTCACATAGTTTCATTCTAAGCTGATATGTCTGATGCTAGTTACTCTAAAGATTTGTAAGCTCCTTTGAAGAGTACTGCGCCATGGTAGTGTAACTTATGATGTCTAACGTGGTAGACCCTTCGTAGATTGTAGTGAGGAATGACATAACTAAATGTAGTCGACTAAGATTATCTTTTTAATGTCTTTGCTACCACTTGGTAAGCGTAAATGATAAAAAATATATCTCTTGTTTACTCAAAAAAAAGAATGATTTCTTTCATGACCCGATTGTGTATTCTTGATGACGTTCACATAAAGACATTTGATCACATATGTTGTTTGATCCGAAACAGCAGGATGAGAATTTGAATTACTTTTTGATCTTCTAGCTCATCCTGTATTCACTTTAAATTTTCAGGTGGAGGTCTCTCGAAAGGTGATTTCCTATGCTGATTTCTAAGGTTAGTCTTGCTCTGAAGGGAAGATTGTGCTGCTCAACATGTTATTGAAAATATATTAAGTTTCGTAGCTATTTAGTGTCTTTTTATTTGGGACAAATTGTAGACTTTTGCCACATGGTTTTCTTGCCTCTTGCCCTATTCAAAACAAATACTTCCACCATTTCTTCTGGAATGTCCACGTTTTAATTTTCAACCCGTAACTGAGTCACTGTGACTTGGTGATTTAGATGGCAAAACGAAAAAAAAAAAAACAAAAAAACAAAAAAAAAATTAGAAATTTTTCCATGGTGTAGTAGAGTGACGTTTACTCTACAAGACCATGCAACGATTACCAAATTCTTGTATCGTTTTGCTAATCAAATAACTTGGTCATAAAGACCCAATAAATAGTGACAAAAAGTGAAATAGGTTGTTCCTAAAGAAACAGAGGTAGTATATATACACAGGCACCAAAAAGGTTCTAATCACGACCAAAACTGATTAGATTTTTATGAGAGATAAATATATACTTATATGATGTGAAGTCAAGTTTTCTTGGGATAAGAGAAGTTGTTATGGACAAAGAATGTTGATGGAAACATACCTGAATTCCTTTGCAGTCAAAGTACTTGTTCATGGCTTTTGGTAGGACAGCATCCTTGCGACAAAGTTTGTAAACCCGAAGGACTGGGTGATCTGCATGATGACCTGTTTCAACGCAGTACTGGCAAAATGAATTGCTGCAGCTGATGCAGTACCTGTTTGTCACATTCTTTGAGAAGTGATGTGTTGGACAGGGTTCAGAAAATGATTTTCTCATAAATGACCTTATCCAGACAGGGTTACGGGTATTTTGTGATTCATGCTCAGCCTACATAGAAAAAGCTTTTCAGCTAATGAAATAATGTAAGATTTACGGTATATCTTCGTTACTAACTTTATTGGTTAGGAAAATTGATTTTACTCATGAAAAAGTTTCAAAAGAATTTGACTAAAAGATGACTGAGCAAGCCGCCTACTGCTAATCTATGTTGTAAGATGCTTAGCTACTTTCAAGACCTCATGTGCACGCTCTAGAAATGTTGGCCGCAGGATTTAGAGACACAACAACTCGGATCCGAAAAGAACTATCTTTGACTATAAGTCAAAATTCGGAATCTGGCCTCACAATCACGTAAGTCCTGTAATACCTGATGCCAAGCTGAGATACAACTCTATTAACTCAAAGTTTAGCACCTTGCTTCAGAAAAGATTGTGGGACGTTTGAAGAACTTCCCTCTAGCATACACGATTTAAGTAGTTTTCTGACGCCGAATTGAATCAAGGCGAGGGATCAAACGCAGCAGAACAACGAAAAGAAAGGCACAAACCAGTAGAGAGACTCTAGGGTTCGAAGAAAATATCTATTGACCAAAAAAACTGCTCAATTCTGCCCACAAGCCGGGCATATATAGCTGAAATCATAAAATATGCCAAAAATGGCAAAATCCCGAAATTGGCCCAACAGTTTGGCCTTATTGAAAGAAACACGTACGTGAAAGTTTGACCCAAAACGGTGTCAAACTGAGGTCCTAATCAGCAATGGAAATGTTACCAAAAATAGTAAAAAATAACTAAAAACGCCCGTTTGATGGGTCAAACAGTGGAATTTGGGGATGAAGATGGACCCCGATGGAGCGTAGCTCGATCGGTACACTGTGCGTCTCGTCGAGAGCTTTCCGAATTGGGGTGGCTCGCGTCATTCTGATACCCGTAGCCAAAGTTATGGCCCAAACAGTGCGGCGACACCAAAAGCTGCAATTTCTTCCGTCCCTTGCGCTTATCTTCCATCTCATGGTAGAGAAGCGCCAAATTAGTCGAATCTGACAGTTCAGCTTCATCCGGATCGTCTGCTCCTGCATCAGTCTCCCCGGGTTGGAAAGAACTCGTCCTCGAGTTCACCGCAATGTCTTCAGAATCCACAAAGCAAGGAGTGAGATGCTTCACATTGAACACGTCTGAGGTCTTCAGGTGACTGGGAAGCCTCAACCTGTAAGCATTATCATTGATCTTCTGCACGATCTCACAAGGCCCAATCTTACGATCCTTGAGCTTATTGTACTCGCCAACAGGGAAACGATCACGAGTCAATACAGCCCATACAAAATCACCAACATAAAATAGTACCTGACGACGATGCTTGTCCACTCGAGCCTTGTATTTGCCGTTGTTCTCTTCATTCTTGTTCTTCACCTGGTCATGAATACCCCTCAAGTGATCTGCCATCTCCTCAGCCTTAGGATGAACGCGTCCCACGCGCGGAATTGGAGCCAAATCCAACACCCCTGTCGGGTTCTGACCATATACAATCTGGAAAGGACTCATTCCTGTAGTTCTGTTCACTGACCTGTTATACGCAAACTCCGCCTGAGCAAGCGCCAAATCCCACTGCTTGGGCTTGGAACCTGCCAAACACCTGAGAAGATTCCCTAAACTGCGATTCACCACCTCCGTCTGCCCGTCGGTCTGCGGGTGATACGCACTGCTGAAGTTCAACTGAGTGCCCAATTTCTCCCAGAGGCTCTTCCAGAATTGACTCATGAACTTCGTGTCACGATCCGAGGTGATGGACCGTGGTACTCCATGCAGCTTCACAATTTCTCTAAAGTAAAGGTGGGCTATCCGCACTGCATCCATTGTCTTCCTACATGGTACAAAATGTGCCATTTTGGAAAACCTGTCAACAACAACAAGGACCGAATCCGCTGCTCTCTGGGTGCGGGGTAAGCCGAGAACAAAATCCATACTGACATCAAACCATGGCGCCTCAGGGACAGGTAAAGGAGTGTAAAGACCTGCATTCGTGAGAACTCCTTTCGATCGCTGACACACATAGCAACGGTCCACATAGTGCGCCACGTCAGCACTCAATTTTGGCAAATAAAAATCAGCAGATACAAGAACAAGCGTCTTGTCTCGGCCAAAGTGCCCTTCCTGGTAAAGCTCCCTGATAATCTGCTGCCGCAAAGAACAATCTGGAACGCACAAACGCCGTCCCCGAAACAGATAACCATTATGCAAAACAAAATCATGACGTTGACCAGAAATTACCTCAGCAACGATCTTCCCAAAGGAAGGGTCTGCCTCATACATATCTGCAAATGCTTCAAATCCAGGAACCTGGTTGCTCATGGAGGTGAGAAGCAAATTACGTCTACTCAAAGCATCGGCTACCCGGTTCAAACTTCCTGCCTGGTGTCTCAATGCAAAAGTGAATTCCTGCAAATAGGCCACCCACTTGGCATGCCGCCGACTCAACTTGTGCTGCCCATTGATGTACTTCAAAGCCTCATGATCTGTATACAAAACGAACTCCTTCTGCACTAGGTAATGACGCCAGTGCTTCAACGTCTGAACAATGGCAAAGAACTCCAAATCATAAGTCGAGTAATTCTTTCTGGCCCCGGATAGCTTCTCACTGAAGAACGCAATCGGACGCCCTGACTGACTCAGAACACCACCAATGCCCAAACCTGAGGCATCACAGTTAACCTCGAACATCCTGTCAAAATCAGGTAGTGCCAGAACTGGTGCCTCTGTCATCATCTTCTTGACCTGGTTGAAACTGGCCTCTGCTTTCATCCGTCCACTTGAAATCACGCCCTTTCAGACACTCAGTGATGGGGGCCACCAAAGTGCTGAAATTTCTGATGAACCTGCGATAGAAAGAAGCCAACCCATGGAAACTGCGCACATCGTGCAGTGTCTTAGGCCTGGGCCAGTCCACAATTGCCTCAATCTTCGAAGGATCTGCATGCACACCATTAGTAGACACAATGAAACCCAGAAATTGCACAGAAGTAGTGAAAAAGAAACACTTCTTCCTGTTAATGAACAAACTCTCCGCCTTCAATGCTTCAAAGACAGCTCGCAAATGATCAAAGTGAACAGCCCATGTGGGACTGTAAATAAGAATGTCATCGAAATAAACGACAACAAACTTCCCCATGAAAGGCCTCAAAACCTGATGCATAAACCGCATGAAGGTGCTAGGTGCGTTGGAGAGACCGAAAGGCATCACCATCCACTCATACAACCCATGCTGTGTCTTGAACGCGGTCTTCCACTCGTCCCCCTGCTTGATCCGAATCTGATGGTATCCACTCTTGAGGTCGATCTTTGAGAAGACCTGAGAGTCGGACAGTTGATCTAGCATATCATCAAGCCGCGGAATGGGAAACCTGTACTTCACAGTGATCCGATTGATGGCTCTGCTGTCTACACACATGCGCCATGAACCATCCTTCTTTGGAACTAGCAGAGCGGGCACTGCGCAAGGACTCATACTCTCTCTGATGTAACCCCTCTCAAGTAATTCAACTACCTGCCTCTGTAACTCTTCTGCTTCCTTTGGACTGAGACGATAGGCAGGTCTGTTTGGCAGACTAGAACCTGGAACTAGGTCTATCTGGTGCTGGATACCTCTCATTGGTGGCAAACTAGGAGGGAGGTCCTCTGGCATCAAGTAGGAGAACTCATCCAAAACCTGCTGCACCTCAGGGGGTAATTCAGATTCCTCATTACTGGCACTATTATTAGAAGGGATCAACGCATAAACAAACTTTTCCCGCTGAATCTCCCCCAAGAACTGGGATCGAGAAAGAAGGTTAGCCGGCGCGGTTGGAGCCGGAGTGGAACCCTCCCGTCGCGGAGCTAGTACGATTTTCTTCCCCTTCATCACAAACGAATGGGTATTCTTGTACCCATCATGGAACACACGTCTATCATACTGCCACGGACGACCCAACAGAACATGACATGCATCCATCTTCACCACGTCACACCAATGACTATCATGATACTTATTTCCAATTGAAAAAGAAACAAGCTTATTGACATCTGTTAGAAGTAAAATCAGCTTTCCTAACAAACAAAGTTAGTAAAGAAGTTAGCCTTAATTATTTAATGCATACACGCAATTTGACAAAACTATCACATTACAACCCTCAGATCTAGAACTAGCTTATTGCATCCCCCATTTGTAAAAAAGACGTCAATGATAAATTCAGAATGATATTTCATCTCAAAATTAAAATACTAGGAGGGCATCATTTCACACAATGTGATGAGTTTGTATCATAGACGATGTGCACATTATGAAAATACCTTCGTCGGTTTTGAATTTGTTGATTAAATTTTCTTTCCAGTTTGACATTGACGTCTTTGTTGAAAATGGGGAATGCAATCAGCTAGTTCTAGAAAGTGTTGTAATGTGATAGTTCAACATATTAGCGGTATGTATTGAGTAATTAAGCGAAGAAATTAACTTTATTTTTTATTTCTTAAGTTATTTCATTAGCTTTTTCTATGTAGGGTGAGCATGAAGCTCAAAATAGACATATCCCTGACTTGATCAGGTCATTGCTCGGAAGATCTTTTTCCAGGTCCAACACATCACTTCCCAAACAATGAGATAAATATGTACTGCATCAGCTGCGACAATTCCCTTCACCAGCATTGTGTTGAAACAGGTCGTAATGCAGACGACCTAGTCCTTCAGGTTTATAAAAATGTTTACAAGGATGTTGTCCCGCTAGAAGCAATGAACAAGTATTTTGACTTCAAATAAGTTCATGTATGCTTCCAATAATTTGCTACTAATCGTGAGGTAAATTGAAGCATGACAAGTACAACGAATGCTTTTTTTGTTTACCTCTTGTAGTGTAATCGCCAGCAGATGAAGATTCCGATCTTTGTTACGCTTGTATTCATGTTCCTCGTTCTCCCAACAATCTGTGTGAGCTTATATGGACAACACGATATTTCACAAGACGTTCCGCATTTGGATGAATGTTAGAGAGAGAACTAAGGTTCCTACGTATGCGATCTCTTGCACTGATTTAATGTTAAGTTGTCTGTATTTATATATAAACTTCTAGCATACTCCATTGTACCCTCTGGTATTTGTGTCAATTACAGAGCATCCCTTAGGGCGCTTCATGTAATTTTCTAGCATCTCCGAACACACTCATGCGCCGCGTCAGAATAGGAAACGTATTCTGCTTCCATGGTCGGTAGAGCGGTGCAAGTTTGCTTGCTGATTCTCAATGTAATGGCACCGCCACCCTACATGAACACGTAGTCTGAGGTGGATTTGCCTGCGTCTAGGTCCCCACCCAAGTTAGCATAACTCGAGCCAACAAGTCGAAGCTCTGAGCTTCTCTAGCACAACACGCAATCTTTTGTTCATTTAATATATCGGGGTATCCGCTTACCACCTTCCAGTGTCCAACACTTAGATTCAACTGATATCTGCTAACTAAAGCGGCAGCATAGCATATGTAGTGACTAGTATGCTATGGACATATGGTCCTTTTCATGTTGTGTCTTAGGGAACATTTCCATGCTATGCTTCTGGCCATAAAAAGACAGGAGTATTGAGTGGTTTTGAGTCCAACATTTTGAAGCTTTCAAGTATCTTCTTGATGTTCACCTCCGGCAACATTCAAGAAGTCTATTTAAAATATTCCTCATGATAAGAATCCTGGGAATGTAAATGGCTTCACCAATATCCTTCATCGGAAAACGTAAGGATATCCACCCGTTAGTGGTCTCGAGTAATCATGTGTAATTATTGGCCAATAGTATGTCATCTACATAAGGTGGCATGATCATAAATTTCTTCCTAGAGCATTTGACATACACACAGTGATCTTCATCGTCCATCGTAAACCCATAGGTAACGCTATCCTGATGAAATCTTAAGTACCACTGACTCGAGGACTTTTTAAGACTATATATGGACTTAACCAGTTTGCACACTTTGTGCTCCTGACCTTGGATCTCAAAGCCCCCGGCTGAGTCATATAGATCTCCTCTGTGAGTTCTCCATTGAGAAATGATGTCTCTACATCCATCTTATATAACTCTAAGTTCATATTCGCTGCTATTACCAATACTAGGCGTGACCACGCCGCGCCAAGGCGCGGGGCGACTGAATAAATAGCTTTCATGAAATGGAATTAAGTCACTAATATGAATGTGAAATAGGAAAAAGAAACTTGGTTTATAATTTTGGAAAAGTTGCTCAATATCATTGAAACACCTCTATCCAATAATTACTGCAATCAAATCATGTTTCTTTATCTTTCGGATTTTTCTTATCAATGAGCGTCTCTTAACTGTTTTTTAAATTTAATCCAAGTTCTTCTTTTCATTTTTTTTTTTTCAGAATATTCATATTATAGTTGTTCGTAACACAAAGTGTACAATATTCTTACTCTTAAAGTACAGACTAATTATTGTATTGTCATCTTCCTTGTGAAAACAATATGATCCATTTGAAATTTAAGAATATTCAAATCATGTTTCTTTATCTTTCGGATTTTTCTTATCAATGAACTACTCTTAACTGTCTTTAATATTTAATCCAAGTTCTTCTTTTCATTTTTTTTAGAATATTCATATTATAGTTGTTTGTAACACAAAGTGTATAATATTCTTACTGCTAAAGTACAGACTAATTATTGTATTTTCATCTTCCTTGTGAAACATTATGATCCATTAAAAAATTTAAGAAATTCGTCTAACATAAAACTAACTGAGATGAAAATTGAAAGAAAATTAGTATGAAATAATTAGTGAAACACGTTTATCATAAAACTAACAATGTCATTTACAGACATCTAGGAACTTAATTCGAGTTGTTACATTAGCATATGCATTTTACATTTGTCTTAAGAATTAAATATATTTTTAAAAAAATTCTTACAAATTAATTTACATAAATTTCTAATTTGAATATGCGATAATGGTTCATGTTATCAAATTTTATAACTATGCAATAATATACATAAGTAAGAGTTCCTAGAATATTTTCTTTGAAAAGAATAAGATGAATTATAACTGAACTTCATGTACCTATATTATTTTTTTAACTTATTATGACATTAATATAAAATTAGTTGGGACGAAAGTTGAGGAAGTTTGCATGGATTGATATAAAAAAATTAATTTATACTCATATATTATACATCAATCTTAAACGAATCATCAACATTAAAGTTATTGTGATGAAAGTTGGAAAATTAGCATTGACCAATCAGTGTAACAGACTTCAAGGTAAAAAACTGTGTGACATTGTTCTCAAAAGTCACTAATGTATTTTGATACATGTAGATGTAATGATTTAAATATTTTTAGTATTAAGTAACAGCAACATGTGTATTTAAGAATATAATTTATTGTCCTAATTAAAATAATATGATTACGTATAATTTTATTTACGTAGATGTTCAATTGAATTTGAGATCGTAATTGAAGTTATATATAATATGCATCAACTAAGAATTCATGAAATAATTACTTCTTATGAATATTAAGAAAAACTGTTTATTTGTAGAATATATTTGTTTTCATGTCATAAAATTAAGAATGAACATTGATTACTAATTTTAAACTATTATTAATTTCTCATGAGTTAGCAAGAAAGTGTAACTTTAAAAGTTAATGACAAAGCAATACATGAGTACATGTCGAAAAGTCATTGGTTGAATTTTACAAATGGCCACGTAGGATTACAAATGTCATACTCAAAATGATAATACATTGACAAATGTCAAACTGTTCTTTCACCTCAATCCTTTTCTGCTTTTATATTATATATAAGATAAGGCGAATAGACGCTATTCTCATAATTGGAGAGAATGTCTCTTTTAGTCCACACCCTATTGTTGGGTGTAGCCTTTCTGACGCCGAATTGAATCGAGGCGTTTTATGGGGGCAGCAAGAAGCAACGAAAAGAAAGGAAAATCATGAAAGAACCTCCATAGAGTTCATAGAAGAAACAAAGTTTTATTAAATAAACTCAATCTTCAATTAACTGATGAAACAAGTCCACAAGCCAGACTTAAATAGCCAAAAACCTAAAATTTACCTAAAATAGAAAAATCTCAATAATTATTCTGAATTAAAGTCCTACTAAAGAAAAGCATACTGGAAAAAGATTGACCAAATCGGGTTTAAATTGACCTCCTAATTAACCAAAAGATTATTACTAAAAATAGCAAATTTGACGATTTCGTGCCCTAAACAGCCGAATTTTGCCAAATGAGCATGGTGCTCGTGACTAATGTCAGGAGTTATGTTTAGAACGTCGTTTCTGGTCTGATTCATGTATGGTTCGACCCCATTTATCAATCCTTCAATTCTGCCCCTGATTCTGCGTATGGACCGACACAGCTTTTCTGAAACTTGCAAAATTCTTCCTGCATCAGTCACCCCCTCTTCAAAAGAACTCGTCCTCGAGTTCGATTTAGGAACTTGAATGATCCGCTCCACCAAGAAAGGATCACAATAGAAGGATGGAACCTTGAATGGAAAAACTACTGACTCGTTTAATTCAAATTTCGTTTCTTCGTCGTCATATGCAATTTCATCGCCATCTCCATAGTCATCATAAACCGGAGGGATTGTCCACCTCGGATTCACATGATTTAGAAATAATCCTGTAAAACATTGCATCACGAAAAATATGTTCGATTTGAAACATACCCGTAGAATCTAGCTCGTCGATCATGGAACTTGGTCCTCCATAACGCTCGCGATTGAATGCAATCTCGAACGCGGGCTCCATGTCATGATCCAAGGATTGACCTTCTGCAACCATCATCATAACCCCTTGGAGGTTAATTTCCTGTTGGGGGGCTTCCTCAGCCGGAACCTGCCCGCAGCCGTCAGGTCGTCCACGCACCATGGTTATGACGATCTTCTTCCCACGTCGAACTGAGCTCTGATACCAACTGGCGCCAAATTGAATCGAGGCGTTTTATGGGAGCAGCAAGAAGCAACCAAAAAGAAAGGAAAATCATGAAAGAACCTCCATAGGGTTAATAGAAAACACAAAGTTTTCTGAAATAAACTCAATATTCAATTAACTGATAAAACAAGTCCACAAGCCGGACTTAAATAGCCAAAAACCTAAAATTAACCTAAAATAGAAAAATTTCAATAATTACTCTGAATTGAAGTCCTACTAAAGAAAAACATACTGGAAAAAAGATTGACCCAAATCGGGTTTACATTGACCTCCTAATTAACCAAAAGATTATTACTAAAAATACCAAATTTGACGATTTCGTGCCCTAAACAGCCGAATTTTGCCAAATCAGCATGGTGCTCGTGACTAATGTCACGAGTTATGTTTAGAACGTCGTTTCTGGTCAGATCCATTTATGGTTCGACCACGTTTATCAATCCTTCAATTCTGCCCCTGATCCTGCGTGTGGACTGAAACAGCTTGTCTGAAACTGGCAAAATTCTTTCTGCATCACTTTCACTACAAGAAAAGTAGTTTTTTGCGATGAATTTTTGGGACTGCTATTTATTCTCGTTTCAAATAATTCAATTTTCACGAAAAAATACTACCATCGCAAATGAGATGAATGAAATTAAGTCTAGTGCGATGACACATAATTTCCTTTGCAAAAAGCACGACATCCATCACATTGGAATCTACGAACATAACTTGTTGTTAGGATGAGATACGGTCTCGAGACTACGTGGATCCTGCATGTTGGGGATATGAAGATTGAAAATATTATATTTGACTTAAGTATCTCCTAAGGGCTCAAACCAAAAAAAAAAAAAATTCCTAAGGGGTTATGGTAAGGAAAGATAAGTATAGTTTAAATTAATATGATAATGACAAGATTTTGATTGCTCATAACCCAAAGTTATGATTTATCCCCTGAAACTATGGTTATTATGTTGCAATTGACAACTCTCCAGAAAAGGCTAAATTAGTTTCCATTTTCTTACTTTACTTGTAGAGATCTTCCGAAAAAAGGGTACATTTTAATTCAAACCTACAATTATTAAAACACTTCTAGTATTTAAATATTAAAAATTATCATTTATTTCTCTGCTCAGATTTCTCAAACAAAATTTAGAATAGACAACTATAACATCTAAGAATACGTTTTATCATTCTTTTTATTCGGTGTGGGCATTCGTTATTTCTACATAAGCACATATGAGATAAACATATGCTAGAAGAATAAACAATGAATATAAATGTCTCATTGCTCACAAGATGGGGGGCTTATATGCCATATTTCCCGGAGAGAACTAAACCATTATTATCCCTTTCACGTTATGTATAAATGTACGTTTATATTTAACAAATGGATGAATCTTTCACATTCGCATTATGCCTGGTTACATGCCCGAAACATGAAGAATTACTTGCGTTGATATCGAGATCCTCTAGAAGAGAAAAATATTCTCAAAAAAATCACCCAAAGCTTGTTGTGATATCATTAGATGCACGACAAATTCAGAATACATGACTAATAGTAAGATCTTTAAACGTTATGAATATGACATTAATATGAACGGAAACAAACTTGTTAAACAAATTATCCTAGAAGACGCATATAGCTGGAAGTAGCTATATGTATCTTATATTTAACATGACTGTACGGTCTTACAACCAGTCATGATTATATTTTTGAAAGTTATCTAAAGGAATATGATTTATTAAAAAATGTGTTTTCTTAAAAATTATAAACAAAAGAAATGTCAACACATACACGAAAAAACACAAGTCACATAATTATTTAAATATATGAAGCTTAATGTTAAGTTCTTAAGTTACCAAGAATACCTCAAACAAAAATAATACTCGCTCCTTCCTAACTGAGTGCACGGGTGGACATTTCATGAAGATTACAGATGTGCATTTGAATTTCAAGATTTCCTAATGGTCCTTTGTTGTATGTGGCACTTTTATTAGAGAAGAATGTAAAAAGGTTACTTTTTGGTAGTAGAGCACTCATTTGGGGAAATCAATTTTAAGGAATGAATGGCACACCAGTTGGGAATTGAATATATTTTGAGAACGTATGTTCGCTGTAAAGTTTGGTATCTATGTTAAGATAATATGTCCCTTTCATAGGTATGGAACTCGTAAGCTAGAAATATAATATGGTGTATTTCAAGTCCCAATTCATGTTGCGGAGAAAATTATGATCATATATATTAGTCTACGAAACAAAAAATAGTAATTTAAAAAGTAACTACTTTTGAATACGATCGTATGAAGTATAAGTTGATGGGACTCCACGGAGGTTAGTTCCCATGAGAAATAATTAAATTGGAAAGAAAAAAGAACAATTGACAATAATTTTAGTTGCATCTACAGTTTGTGAAGTATGATTAATAATTGCCTATTGATATTTTTTTCCACAATAGCCATATTATTCATGTTAAAAGGTGTTACAAAGAGGTGGAGTTCCAATTGAGATGCTAGTAATGTTGCAGTCTTTTTCCTTCTTTATTTTTTTTTCTGCCATAAATTTTTTCTAGAAAGATACTAACAACGTATCCAAGCTAACTTAGGTGCATTACATGAGAATTTCATCTCCTATCCTTAGCAAATATAAATCACCACGTTTGTAATACACTGTATTTTCACTAAAGGTAATATAGTAATTTGACACTTTAATTAGTGTTGGGTTGCGAGTGATAGTTTAAGTATTTTCCGGGAATTTTATTAGACCGGAAGTTCGTGTGAGCATTTTGATTTTTTGCGATTTATTTTAATTTTTCTAGACAGCGACGCGATAGCGACCACCGCGTTAACCTTTAAGTTTGCCGCACCCAAACATTTCTCAATACCTATCATTTACTAAACTGAGAAAACCCGCTTTTTTTTCTCCATCTTATTCTTTCTTTTTCTTCAAGTCTACATAAAACACCACCGCCCTCACAATCACCGCCACCAAGTTCACCGCCTCTCTTCCACCGCCCTCCTATTCTCTATAAAATCCAAACCCACCTCCCACCACGGCACACACAACACCATAGCCACCTCTACCTCCATTACCACCACCACCATCATCATCTTCATCACCGTCAAATCGCCACCACGATCGGCCATTTTCACCGGCACCGGCACCAACACCATCACCTCTCTCATTCTCTTTCCCTCTCTCTGTCTTGTTCTCTCCCAACCGAAGCAGCAGGAGAAGCAGCTAGCAGCAGTGGCAGCAGCCAAAAGCCACAAACCACCGCCGCTGTTTCCGTCAGAAACCACCAAGAGAGCACCACTCCCTCTTTTTCCGGTCACTCTCTCTTTCCCTTGTACCTTCTTTCTCTATTTCGACCTCAGTACCAGAAGACGAAGACAAAACAGAAGCAGTAGTAACAACAGACGCAATTCCGGCCGCCGGAACTCCACGAAAGACGGCGAAGAACTCGGTCTAGCGCAACCGGCGTCATCAACCCTGTGAAATCCGTGTAGATTGACTCCTGGAAGTCCGATAGTGCTTCGGGAGCTCTAATCCGCACCCAGAAGTAGTCGGAACGTGGCCGTAGAACACCATCCCCGGCCATGGTTTTCGACGACTCGACCCGTCACGTTCCTCGACCATTTCTCGCTGTTCTTCAGCTAGGTATGCTCTAAATCGTCTTCTTAGATGTTTTTAGTTGTCAAATCTTTCTTTCAAATCTGGTATTTCATTTTTGATCGAGAGAAGATACGGGTTCATCGTGCGTCCATATGGGGGGGGGTGCAAATTGTATTTTCCGAAATATTTGGGGGAGGGGGGGGGGGGCTGGGCATAGAATATGCATCTACTATTTATTGATTTGTTTAAACCTATTTCCTAAATCATATTTCAAGAAAATAAAATGTAAACTTTGCAATGAAAATATGTTTGTTGTAATAATAAACCATTTTCTGAAAAATAAGTTAATAAAACGTTTGTATATATGTATATATATTTGGAAAATAATGTTGTTTGTTTGAATAAATAGTGAGCTTCAAATGTTTTTAGTAACAAATTTAAATTTTTTTAAATTGAATATTGAGTTAATAGTCTCTAAAATAACAATTTGTAATCACCATAATTCTTTTATGTGATAGAAGTATTTTTTCCTATTACTACGAGTGGTTACAAATAGATAGTTCTTAAATATTATTTTCTTATTCTAATCATTAGTTATAAGTGACTTTTTACTTATTCAATATCAAGATTATTTAAAAAAATAATTCTTTTTATAAAAGACGGGTTATGTCAGATAATTGGCACTGAATATAGTATTTGACGTTGTTACTATAGAATTGGTAATTTTGGATGGCAGGTTAGCAGACAAGGACTTTGGTCATCCGTCTGAGTCGTATGTGATAATTTTTTGTTTAATAAGGTGAGATTACATGCTTAGCCTAGCGTGCCTAGCTCTTTTCGTGTCCGAATGCAATTTTTATTTTCTGTCTCAAATTATATACTTGTTATTATTTGTTTATACTTGTCAAATATTTGAACTCTTGGCTACTGTTCTTAATAACTCACACAGATGATTAATCCGTTGATGATGTAAAGTAGAAATGATTCGCATGTACCGGAACCAGTTCGGGTTTAATCCCCTGGGAAAATGTCTCTAAGAACACTACGGGTGATGATTCCCTGGGATTTGGTCCAAAAAAATATGGCACTACGTGCACCCCGACTCCTTTAGCCGTACGCTGGAGTACTGCTTCCAGATACCACTCCTTTGATTGACGCTTTTATGAGGGTGTTTCAACACTTAAGTTCTAGAATGTGTGATGTGGTCACTGGTCTACCCGGGTACTGTGAAATGAATAAGTGATGATCTGACCGGCTGGATGGATTTATTATTATTGGGAGGTCCTTTGTTGGCAATACTATATCCGGTTACCGTATATCACGATTGGATTATGGATTTCTATATTGAGATGATTCTTAATTTGCACTGCTGTTTATACCGTAGCAACTCTGATAAAGTTACTTATTCTCTGTCACTTTCATTTTATTTTACTTGTGTCCAAGCAGTTTATATTATCTTTCCTGTCTTACATGCTAAGGTGTGGCTCATTCAGTATATATTGCTGACTTTGAAAAACAGCGGTTCTTGTTGTTTTCTTTCCACCGCATGTCTAGGAGCTGGGGAATTATGGAATAGATGGGGCGCGAGACTCACGTAGACTGATAACGTAACAATTAATATCTAGTGTTGTTGGGTTATTGTGTAATAATAAGCATCTTTTGTATAAGACTCTAAGTTTAATGTTTAATAGTATAAATTTTATGTTGTGGATTGTATTGCTTTTGAATTCCGCCACTTCTATTAAGCATCACCCTCCCGGTCTTGTCCCGAGCCGAATAAGGGGTTGTTGCAGGTGGTATCAGAGCAGTTCTTTCCACTAAAGGGAATAAAACCTGTAGGGTAACTTAAAATGAACATTGGGCAAGATAAAATACGGAAAAGCCGGGTATCTAGGGAGTTATTGTATACTTCCTCTTTGCATGATCACTTGCTACTTGTTATCTGACATCATCATGTTGGGGCCCTAGTGCTTATTCACACCTATGTCTGTATTTCTATTTGTGGGCTATTCTATGTGTATCTCGACGAGATATGTCATGTGCTTGGTTGCTATTATATGTCCTCTGGTTGAGACATGTTCCTTAACGACCTGATTATTTGGAAAGTTCATGTTGATGCTTGTTAACGTGTGTTGCTCAAATCTTTCCTGCTAGTTTGAAAGTGGACTAGGGTAATAATTCTATGTGACGTATTAGTGAACCTCGTAGAGTGTCCTTGTACTTAATTTGTATTGATGGCCTTCTAGGCATTATAGCATCAGCGATGACTCTAGATCCCGAAACCCTAGTTCTGATCCGAGCTTCGAGGACGAAGCTAATTTTAAGGGGGGAAGGATGTAATACTCTGTATTTTCACTAGGGGTAATATAGTAATTTGACGCGTTAATTAGTGTTGGGTTGCGAGTAATAGTTTGGGTATTTTTCGGGAATTTTATTGCACCGTAAGTTCATGTGAGAATTTTAACTTTTCACGATTTATTTTAATTTTTCTAGGCGGCGATGCGATAGCGACCACCGCGTTAACCTTTACGTTTGCAACACCAAAACATTTCTCATTACCTATCAGTTAATAAAATGAGAAAACCCACTTTTTTTCTCCATCATCTTCTTTATTTTTCTTCACGTCCACGAAACACACCACCTCCCTCACAATCACCGCCACAAAGTTCACGGCCTCTCTTCCACCGCCCTCTTATTCTCTATAAAAACCAAACTCTACCTCCATTACCACAACCACCATCATCATCTTCATTACCGTCAAATCGCCACCACGATCGGCCATTTTCACCGGCACCAACACCATCACCTCTTTCACTCTCTGTCCCTCTCTCTGTCTTGTTCTCTCCCAATTGAAGCAGCAGGAGAAGCAGCTAGAAGCAGCGGCAGCAGTCAAAATCCACCAACCACCGTTTCTGTTTCTGTGGGAAACCACCAAGAGAGCACCACTCCCCCTTTTCCGGTCACTCTCTCTTTCCCTTGTACATTCTTTCTCTATTTCAACCTCAGTACCATAAGACGAAGACAAAATAGAAGCAGTAGCAACAACATCAATTTCCGCCGCCGGAACTCCATGAAAACCGGCGAAGAACTCGGTCCAGCGCAACCGACTTCACTCACCCTGTGAAATCCGTGTGAAATCCCTGTGAAATCCAATAGTGCTTCAGGAGCTCTCATCCGCACCCAGAAGTGGCTGGAACATTGCCGTCGAACACCATCTCCGGCCATGATTTTTGACGACTCGACCCGTCGCGTTTCTCGACCATTTCTCGTTGTTCTTCAGCTAGGTATGCTCTAAATCGTCTTCATAGTTGTTTTGAGTTGTCAAATCTTATTTTTAGAGCCTGGATTTCAGCTTTGATCGGGAGAAGATGTGGGTTCATCGTGTGTCCATATTGGGGGGGGGGGGGTGCTGCAAATTGTATTTTCTGAAATATTGGGGGAGTCAGCTGTCTCTTGTCTAAACTGTTGGGGGGCTGGTCATAGAATATGCATCAACTATTTATTGATTTGTTTAAACCTATTTCTTAAATCCTTCAAGAAAATAAAATGTAAACTTTGCAATGAAAATATGTTTGTAGTAACAATAAATCGTTTCCATAAAAATAAGTTAATAAAACGTTTGTATACATGTATATATATTTGGAAAATAATGTTTTTTGTTTGAATAAATAGTGTGCTTCAAATATTTTTAGTAACAAATTTAACTTTTTTTAAATTGAACGTTGAGTTAATAGTCTCTAAAATAACTTTTTATAATCACCATAATTCTTTTATGTGATAGAAGTATATTTTTCTATTATTACTAGTGGTTATAAATAAATAGTTCTAATTTTATTTTCTTATTCTAATCAATAGTTATAAGTGTCGTTTTACATATTTAATATCAAGATTATTTCAAAAAAAAAATACTTCTTTATTTAAAAGACGGGTTCTATCGGATAATTATAGCTGAATTTAGTATTTGACCCAGCCGAACAACCGAGTAGGGCTATGGTGTATTCTTTTATATAAATATTGTCGTTGTGACTATAGAATTGGTAATTGTGGACGACAAGTTAGCAGACAAGGACTCTGATCATCCGTATGAGCCATATGCGATAATTGTTGTTAAATAAGGTGAGATTACATGCTTATCCTAGCGTGCCTAGCTCTTTTCATGTCCGAATGTGATTTCTATTTTCTGTCTCAAATTATATACTTGATATTATTTGTTTATACTTGTCAAATAATTGAACTGTTGGCTACTGTTCTTGATAACTCTCACGCTATGATTAATAATCCGTAGATGATGTAAAGTGGAAAGGATTCGCATGTACCGGATCTAGTTTGGGTTTAATCCCCAGGGCACAGGTCCCTAAAACCATTACGGGTGATGATTCCCTGGGGTTTGGTCCCAAAAAGATATGGCACTACGTGCACCCCGACTCCTTTCTCCGTAGGCTAGAGTACTGCTTCTAGATACCACTCCTTTGATTGACGCACTTAGGAGGGTGTTGCAACACTTAAGGCGAAGAATGTGTGATGTGGTCATTGGTCTACCCGGGTACTGTGAAATGAATAATTGATGATCAGACTTCCTGGCTGGCTTTATTATTATTGGGAGGACCTTTGTTGGCAATACTATATCCGATTAGAATGGGCGCGAGACTCACGTATAGTGATAACGTCACAATTAAAATCTAGTGTTGTTAGGTTATTGTGTAATAATAAGCATCTTTGTATAAGATTCTAAGTTCAATGTTTAGTAGTATAAATTTTATGTTTTGGATTGTATTGCTTTTTAGTTCTGCCACTTCTATTAAGCATCGCACTCCCAGTCTTGTCCCAAGTCGGATAATGGGGTTGTTGCAACGTGTACTTTTTTTCCTTAGTAATTGATTTGTCCAATTTTATTGGTTGTAATAAAGTTATAATAAGGAATTATAACGTTGAATATTCAAGAGGGAGTCTTATTGAATTATGAATTCTTGTTTTTAGTTTATATGCACCACATATTTTTAAGTCCTTATGATGATATTGACTGTGATCCCACTCTAATGCATTTATAGTAGGGCATATGTTCGATGATTTAATTCATATCAATACCCTTATATCTAAACTATAGTCTTTCTCTATTTCCTGACCCTGTGAACTCTACATGTTCACAACATAAAATTATTTTTTATCATTTTTAATGAACTCTTTGAATTTTAGCATTTGAACCATTTTAATAATTTTAGGCAGGTGAAAAATGTAAATTTTACCCTCTTATCAATAATACTTTAGATGCTTTTATATTACGAGAATTGTTTATTTTTTCCGGGTTCGTTTCTGTTATTCGAATTGTTTATTGACCACGTTAATAACTAGTAAGGTCATATATTCTAGTGAATATAGATTTTCTTGTATGTAATTCGAACTATATGAAATAAATTACCTGTTTTACGATTTTCCTATTTTGTATATGTGGGCTTGGGCTTTATTTACAACAACTATTATGTATTTTGGCTCTTGAAAGATAGGGTTTTTTAATCCTTGTTCCTATAAGAACTCGCATGCCGCCGCCCAGGGGATCCATGTATAAAACTCTCCCTCCAATGTACATACGTGTCCCTGGACGTTCTTGACTGGGTAATGGAGACATTAAATTTGATCTAAAATATCTATGCTATCTCAATAGAAAGCACCCGACCTATTTCGAATTCCATGAGAAGAAATCATGGAGAAGAAGCAATGAATGACTACATTGAAAGGTATGCGCTCCTGTTGTTTGTATGAGGTTTTTTCTTATCAATTATTTTAAGAAAAATACATTTGCGATCTTTGTTTGTTTCAACCATTCGAGTTTAGAATGAACTAAATATTACACATGCATTCTCTTTTCTTAGTTATGTTGAGATATACTAGAAAAATGTTCGAAATTCAAGAGTTTTAGTACTAATCGATGAATAGCCTAACTGATTGAAGAGATATTTAAAGAAGAGTTTGTTTGATACGATCATTGAGTATATTGGTGACAGTCCACATACTCTTTTACGGATCTAAATTATGTCGGAACCTCTTGAATATGGGCACTAAATTGACTCCCTCAATGATTTTAATTTGTGTAAGATATCACATTCATGAATTTTTTGTTACGAAATCCTAACTCACTTATTCGATGATTTCGAAAGTAAGGATACACGCTTAAATCCTGACTGACTGACTCATCTAAATCTTTGTTTTCAAAGCCGATGCATATTCAGTTTATCTGTAGAGTTCTGTTTTGATCTACATGCTCATCCTTCTTAGAGATTTAACAGCATTGAAGGTAATGTATTCAGTATGTAAATGTACTAGAAGTTAAAGTATATAGTTCATCATAAAATTTTATAAAACTCAAATCTACTTGAAATTTTTGAATAAGACCTAGTTAATCCATTAATAATTTACTTATTTCCTTTTTTAAGGTTACTATGAAGGTGTCATATTGCATGACATCCTATATACCGAAGGGATCCAAAACTTTTATGTTGGAGATGTTTCGTTTCTGGTAATGTATGTTCTCTCATAATTTTCTATGTATTTTTCTACGAGTTGTGATATATTACGTCTGTTTGAGATCATATCTAGAACGTTTCATTACTAAAGGTAACTGCTATACTTAAGAAAATTCTCTACCACTATGGTTGGTGCAAAAGTTGATGTTAATAATAATTTTCAAAGATACACATTTCTTTTTTACCACATTACGACTACAAATATTATGCATAACAAGAAGTTTAAAGAACATTGAATAACATGTATAAGAGAGTTACACTTTCCTTTTTGCTCACGGAATCACAAAATTACATACCTATCGTAGTAGTAGTTTCAGAAGCTACTGGTCTCCACACAAAAAAAACCAAACACACTATTAAATTGATATTTTTATTGAATGAATAATAATGTGTTTAAATATAAAGAAATAAACCCTAACCTACACGGTTGAACTGAACGGGTCAGTAATGAACCGACTAGAAAACCCGATATATAACAACATTATTAAATTTATAATAAAACATACTACTAAAGCAGTACGTGATCCTTAGGGTATTTGGGCGGGTCACATTTTAAATGTTCCCGTCTCAGTGTCGTGTCCTTGTGTTGATACGTATCTATGTTAGCTTCCCCCCCACCCCCGCGCGGTTGACTATCACATTGTCCTAAAGGCGAAAGAAATACCGATGGAAGCCTAATCCCGCTTTCGTCAGTCCCAACAAGACCACACATGAGTCCCCATGCTTTCCATCGACATAGACCGTGTCTACAGTCCGAGCTATTGGAGCCATTCCACTCCCTGAACAACCTGTTATCCCTGGAACTCTCAAATGAACAGTTCACCAGAGAACTTGTTCCCATGGAGGATAATATCAACCTGCCAACATGTAGTATCGCAATGGGGACATTCCTCATTATCCACATTAACCGTCACCTTAAGCGGTAATTACTGTTCTTCTACAAACTCTGGATAGATAAAATTGTGTGAGCACCCGTTTTAAATTAGGATAGACACATCGTGGCCTGCTTTGATCCCTAGAAGCCGTAAAGAACTGTACTGGTCAATGTTGTCTGTGGTATAAAAACTAGAAGGATCTGCAGCAATGATGAACTCGTGCGGCAGCTGATCCCCATTGTCGCAACCCATAAGTAGAAACTTTCTTTCGCGCTTTTGACCGCATAAATACTTTTGATCGGAGTCGTAACATAAGCCTTGTCTCTTTCTTTCTTGTTGCTCGGCTAGAGTAATTTGCCAAATTGGCAGTGTGGATGCAACTGTGGGAGAAGTTTTATTAGGTGTCGTTGTAGTGGAACTAGGCTGAGCAACTGCGGGTGTATTAACCGTTTCCGACGCTAACGTGATTACTTCTAACTCCTTGGATAGTCAAAATGATTCAGCCAGGAATGATGTTGGCGCAACCCCAACTTGCGTCGCAGTGGTGGCTGGAGAATGGAGAAAAACATAGAGATAAGTTGGTAATCTGGCGCCGATCCAATTTTATTGAACAACTTCTCAAAATCATCTTGATAAGAGAGAACAGTAGTTTTCTTTTTTAATTTGGATAACTATCCTGAAAAATCGTGATAGTAATTTGGGTCAAAACAGACCATGAACTCCTCCAAAAAAAATAGTCCATGTGAGAAAACTGGAACTGCGTTGCCGATACCGAAAACAATAGGCGGCATCACCGTCCAGAAAAACTCCCACTAACTGAATTCGTTCAACTGGCGGAATCTGAAAATACTGTAAGTATTGCTCTACTTTAAAAATCCAAAGTGTGGGGATCAATACCTTAAAACTTTGGCGCATCAACGCTCAATTTGTGATTGCGGGCGTTCATTCCCCATTAATCGGTGTAGTGGCCCAAGCCGCCTAGTGGAGACGCTGTCTACTGGGGAGGCGATTGTTGGTACGGACTCCTGCTGATAATTCGGTTGTTGTCTGTACTGACAGTGGTTGGGTAGTTGTGTGTAGCAGTCCACGGTAGCTGACCTGTAGGTGGTTTATGGGACTAAGGCGAATTCGGTTTGGGTATTGTGATGGGTCGGACGGGGGATTGGGTCACCCAAGTATTTGGGTAGGACCCAAGGGGGCTTTGAACCCAAGTAAAGTGGTTTTGCTTGACAAACTGTCCCAAGAACACCACTGTATGTTTCAAAGCTTTGGCGGGGCTGAAGGCGCGCCGTTTGCGTTGGTAGTGGCGAGCAGAAGTCTAGTTGGGAGGCGTGACTGCGATTATCGTAGCGCTTGGAGGGATGCGACAAAACCGGTCGTAATTGTCAATTGCAGGTTCTGTGGTGTCGGATATTGGGTCTGCTGAGTGGAGCTCGCCTGCGCTAGGGCTGCTGGCGATTCCTGGTGGATGGAAGCTGTTAGTGGCGTAGAGAGGGACGGCTAGTTGCCACTAGTCTGGTCCGATGGCTGCTCGTATCATGCTTCGAGTTCGACCAATTTGTTCTCATGATCGCCCATTGGGGTCTCTAGTTGTGCAATTGCACAAGCAACCGTTCGCCAAGAGTTGCGGAAATTCCTTATTCGTTGGTTGTGACGAATGCACCAGTTGGTTGTGGTGATACGCAATGAAAGCACTAATTATTGGGGTTTAACGTAGTAGAAGGTCGAGAAGCTACTGGTATCCACACAAACACGAACATAACTAAACACACTAGTAAATTGATATTTTGATTGAATGAAAAATAACTATGCGTCTATAATTGTTTAAATAAAAGGATAATAAACCATAACCTAGACAGTTCGACTTAACGGTTCGGGAAAGAGCCGACAAGAGATGTCTACAGCGTAATTAAATTAGTGATAAAACATACTACTACGAGTGACATACTCCTTTAAGATATTTAAGTGGTGATGTTCTCGAGTCCCCGTCCTTGTGTCATGTCCTGGTGTGGATACGTATCCGTATTATTGTAATATTTTAATATCTGTAAGATTGAATAAAAGAAAGGTAACTTTACTAGTGATAGATAAAGCAAGAATCAGAAACATCTGCATACCAGATTAGAAGTTCAAGAAGTTTGCTTGTTTTCTCTTAAATTGAAAAAACTGTGATGTTTAGGTGCAAAGGATGGACGAAAAATAGAAATTATTTTCTCAGTGAGAGAGTGTTAGTGTTGGTCCAATAGTTCCCTTCTGTTGGTACGTAAAATGGAATAACTTAAAGTCAGATATTTGCTTTTCCTGCCTTAAGTAAGAAATGTGATACAAAACTAATAAACATCTCTTCCAAAATCACCTTTGATGACAAAAAAAAAAGTCTGTAAATAACCATCTCTGATATGTATTCTCTCAAAACGTTGAAGTGAGGGATGTTGATGTGAGGTTCTGAAACTTTGCTTTATTAGGAACTATTTCAGTCATTATCACTTTCACGAGCATATTGAGAAAATGTCACGTAGAGTCTTCTGCTTGAAAGTCAAAAGCTTCGCTCAGAAATGAATTTTTATACAAGCAATATAGGTGATCTCTATACCTTCAAAGAAGAAGAAGAAGAAGAAAGAAAGAAAGAAAGAAAACAAAAGAAAAATATATACCAAAGGAAAAAAACTGCCCTCAAGATTACCATATATTAAAAAAACAATGTCTTTAAACAATCACATCAAACGCTAGAAGGACGAGGGTATTGATTGTAGCCAATGTTGGCAATGGTGGGGACGGGAAGGGGCAAGAGTTTCTCAGTTTCATTGGTATTGTGGAACCAACATATTATGCCTCCTTCTAGGTCTGATGATATGTTGGTCGGTAGACTTGGTAACACGGGCGGGTTCGTTGGATTTAGTTTTAGTTATATTTAGTTCCCTAAGAGTTTTAGGGAACTTTTTGGGGTTAATCTATAACGGTCAAGAGCAGCAAGCTATAAAGCTTTTACAGTCTATTCAGGATGACAGAAACCCTGTAACAAACCGCTCAGGTCCGGGTGCCCTGAGTGATTAAAGCGATTGGAACCTCAATCGAATTATGAGACAAATAGTAATGAGCTGGAGTAGTAAGCTAGATTAGTTAAGTGGTCGGACTGTTTTGGTTCTGGTTCAATTCTTACACATCAAATGAATTTCTTATTTTCACTGCACATAGCACCAACTTTGAAAAACGGACGATTTCTTTTGAAGGATATTTGTATTGTCTGAAACAATTCACCAAGATGTGTTTAACATCTAGGCACTATGTTTTTAAGAAGATAGGAAATCAAATGTTAACATGATCAATACCAAAAGTTTTCCAACGAGCTAGAGGAGTAGGAAAAGCAATCACTACATTGCAGCTCTGTGAGAGACACCTTTTCTTGGTCTCTTACGCCTTGTCTGTGGTGGTTCAGGATTCCCAGCATGAACGTCTGGTTCCGCACCATGTGTGCTTCTTGAAATTGCATCGACCTGAAGATCGTAATTTTTCAGCAAACAAGATAGTATTGGAAGGGAAAATTTGAGATACGGTTGCATATTCGTCTAACCTTACACGCTATAGAACAATAGCTGTTAAACTTTTGCTTCAGTAGCCTCTTGCAGATGTCACATGTGGCCTTGTTACGAGCTTCTGAGCCATTTTGGGGTAGAGGATTCAGCGGTACCAGCACTTTTTTGTTTTTCTTGTATGCCTGAGTGCATGAACAGAAAAGGGAAAAACAGTTAAATGTCAGAGAGAATTTGCTTGTCTTCACATAGTTTCATTCTAAGCTGATATGTCTGATGCTAGTTACTCTAAAGATTTGTAAGCTCCTTTGAAGAGTACTGCGCCATGGTAGTGTAACTTATGATGTTTAACGTGGTAGACTCTCCGTAGATTGTAGTGAGGAATGACATAACTAAATGTAGTCGACTAAGATTATCTTTTTAATGTCTGTGCTACCACTTGGTAAGCGTAAATGATAAAAAATATATCTCTGTATGTTGTTTACTAAAAAAAAAGAATGATTTCTTTCGTGACCCGACTGTGTATTCTTGATGACGTTCACATAAAGACATTTGATCACATATGTTGTTTGATCCGAAACAGCAGGATGAGAATTTGAATTACTTTTTGATCTTCTAGCTCATCCTGTATTCACTTTAAATTTTCAGGTGGAGGTCTCTCGAAAGGTGATTTCCTATGCTGATTTCTAAGGTTAGTCTTCCTCTGAAGGGAAGATTGTGCTGCTCAACATGTTATTGAAAATATATTAAGTTTCGTAGCTATTTAGTGTCTTTTTATTCGGGACAAATTGTAGACTTTTGCCACATGGTTTTCTTGCCTCTTGCCCTATTCAAAACAAATACTTCCACCATTTCTTCTGGAATGTCCACGTTTTAATTTTCAACCCGTAACTGAGTCACTGTGACTCGGTGATTTAGATGGCAAAACGAAAAAAAAAAAAAAAAAATTAGAAATTTTTCCATGGTGTAGTAGAGTGATGTTTACTACAAGACCATGCAACGATTACCAAATTCTTGTATCGTTTTGCTATTCAAATAACTTGGTCAAAGAGACCCAATAAATAGTGACAAAAAGTGAAATAGGTTGTTTCTAAAGAAACAGAGGTAGTATATATACACAGGCACCAAAAAGGTTCTAATCACGACCAAAACTGATTAGATTTTTAAGACAGATAAATATATACTTATATGATGTGAAGTCAAGTTTTCTTGGGATAAGAGAAGTTGTTATGGACAAAGAATGTTGATGGAAACATACCTGAATTCCTTTGCAGTCAAAGTACTTGTTCATGGCTTTTGGTAGGACAGCATCCTTGCGACAGAGTTTGTAAACCCGAAGGACTGGGTGATCTGCATGACGACCTGTTTCAACGCAGTACTGGCAAAAGGAATTGCTGCAGCTGATGCAGTACCTGTTTGTCACATTCTTTGAGAAGTGATGTGTTGGACAGGGTTCGGAAAATGATTTTCCCAGAAATGACCTTATCCAGACACGGTCACGGGTATTTTGTGATTCATGCTCAGCCTACATAGAAAAAGCTTTTCAGCTAATGAAATAATGTAAGATTTACGATATATATTTTGTTCACTTCATTACTAACTTTATTGGTTAGGAAAATTGATTTTACTCATGACAAAGTTTCATAAGAATTTGACTAAAAGATGACTGAGCAAGCCGCCTACTGCTAATCTATGGTGTAAGATGCTTAGCTACTCTCAAGACCTCATGTGCACGCTCTAGAAATGTTGGCCGCAGGGTTTAGAGACGCAACAACTCGGATCGAAAAGAACTATCTTGGACTATAAGTCAAAATTTGGAATCTGGCCTCACAATTACGTAAGTCCTGTAATACCTGATGCCAAGCTGAGATACAACTCTATTAACTCAATGTTTAGCACCTTGCTTCAGAAAAGATTGTGGGACGTTTGAAGAACTTCCATCTAGCATACACGATTTAAGTAGTTTTCCCATCAGCTTCTTAGGTGGTACACCTAGGAAGTTGGATTAAGGCTTTCAAGAACACATAACTTGTATTTATACAGTTTAAAAAATAGTGCATGTGTTGCAGAACTTTTATGTTTATTTGAATTCTGTACTCCATAGCATCTCATGAAGCTGAACTTGAATTTAAGGTCGAGTATCAAGATATACATCGTTCTGTTAATTAGTTCAAGTTGTTAACATGGGATTGATCAAACAAAAATTGTTTTGAAAACTTGATTAGAGAAGTTAGAGTTGCTAACGATAGAAGAGGGATTGTAGGTGAATTTCAGAAAAACTACATACCAGTCTAGTTGTGGAGGAACTCATTTTCGCAAAGTCCACAGGAGAAGCAACAGAAGAGAGATTATTTGCTAGGTGAGTGTTGAAGGGTTATAAAAGTTGGAAATTAAGTCCGAGTCCTTATTTGGAGACTAAAGAATTTCTTTTAATGCTTGTGCGGTTGCTTTAATTTTGCATTCTCCCCTTTTAATTGTTTCCCGAGATGTTTTTCTAGAAAATAATAGCATCTTTTTTATAATCATACAACGAAATGGAGAATCCCACATGAGCTGTGAAATTACAGGGCCAAGTAAAATTGATGACACGTAGCATTTCCCATTTAATAATTAAATAGTAAAAGACGAATTTCATTTCGTTTAATGATAGGTAATACATGTAATGAATAAAATAATATTTTACTATTGGAGCTCGAATGAAATAATTAATTTTAATGAGCTGTCAGTCTTACCGGAGAATTATACTTACATACCTTACAACAAATTAAGGATAAATGATCGTTTCTTCTTGGTACTTCAAATTTATTCATATGCTTCACGACCGTAGATTTTTTTATGACCCTCAATGTATTAGGAATGAAATTGAGAAAAGCCCAGATTATATAAATTACAAATGAGCTTAATAAGGAAGGAAAGATAAGTTTTGTCCTTGTCGATCTCACTAAGCAAAGAAGGAAAAGCAGTTAAGTACTTCTATTTTTTTCTGCAAAAACATCTTAGGTGACATTCAAAAGCGGTGAATGAAAAATTCAAAGCAATGGTACAAGCATTGAAAGAAATTTGTTAGTCTCCAAAAAGGACTCGGACCTACTTTCCAACATCTATAACCCATCACTACTTTCCCACGAATAATCTCTTTTCTGTTACTTTCCTGTTGGGCATCCCGAAAATGAGTTCCTCCACACCTAGACTGGTATGTAATATTTCTGAACCTCACCAACAGTCTCTTTTTTACGGCTATTAGGTTTAATTTCTCTTATCACACTTCTGAATTAACTTTTGATTGATCAGTCCCATCTTAGCAATTTAAACTTAATTATCCAAGTGATGCATACGTTGATACGCTACTCTAAATTCAAGTTAAAGGTCATCATATGTTATATGAGTACAGGAGTCAAAATAACATTAATGTTAACACACGAACTATGTTTTTAAAATTGTGAAAAAGTTGTTCTTAAAGCCTTAATCTAGCTTCTTGGTGTACCGCATCAGAAACTGATCGGGAAACTACATATCCAGTGTAGGCTAGAAGGAAGAATCTTTAAAAATCCCACATTTTATTCTGAAGGATTTGTTCATACTTGCCGGGATTTAAAAAAGCAAAGAGCTGACTTGGTGTTGGAGTTGTATATGGGCTTGGCATTAGTTATGAAAGGACTCTAAATGATTGTGAGGCCAGATTCTAAATTTTTACATATAAGTCAGAAAATTATGGAGGTTATTTGCAGATCTCAGCCGTTGTGGCTCTATATGCTCCGACTAACATTCCTAGAGCGCTCACACGTGGTCTCAAGCAAATTCTTAAAAACAAGATCTTTTTGTCAGAAGTAAAATCAGCTTTCCTAACAAACAAAGTTAATAAAGAAGTTACGCTTACTTATTTAATGCATACACCCAATTTGACAAAACTATCACATTACAACCCTCAGATCTAGAACTAGCTTATTGCATCCCCCATTTGCAAAAAAGACGCCAATGATAAATTTAGAATGATATTTCATCGCAAAATTAACATACTAGGAGGGCATCATTTCACACAATGTGATGAGTTTGTATCATAGACGATGTGCACATTATGAAAATACCTTCGTCGGTTTTGAGTTTGATGATTAAATTTTCTTTCCAGTTTGACATTGACGTCTTTGTTGAAAATGGGGAATGCAATCATCGAGTTCTAGAAAGTGTTGTAATGTGATACTTCAACATATTAGCGGTATGTATTGAGGAATTAAGCGAAGAAATTAACCTAATTTTTTCTTTCTTACGTTATTTCATTAGCTTTTTCTATGTAGGGTGAGCATGAATCTCAAAATAGACATATCCATGACTGGATCAGGTCATTTCTCGGAAGATCTTTTTCCAGGTCCAACACATCACTTCCAAAACAATGAGATAAATATGTACTGCAGCAGCTGCGACAATTCCCTTCGCCAGCATTGTGGTGAAACATGTCGTAATGCAGACGAACCAGTCCTTCGGGTTTATAACAATTTTTACAAAGATGTTGTCCCGCTAGAAGAAATGAACAAGTATTTTGACTTCAAAGAAACTCATATATGCTTCCATTAATTTGCTACTAACCATGACGTAAATTGAAGCATGACAAGTACAACGAATGCTTTTTTTTGTTTACCTCTTGTAGTGTAATCGCCAGCAGATGAAGATCCCGATCTTTGTTACGCTTGTATTCACGTTTGCCGTTCTCCCAACAATCTGTGTGATCTTATATGGAAAACACGATATTTCGCGTGACGTTTCGCATTTGGATGAGTGCTAGAGAGAGAACTAAGTTTGCAACATATGCGATCTCTTTCACTGATTTAATGTGAACTTGTCTGTATTTATATATAAACTTCTAGCATACTCCATTATACCTTTTGGTATTTGTGTCAATTACAGAGCATCCCCCAGGGCGCTTCGATTAATTTTCTAGCATCTCCCACTCGATCTGTTGGATTGCTAACAGCTCTACTAGTCTTTATCTCTCCTACCAAAAAATCGAAAAAGTATTGTGCGGCCTTATTGTGCGGCCGCTGAGAGCACCTGCATTTCAGGACTTTCTACACCAAGCTCATCATTAGCCAGTAGTTGGCGTGCTCAACCTCCAAAGAAAATTGTAATGCACAGTTTAACTCTCGTATTTCCCAAATACGCTCAGGTGTCATCTCATAGACCGCTAGCATATCTTGTCCTTTAGACAACACATTAGTACGTCCACCCTACTACTTTAATTATCATATCCTTCGGGATTCCACATGAATCTAGTAGGTGCGGCCAATGAATAAAACATGGTACGATTAACTAACGATCTTCCCCTTATCCATATGTTGGTTAGATTCGGATTTATTGCTTTCCCAGCAATGTCCGAAGGTCGAATCATCCCATGATTGTAAGGCGACATGCCAAAGTAGCACCACCAACCCGTCACTTTACGACGGGGATAATAGTTGTTGGGAGCATACATTGAAAATAAGAGGCTCATACAGCTAGGAGTTCTTTTGGACTAATCTACTCACCACCTCGTGTCGCTCTTTAGCACATGTTTGGGTAATACACACCATAGTGTTTGGACTCCCTCGGAGCGCATGTATTATCTCATAAGGACCACTATGTGTATCCTTGTTTAGTCACGATCAAGGCGACTAACCCGAGTACGGAAATGCTGCATTCTAAAATGCGCTGCAAAAGCGTTTCTCACATCTGGCTAACTATAAAGACTATACATGGTTTAGGGTATTCGTCATGTTCGAATGGTACCTATGCCAATAAAATATTGTACTCTATCCAATTTGACAAGTGAATCCGTCAAATCGGGATCATAGCTCGAATCGGGAATCTATCTCATCTTTTTCAACCATTTGTGGTGGCAAAAAAGTCGATCTCTTGAGCGAACCGATCTCTATGTGTGTGTGATATGTCATATGCTAGTACATGAAATATAATATGTCATGCATACATCCAAAACAACATGCGTAATGACCTATGTAAACCCAATTAAAATCCAAATACTGGTCTCTCAAATGTTTATCAGTCTCAAAATTAGAAACAAATCACCATCCACAGAGTCATACATTCCTAATATGACCAAAAAAGATAACCTTCACAATAGGTTTGTTCATAGGATCAGCTATCATATGATTTATTGGAATGTACTCCAAGACAATCTCTCATTTAGCTACCACTTTCCTGATGAAGTGATACTTTATCTCTATGTGTTTGGCTTTGCTATGGTATTTTTGGTCCTTATCAAATGCTATGGTCGCCATACTATCATAATGTAGGGTTTTGATTCATGGATGCGCAACGGAAACACAAACAATCATAAAACCATGCAAAACCCTTCAAGGATCACAAGTCAAGAGACATAAAGATGGTAAAAGGAAGAAATCAATAACACACCTTAGGGTTCTCCTTTGATGACTTCAAACGCGAATTGTGTCACGTTCTCTATGGTTGATCCACGCCTAGAGTTGATCCTAGAATCTCCCAAGTCCTTGGTGCTAGCCCGGAATAGGGAGAGGAAGAAGAATCACGCAAAACGAGACCCAAAAGGAGGGTCTCGGCCTCCTTTGTGGCCGACGGGATGGGCGGCGGCAAGAGTGGCGGCCGGCTCCTCTTGTTGCTTGCTCTCTCTCCTTTTGTTCTCTCCCACTCTTTGTTATGTTAAATAATGAGCATAAGTTGTGGGAAGGAAGGAAGGAAGGTCCTTTATATAGTCCAAAAACTCCTTGCCAACTACCTAAAGGACTTATTCTAGTCCTACTAGAATTCAATTTAGTCCCTTCCTTACAAATTAGTCCCTACTAAGTTTGCAGGGTTTTGCAAAGTGATCCTTCTAATTAATTAATCCAATTAATTAATTCCCAAATCTAGTTCAACTCTATATAGCGTGTGACCCCATAGGTTATATTTAGTTAGTAGCAACTATTTGCTAATATGGAGCGGTTTCTAGCAAAACATCCATTCTAGCAAACTAATAGAATAGTCATCTTGACAACCTTTGTACAAGTAATTGTCTCATACCTTTGTCTCTATATCCGGATTGGACACGAGACATACAAGTCACACTCGTATATCCAATCCATAGTTTCTCGATCCATGGGAATAGCCTTATTCGTGCAAATAACATCAATATCCCAAATTGATTTAATTGAGTCTGTCCAGACATTCTATAAGCACTGTCCCTCGAGTGGCCTAGGATATTTGCTCCCGTTATGTGGGAGGGACAAATTCTATCTACGTCCACTACGATCTCTAAGCTTGCTTCTTATTGTATCCTGTACACGCCTTTATAACTACCCAGTTACGGTGTAGCGTTTAACGCTACCAAAATCACAATAATCCACAACTAGAATATCTAGTGACTTCAAGTCTAAGGATGACAATACCATTGCACCGCGAGAAGAGCTAGTGACTCAACATAACGTGTATGTAGCCTTCTCGGAGATGGGTCAATCCAGTGCAACATTCCATAATGCACACCTATGTGTTGGATCATGATATCTCCATATCAATCCAACCCCATACTAGTCTATAGATGATTGACCCAATAATCATTATACTGGACTAGGGATATTTAAGATAAACAACACAATTGTAAATCTAAGGATTTCATTATATTAAATATCCAATAAATAATAAATGAATTTCTAGCCACAAATAATTCATACTAAACTAGATTGCCTCTAGGGCATCTATTCCAACAGTCTCCCACTTGCACTAGAGCCAATCTGGCGCATCTCGTATGCCCATACTCCTAGTGTGCCCTTCATGCTTCAACTCCGTGAGAGGCTTTGTAATCGGGTCTGACAGATTATCATCTGTAGGAATCTTGCATATCCGAACGTCTCCTCTATCGATAATATCTCGAATCAGATGAAACATCCTGAGCACGTGCTTGGACTTCTGGTGCGATCTTGGTTCCTTTGATTGCGCGATCGCCCCAGTGTTGTCACAGAACAACTCAACTGGATCTGCAATGCTAGGGACCACACCAAGTTCTGAAACAAACTTTCTGATCCAAACAGCCTCCTTTGCTGCGCCATTTGCAGCAATGTACTCAGCCTCTGTTGTAGAATCAGCTACCGTCTCTTGCTTGGAACTCTTCCAGCTCACCGCTGCTCCATTCAGGCAAAACACATATCCTGACTGTGATCTAAAGTCATCTCTGTCGGTTTGGAAGCTTGCATCAGTGTAACCCCTTACACGCAACTCTTCCTCACCGCCAAATATCAAGAAAGCATCCTTAGTTCTTCTCAAGAACTTTAGGATGTTCTTGACTGCAATCCAGTGACTCTCACCAGGATTGGATTGGTATCTGCTTGTCATACTCAAGGTATATGAAACATCTGGTCTAGTACATAACATGGCGTACATGATAGATCCTATGACCGAGGCATAGGGAATTCCACTCATGCGTTCCTTCTCAATCTCATTGGAAGGACAACCACTCTTCGAAAGAGTGACTCCATGTGACATGGGCAAGAATCCCTTCTTGGAATCTTGAATGTTGAACCGTTTCAACACCTTGTCAATATATGTACTTTGACTTAGGCCTAGCAACCTCTTAGATCTATCTCTATATATCTTTATACCGAGTATATAGGCTGCTTCCCCTAAGTCCTTCATTAAGAAACTCTTCCCTAGCCAATCTTTAACAGATTGTAGCATGGGAACGTCGTTTCCAATGAGTAGTATGTCATCCACATACAAGACCAGAAAAGCTACAGAGCTCCCACTAACCTTCTTGTAGACACAAGTCTCATCTTCGTTTCTGATGATGCCAAACTCTTTGACCACTTCATCAAAACGTCGATTCGAACTCCTAGAAGCTTGCTTCAATCCATAAATGGATCGTTGCAACTTACAGAATTTGTTGACTTGCTTTGGATCCTCAAAACCCTCCGGCTGTATCATATACACGTCCTCGAGGAGATTCCCATAAAGGAATGCTGTTTTGACATCCATCTGCCAAATCTCATAGTCGTGGTATGCTGCAATTGCAAGTAGGATTCGGATGGATTTGGTCATAGCGACTGGTGAAAAGGTTTCATCATGGTCAATACCATGAATCTGTCTGAATCCTTTAGCCACCAATCGGCCCTTATAGGTAATCACATTACAATCCATGTCGATCTTCTTCTTGAAGACCCACTTGCTCCTTATAGGCCGCGCCCCATCGGGTAGTTCCACCAAAGTCCATACTTTGTTGGTATACATGGATTCCATCTCGGATCTCATGGCTTCTAGCCACTTCTGAGAGTCATGGCCATTCATGGCCTCCTCATAGGTATTAGGCTCATCATCTATGAGCATCGTGTCACCGGAATCGGTCACGAGAAGTCCATACCTCTCGGGTTCCTGGCGCACTCTACTAGATCTACGAAGCTCTTGTGTTACCTGAACAGGTTGCTCCACAACTGCTTGTGGTTCCTGTTCATGTTCCATAATCGGTTCAGTGATTTTTGGTTCTTGAACCTCTTCAAGTTCTACATTCCTCCCACTTGCTTCTTTAGACACAAACTCTCTTTCTAGAAAAACGCCGGTCCGAGCAACAAACACTTTGTTCTCGGTTGGATTGTAGAAGTGGTATCCCTTAGTTTCCTTAGGGTACCCCACAAATTTACACTTATCCGATTTAGGCCCTAGCTTGTCTGATTGTAAACCTTTTACATAGACATCAAAGCCCCAAATCCTCATGAACGATGGTGTGGGATGCCTCCCACTCCACATCTCATATGGTGTCTTCCTGACTGATTTAGATGGAACACGGTTAATGGTGAAAGCTGCACTTAATAGATCGTAGCCCCATAATGATAATGGAAGATCGGTTTGACACATCATAGAACGAACCATGTCCAATAGGGTTCGATTCCTCCTCTCGGACACGCCATTCCATTGCGGCGTTCCGGGTGGAGTGAGTTGGGACACGATCCCACACTCTCTAAGATAGTCGTCAAACTCTTGGCTTAAGTATTCTCCTCCACGATCCGATCGTAGAGCCTTGATACTTTTGCCAAGTTGCTTCTCTACTTAATTATTGAATTCTTTGAACACTTCAAAGGATTCAGATTTTTCCCTCATAAGGTACACAAAAACATATCTACTGTAATCATCAGTAAACGTAATGAAGTAGACATAACCAGCCCTGGCAGGCGTGGCAAATGGCCCACACACATCGGTATTTTTGAGCGCCAATTGCTCACTAGTCCTCTCACCTTTCTTATTGTAAGGGGACTTGGTCATTTTTCCCAATAAACAAGCCTCACATGTCTCATATGATTCAAAATCAAATGAGTCTAGTAATCCATCCTTATGGAGTCTAGATACACGTTTCTCATTTATGTGGCCTAAACGACAGTGCCATAAATAAGCAGGATTTAACTCATTTATTTTAATCCGCTTGGTATTAATGTTGTAGACAGGATTGCTTAGATCAAGGACATAAAGTTCATTAAATAATTGCGCACTAAAATAGTGAATATTATTTAAATAAAAGGAACAACAATTGTTCTTTATTGAAATAATAAAACCATCCTTGTCCAAACAAGAAATATAAATAATGTTTCTGCTCATAGCAGGCACAAAATAGCAATTATTTAATTCTAAAACTAATCCTGAAGGCAGAGATAGCTCGCACACGCCTATGGCCAACGCAGCAACCTTTGCTCCATTCCCAACGCGCAAATCTACCTCTCCTTTAGCCAATCTTTTACTTCTCTTTAGATCCTGCATATTTCGACAAATATCATATCCACATCCAGTATCTAATACCAATGATGTAGAGACAGTTAAATTGACACCTACAACAAAAATACCTGGTGGTGGTGGAATCACTATTCCAAGCCTCTTGTCCTCCAGATGATTTGGGCAGTTCCTTCTCCAGTGTCCAGGCTGACTGCAGTAACGACACTAACCTTTAGTCACGCCTTTGGCAATCCCACCAACAGGCTTAAGGGCAGGTTCCTTGGACTTGGCAACTTACTTGCCTTTGCCCTTGGAGGATGAGGCAAACCTTTTGCCCTTTCCTTTCTGTACCATCATATTGGCCTTACCCTTACCCTTGTTGATGCTCTGTTCAGCCATCCTCAACATATTGAGTAAATATGGCAGCGGTTTCACGATCTCGTTCATGTTATAGTTCATGATGAACTGTCCATAACTCTCGGGCAACGATTGCAACACGAGATCGGTTGCCAACTCTTGGCCGACCGGGAACCCTAGTCGGGAGAGATTCTCCAAGTACCCGATCATACAGAGTACATGGGGTCCCACCGGGTTCCCTTCTGCCAGATGACATTTGAACAGTGCCTTAGAGACCTCATACCTCTCTACCCTTGCCTTCTCTTGGAAGAGCTGCTTCAGATACTCGATCATATCGACGGCATTCATGTTTTCGTGTTGCTTCTGAAGCTCAGAAGTCATGGTTCATAGCATAAGGTAGACCGCATCATTAGCGTCATCAACACGCTTTTGATATGCCTTTAGGGCAGCAGGTGTTTGGTTCTCTGGACCTTCTGGAACATGCTCATCTATTGCGTACAGTTTCTTCTCTTGCTTGAGAACAATTCTCAAGTTTCTGTACCAATCAAGAAAGTTGGTTCCAAAGAGCTTGTCCTTCTCAAGGACAGATTGTAAGGAATATTGTGAACTCGATGAGTTGTTTGCCATTTGGAATTCTACAAAAAGGAAAATACGCAAGTTTTAGTATTTGTGAATTTTTTGACTATATTCAATAAAGGCTAGTTTATCAAATATTGCTCCCACTATTTTTCTACGGATTAATAACCCTCAAGATATTAATGCGGAAAATATCCTTATATTTTCTAGTGGGCCAAGATCCATCTTTCATCTCCTTATGAGCTTGCTTTGGCAAGTCACCCATAATTTGACTAGTTTAGGTAGGAACAATTCCAATTGCATCCAATATGCAACTCTTGGTTCAATTGGGCAAATAACTCCTTATTTATCCATCCTTATGGATAATCCCAATTGATTGCCTCTAGGTTTCTTAATCAAATTAATAGCCCAGTTGTGTTCAACCTCTTATCTAAACAATTGCACATTGTTACGTGCCATCGCATTCCATCATTATGAACCAAGTCGCCATGCTTTGGCACGCACGAACTTGATACATAATGATGATAATGAGTGTTTAAATAACGAGAATGCAAGAACACAATATTTGAATTTTGAGGGATTTTAAAGTCAATTTTAATTGTTTTTGTTGATCAATATCAACTAATCTATCTATTTGAGTTTGGGCACAACTCCAAATAATAGATCCGGGTTGCCTAATTATCTTATTATCCTAATTGCATGCGTCATCCATACACCAACCACACAATAATAAGACAATAAAATAAACAACCACAAAACAGAAATTAAACGTGATGTGGATATGGCTTTTTCTAGACTAAGATAATTCCAAGCCAATGGAATTATCTATGAACCCTAAAAGTAAACACATCTCCATGCGTCTTGATCTTTTGGTCCATCCTTCATAGTCATGTGGAATGCTCCATGCTCCATGCTCCATCTTTTGTGGCTTCTTTGGCTTTGGGCTTCTTTTCTTCAATCTTGGCTAACAATCTACTTTATCTAGCACTAGCTAACTTCTATACTAAATAAAATAAATCTCACAAGTTGAGAAAAAAAAATGGCACGCAGGCCATAAAACCCTAATTAATTATTACAATTAATTGATCAGCTCGCAGGCCGTAAAACCAAACCACAAAATTAAACATCATAAGGCCATATCCAATCACCATACGATTTGCACATAAACAGTTAAAATCCAATTTTAACGCGCTTGGTCAATTTTAATTGATTTAGGATTTCTAGGGTTAAAACGGTCCATGGGCCCAAAATTCAAATTGCCCGGGCACAATAAGGTGAACCACAAGGCCCTAGGGCCGGCCTGGCCCAAAACCCACAAGCCTAGGCCGCGGGTTAGGGCCGCCCGGCCCCTAGGGCGGCCAAGCTTGGGCGTCAAGCAAGATGGGCGGTCCCCTAGGGGGCCGAACCTCCTTGAGGGAGTTGTTTCCAAAACAACTCCCTTGCTTGGTGCACAAGTTTGGTTGTTTCCTTGTTTTGGAAGAACTCCTTCTTCCCCAAGGAACCCTAGATCTAAGATCCTAAAATTTCTCAAACTCACCTATTCATGCATCCAATGCAAAAACTAGATCTTGTTATGATTAATTATTGACAAATTGCATCCCATGCTTGATTTGTCTTGTTTTACGCGATAAACAATCAAATTAAGGTGTAAAACAACTAAAACGTAACACATAAACCACGTTTATGCTCTACGACCAGTGGCTCTGATACCACTGTAGGGTTTTGATTCATGGATGCGCAATGGAAACACAAACAATCATAAAACCATGCAAAACCCTCCAAGGATCACAAGTCAAGAGACATAACGATGGTAAAGGAAGAAATCAATAACACACCTTAGGGTTCTCCTTTGATGACTTCAAACACGAATTGTGTCACGTTCTCTATGGTTGATCCACGCCTAGAGTTGATCCTAGAATCTCCAAAGTCCTTGGTGCTAGCCCGAAAGAGGAAGAGGAAGAAGAATCACGCAAAACGAGACCCAAAAGGATGGTCACAGCCTCCTTTGTGGCCGACGGGATGGGCGGCGGCAAGAGGGGCGGTCGGCTCTTCTTGTTTCTTGCTCTCTCTCCTTTTGTTCTCTACCACTCTTTGTTATGTTAAATAATGAGCATAAGTTGTGGGAAGGAAGGAAGGAAAGTCCTTTATATAGTCCAACAACTCCTTGCCAACTACCTAAAGGACTTATTCGAGTCCTACTAGAATTCAATTTAGTCCCTTCCTTGCAAATTAGTCCCTACTAAGTTTGCAAGGTTTGCAAAGTGATCCATCTAATTAATTAATCCAATTAATTAATTCCCAAATCTAGTTCAACTCTATATAGCGTGTGACCCCATATGTTCTATCTAGTTGGTAGCAACTATTTGCTAATATGGAGCGGTTTCTAGCTAAACATCCATTCTAGCCAACTAATAGAATAGTCATCTTGACAACCTTTGTACTAGTTATTGTCTCATCCCTTTGCCTCTATATCCGGATTGGACACGAGACATACAAGTCACACTCGTATATCCAATCCATAGTTTCTCGATCAATGGAAAAAGCTTATTCGTGCAAATAACATCAATATCCCATATTGATTTATTTGAGTCTGGCCAGACATTCTATAAGCACTATCCGTCGAGTGGTCTAGGATATTTGCTCCCGTTATGTGGGAGGGACAAATTCTATCTACGTCCACTACGATCTCTAAGCTTGCTTCTTATTGTATCCAGTACACTCCTTTATAACTACCCAGTTATGGTGTAGCGTTTAACGCTACCAAAATCACAATAATCCACAACTGGAATATCTAGTGACTTCAAGTCTAAGGATGACAATACCATTGCACCGCGAGAAGCACTTGTGACTCAACATAACGTGTATGTAGCCTTCTCGGAGATGGGTCAATCCAGTGAAACATTCCATAATGCACACCTATGTGTTGGATCATGATATCTCCATATCAATCCACCCCCATACTAGTCTATAGATGATTGTCCCATTAATCATTATACTGGACTAGGTATATTTAAGATAAACAACACAATTGTATATCTAAGGACTTCATTATATTAAATATCCATTAAATAATAAATGAATTTCTAGCCACAAATAATTCATACTAAACTAGATTGCCTCTAGGGCATCTATTCCAACAGGTAACATGTATGTCAACTACACCCAGGCTAACAAGAAACATTTTCAACCAAACACACTCATGCGCCGCGTTAGAATAGGAAACTTATTCTTCTTCCATGGTCGATAGTGGAGTGCAAGTTTGCTTTGCTGCTGCTCCATGTAATGGCACCGCCACCCAACATGAACACGTAGTCTGAGGTGGATTTGCCTGCATCTAGGTCCCCACTCAAGTTAGCATAACTAGATCCAACAAGTCGAAGCTCTGAGCTTCGATAGCACAACACGCAATCTTTCGTTAATTTAATATATCGGAGTATCCTCTTAACTGCCTTCCAGTGTCCAACACTTAGATTCAACTTATATCTGCTAACTAAAGCGACAACATAGCATATGTCGGGTTTAGTACACATCATAGCATACATTATACCCCCAAAAACACTTGCTTAGGATGCTATGGACATATGGTCCTTTTCATGTTGTGTCTTAGGGAACATTTTCATGCTAAGCTTCTGGCCATAAAAAGACAGGAGTATTGAGTGGTTTTGAGTCCAACATTTGGAAGCTTTCAAGTATCTTCGTGATGTAAACCTCCTGCAACATCCAAGAAGTCTATTTAAAAGATTCTTCAGGATTAGAATCCAGAGAATGTAAATGGCTTCACCAATATCCTTCATCGGAAAACGTAAGGATATCCACCCCTTAGTGATATCGAGTAATCATGTGGAATTATTGGCCAATAGTATGTCATCTACATAAGGTGGAATGATCATAAATTTCTTCCTAGAGCATTTGACATACACACAGTGATCTTCATCGTCCATCGTAAACCCATAGGTAACGATATCCTGATAAAACCTTAAGTACCACTACCTCGAGGACTGTTTAAGACTATATATGGACTTAACCAGTTTGCACACTTTGTGCTCCTGACCTTGGGTCTCAAAGCCCCCGGATGAGTCATATAGATCTCCTCTGTGAGTTCTCCATTGAGAAATGATGTCTCTACATACGTCTTATATAACTCTAAGTTCATATTCTCTGCTATTACCAATACAAGGCCTGACCCCGTGCCTTGGCGCGGTGGGACTGAATAAATAGCTTTCATGAAATGGAATTAAGTCACTAATATGAATGTGAAATAGGAAAAGAAACTTGGTTTATAATTTTGGAAAAGTTGCTCAATATCATTGAAACATCTCTATCCAATAATTACTGCAATCAAATCATGTTTCTTTATCTTTCGAACTTTTCTTATCAGTGAGCGACTCTTAACTGTTTTTAATATTTAATCCAAGTTCTTCTTTTCATTTTTCAGAATATTCATATTATAGTTGTTCGTAGCACAAAGTGTACAATATTCGTACTCCTAAAGTACAGACTAATTATTGTATTGTCATCTTCCTTGTGAAAACATTATGATCCATTTGAAATTTTAAGAATTTTCAAATAATGTTTATTTATCTTTCGGATTTTTCTTATCAATGAGCGACTCTTAACTGTTTTTAATATTTAATCCAAGTTATTCTTTTCATTTTTTTTAGAATATTCATATTATAGTTGTTTGTAACACAAAGTGTACAATATTCTTACTGCTAAAGTACAGACTAATTATTGTATTTTCATCTTCCTTGTGAAACATTATGATCCATTAAAAAATTTAAGAAATTTGTCTAACATAAAACTAACTGAGATGAAAATTGAAAGAAAATTAGTATGAAATAATTAGTGAAAAACGTTTATCATAAAACTACCAATGTCAATTACAGACATCTAGGAACTTAATTCGAGTTGTTACATTAGCATATGCATTTTACATATGTCTTAAGAATGAAAAATATTTCCTAAAAAATTCTTACAAATTTATTTACATAAAATTTCTAATTTCGATATGAGACAATGGTTCATGTTATCAAATTTTATAACTATGCAATAATATACATAACTAAGAGTTTCTAGAATATTTTCTTTGAAAAGAATAAAAGAATTACAACTGAACTTCATGTACATATATTATTTTTTTAACTTATTATGACATTCAGATAAAATAATTGGGACGAAAGTTGAGGAAGTTAGCAAGGATTGATATAAGAAAAATAATATATACTCATATATTATACATCAATCTTAAACGAATCATCAAACATTAACGTTATTGTGATGAAAGTTGAGAAATTAGCATTGACCAATTTCTCATGAGCTACCAAGAAAGTGTAACTTTAAAATTTAATGACAAAGCAATACATGAGTACATGTCCAAAAGTCATTGGTTGAATTTTACAAATGGCCATGTAGGATTACAAATGTCATATTCAAAATGATTATACATTGACAAATGTCAAACTGTGCTTTCACCTCAAGCCTTTTCTGCTTTTATATTATACATAAGATATGGCGAATAGACGCAATTCTCATAACTGGAGAGAATGTCTCTTTATAGTCCACACCCTATTGTTGGGTGTAGCCTTTCACTACAAGAAAAGTAGTTTTTTGCGATGAAGTTTTGGGACTGCTATTTATTCTCGTTTCAAAATAATTTAATTTTTACGAAAAAATACTACCGTCACAAATGAGATGAATGAAATTAAGTCTACTGCGATGAAACATAATTTCCTTTGCAAAAAGCACGACATCCATCACATTGGAATCTACAGACAAAACTTGTTGTTAGGATTAGATATGGTCTCCAGACTACATGGATCCTGAATGTTGGGGATATGAGGACTGAAAATATTATATTTGACTTATGTAGCTCCTAAGGGCTCAAACCAAAAAATAATCCTAAGGGGTTATGGTAAGGAAAGATACGTATAGTTTAAATTAATATGATAATGACAAGATTTTGATTGCTCATAACCCAAAGTTATGATTTATCCCCTGAAACTATGGTTATTATGTTGCAATTGACAACTCTCCAGAAAAGGCTAAATTAGTTTCCATTTTATTACTTTACATGTAGAGATCTTCCAAAAAAAAGGGTACATTTTAATTCAAACCTATAATTACTAAAACACTTCTAATATATTAATATTAAAAATTATCATTTATGTCTCTGCTCGAATTTCTCAAACAAAATTTTGAATAGACAACTATAACATCTAAGAATACTTTTTATCACTATTTTTTATTCGGTATAGGCATTTGTTATTTCTAAATAAGCACATATGAGATAAACATATGCTTGAAGAATAAACGATGAATATAAATGTCTCATTGCTCACAAGATATACATATGCTAGAAGAATACTTTTTATGTTGTGGATTGTATTACTTTTTGAGTTCCGCCACTTCTATTAAGCATCACCCTCCCGGTCTTGTCCTGAGCCGGATAAGGGGGTTGTTGCAGGTGGTATCAGAGCAGTTCTTTCCACTGAAGGGAATAAAACCTGTAGGGTAACTGAAAATGAACATTGGGCAAGATAAAATACGGAAAAGTCGGGTATCTAGGGAGTTATTGTATACTTCCTCTTTGCATGATCACTTGCTACTTGCTATCTAACATCATCATGTTGGGGCCCTAGTGCTGATTCACACCTATGTCTGTATTTCTATTTGTGGGCTACTCTCTGTGTATCTCGACGAGATATGTCATGTGCTTGGTTGCTATTATATGTCCTCTGGTTGAGACATGTTCCTTAAGGACCTAATTATTTGGAAAGTTCATGTTGATGCTTGTTAACGTGTGTTGCTCAAATCTTTCCCGCTAGTTTGAAATTAGACTAGGTTAATAATCCTATGTGACGTACTAGTGAACCTCGTAGAGTGTCCTTGTACTTAATTTTTATTGATGGCCTTCTAGACATTATAGCATCAGCAATGACTCTAGAACCCGACACCCTAGTTATGATCCAAGCTTCGGGGACGAAACTAATTTTTAGGGGGGAAGGATGTAATACTATGTATTTTCACTAGGGGTACTATATTAATTTGATGGGTTAGTTAGTGTTGGGTTGCGAGTGATAGTTTGGGTATTTTTCAGAATTTTATTGGACCGTAAGTTCGTGTGAGAATTTTAACTTTTCGCGATTTAGTTTAATTTTTCTAGACGGCGATGCGATAACGACCACCGCATTAACCTTTATGTTTGCCACACCAAAACATTTCTCATTACCTATCATTTAATAAAATGAGAAAACCCACGTTTTTTTCTCCGTCTTCTTCTTTCTTTTTCTTCACGTCCACGAAACACACCACCGCCCTCACAATCAGCGCCACAAAGTTCACCGCCTCTCTTCCACCGCCCTCTTATTCTCTATAAAAACCAAACCCACCTCCCACCACGACACATACAACCACCAAAGCCACCTCTACCTCCATTACCACCACCACCATCATCATCTTCATTACCGTCAAATCGCCACCACGATCGGCCATTTTCACCGGCACCAACACCATCACCTCTGTCACTCTCTGTCCCTCTATCTGTCTTGTTCTCTCCCAATCGAAGCAGTAGGAGAAGCAGCTAGAAGCAGCGACAGCAGCCAAAAGCCACCAAACCACCGCTGTTGTTTATGTCGGAAACCACCAAAAGAGCACCACTCCCTCTGTTTCCGGTCACTCTCTCTTTCCCTTGTACCTTCTTTCTCTATTTCAACCTCAGTACCAGAAGACGAAGACAAAACAGAAGCAGTAGCAACAACAGACGCAATTCCCGCCGCTGGAACTCCATGAAAACCGGCGAAGAACTCGGTCCAGCGCAACCGACTTCACTCACCCTATGAAATCCGTGTGAAATCAAATAGTGCTTCGGGAGCTCTCATCCGCACCCAGAAGTGGCTGGAACATCGCCGTCGAACACCATCTCCGGCCATGATTTTCGACGACTCGACCCTTCGCGTTCCTCGACCATTTCTCGTTGTTCTTCAGATAGGTATGCTCTAAATCGTCTTCTTAGTTGTTTTGAGTTGTCAAATCTTATTCTTAGAGTCTGGATTTCAGCTTTGCTCGGGAGAAGATGTGGGTTCATCGTGTGTCCATATTGGGGGGGGGTTGCAAATTGTATTTTCTGAAATATTGGGGGAGTTAGTTGTCTCGTGTCTAAACTGTTGGGGGGCTGGTCATAGAATATGCATGAACTATTTATTGATTTGTTTAAACCTATCTCCCAAATCCTTCAAGAAAATAAAATGTAAACTTTGCAATGAAAATATGTTTGTAGTAATAATAAATCGTTTCTATAAAAATAAGTTAATACAACGTTTGTATACATGTACATATATTTGGAAAATAATGTTGTTTGTTTGAATAAATAGTGTGCTTCAAATATTTTTGTAACAAATTTAACTTTTTTTAAATTGAACTTTGAGTTAATAGTCTCTAAAATAACTTAATAATCACCATAATTCTTTTATGTGATATAAGTATATTTTCCTATTACTACTAGTGGTTGTAAATAAATAGTTCTAATATTATTTTCTTATTCTAACCATTAGTTATAAGTGTCGTTTTACTTATTTAATATCAAGATTATTTCAAAAAAAATACTTATTTATTTAAAAGACGGGTTCTGTCGGATAATTATAGCTGAATTTAGTATTTGATCCAGCCGAACAACCGAGTAGGGCTATGGTGCATTCTTTTATATAGAATTGGTAATTGTGGATGAAAAGTTAGCAGACAAGGACTCTGATCATACGTATGAGCCATATGCGATAATTGTTGTTGAATAAGGTGAGATTACATGCTTAGCCTAGCGTGCCTAGCTCTTTTCATGTCTGAATGTGATTTCTATTTTCTGTCTCAAATTATATACATGTTTTTATTTGTTTATACTTTTCAAATATTTGAACTGTTGGCTACTATTCTTGATAACTCTCACGTTATGATTAATAATATGTAGATGATGTAAACTGGAAAGGATTCGGATGTACCGGAACCAGTTTGGGTTTAATCCCCGGGGCACAGGTCCCTAAATTCATTACGGGTGATGATTCCCTGGGGTTTGGTCCCAAAATATATGGCACTACGTGCACCCTGACTCCTTTCTCCGTAGGCTGGAGTACTTCTTCTAGATACCACTCCTTTGATTGACGCACTTAGGAGGGTGTTGCAACACTTAAGGTCTACAATGTGTGATGTGGTCATTGGTCTACCGGGGTTCTCTGAAATGAATAAGTGATGATCTGAATTCCTGGCTGGCTTTATTATTATTGGGAGGCCCTTTGTTGGCAATACTATATCCGATTACTGTGCATCTCGATTGGATTATTGATTTCTAAATTGAGACGATTCTTAATTTGCACTGTTGTTTATTACGTTTCAACTCCGATAAAGTTTTACTTATTCTCTATCACTTTCATTTTATTTAACTTGTGTCCCAGCAGTTTATATTATCTTTCCTGTTTTACATGCTAAGGTGTAGCTCACTCAGTATGTATTGCTGACTTTGAAAACTGCGGTTCTTGTTGTTTTCTTCCCACCGCAGGTCTAGGAGCTGGTGAATTGTGGAATAGAATGGGCGTGAGACTCACGTATACTGATAACGTCACAATTAATATCTAGTGTTGTTAGGTTATTGTGTAATAATAAGCATCTTTTGTATAAGATTCTAAGTTTAATGTTTAGTAGTATAAATTTTATGTTTTGGATGGTATTGCTTTTGAGTTCTGCCACTTCTATTAAGCATCGCCCTCCCACTCTTGTCCCAAGTCGGATAAGGGGGTTGTTGCAACGTGAACATTTTTTCCTTAGTAATTGATTTTGTCCAATTTCATTGGTTGTGATAAAGTTATAATGAGGAATCATAATGTTGAATATTCAAGAGGGAGTCTTATGAATTATGAATTTGTGTTTTTAGTTTATATGCACCACGTATTTTTAAGTCCTTATGATGATATTGACTGTGATCCCACTGTAATGCATTTATAGTAGGGCATATGTTCGATGATTAAATTCATATCAATACCCTCATATCTAAACTAAAGTCTTTCTCTATTTCCTGACCCTGTGAACTCTACATGTTCAAAACATAAATTTTTTTTTTTATTATTTTAACGAACTCTTTGAATTTTAGCATTTGAACCATTTTAATAATTCTAGGCAGGTGAGAAATGTAAATTTTACCCTCTGATAAGTAATACTTTAGATTTTTTTCTATTACGAGAATCGTTTATTTTTTCCGGGTTCGTTTGTGTTATTCGAGTTGTTTATTGACCACATTTAATAACTAGTAAGGTCATATATTCTAGTGAATATAGAGTTTCTTGTATGTCAATTCGAACTATACGAAATAAATTACTTGTTTTAGGATTTTCCTATTTTGTATATGTGGGCTTGGGCTTTATTTACAACAACTACTATGTATTTTGGCTCTTGAAAGATAGGGTTTTTTAATCCTTGTTCCTATAAGAACTCGCATGCCGCCGCCCAGGGGATCCATGTATAAAACTCTCCCTCCCATGTACATACGTGCCCCTGGACGTTCTTGACTGGGTAATGGAGACATTAAATTGATCTCAAATATCTATGCTATCTCAATAGAAAGCACCCGACCTATTTCGAATTCCATGAGAAGAAATCATGGAGAAGCAGCAATGAATGACTACATTGAAAGGTATGCGCTCCTGTTGTTTGTATGAGGTTTTTTCTTTTCAATTATTTTAAGAAAAATACATTTGCGATCTTTGTTTGTTTCAACCATTGGAGTTTAGAATGAACTAAATATTACACATGCATTCTCTTTGCTTAGTTATGTTGAGATATCCTAGAAAAATGTTCAAAATTCAAGAGTTTTAGTACTAATCGATGAATAGCCTAACTGATTGAAGAGATTTTTAAAGAAGCGTTTGTTTGATACGATCATTGAGTATATTGGTGACAGTCCACATACTCTTTTACGGTTCTTAATTATGTCGGAACCTCTTGAATATGTGCACTAAATTGACTCCCTCAATGATTTTAATTTGTATAAGATATCACATTCATTAATTTTTTGGTACGAAATCCTAACTCACTTATTCGATGATTTCGAAAGTAAGGATACACGCTTAAATCCTGACTGACTCATCTAAATATTTGTTTTCAAAGCTGATGCATATTCAGTTTATCTGTAGAGTTTTGTTTTGATCTACATGCTCATCCTTCTTAGAGATTTAACAGCATTGAAGGTAATGTATTCAGTATATAAATGTACTTGAAGTTAAAGTATATAGTTCATCATAAAATTTTATAAAACTCAAATCTACTTGAAATTTTTGAATAAGACCTAGTTAATCCATTAATAATTTACTTATTTCCTTTTTTAAGGTTACAATGAAGGTGTCATATTGCATGACATCCTATATACCGAAGGGATCCAGAACTTTTATGTTGGAGATGTTTGGTTTCTGGTAATGTATGTTCTCTCATAATTTTCTATGTATTTTCATACGAGTTGTGATATATTACTTCTGTTTGAGATCATATCTAGAACGTTTCATTACTAAAGGTAACTGCTATACTTAAGAAAAGTCTCTACCACTGTGGTTGGTGCAAAAGTTGATGTTAATAATCATTTTCAAAGATACACATTTCTTTTTTACCACATTACGACTACACATATTATGCATAACAAGAAGTTTAAAGAACATTGAATAACATGTATAAGAGAGTTACACTTTCCTTTTTTGCTCACAGAATCACAAAATTACATAACTATCGTAGTAGTAGTTTCAGAAGCTACTGGTCTCCACAAAAACACAACCAAACACACTATTAAATTGATATTTTGATTGAATGAATAATAATGTGTTTAAATATAAAGAAATAAACCCTAACCTACACGGTTGAACTCAACGGGTCGGTAATGAACCGAGTAGAAAACCCGATATATAACAATATAATTAAATTTATAATAAAACATACTACTAACGCAGTACGTGATCCTTAGGGTATTTGGGCGGGTGACATTCTCAATGTTCCCGTCTCAGTGTCGTGTCCTTGTGTGGTTACGTATCTATATTAGCTTCCCCCCCACCCCCGCGCGGTTGACTATCACATTGTCCTAAAGGCGAAAGAAAGACCGACGGAAGCCTAATTCCGCTTTCGTCGGTCCCTACAAGACCACACATGAGTCCCCATGCTTTCCATCGACATAGACCGTGTCTACCGTCCGAGCTATTGGAGCCATTCCACTCCCTGAACAACCTTTTATCCCTGTAACTCTCAAATGAACAGTTCACCAGAGAACTTGTTCCCATGGAGGATAATATCAACCTGCCCACATGTAGTATCGCAATGGGGACATTCCTCATTATCCACATTAACCGTCACCTTAAGTGGTAATTACAATTCTTCTACAAACTCTGGATGAATAAAATTGTGTGAGCACCCGTTTTAAATTAGGACAGACACATCGCGGCCTGCTTTGATCCCTATAATCCATAAAGAACTGTACTGGTCAATGTTGTCTGTTGTATAAAAACTATAAGGATCTGCAGCAATGATGAACTCGTGCGGCAGCTGATCCCCATTGTCGCAACCCATAAGTAGAAACTTTCTTTCGCGCTTGTGACCGCATAAATACTTTTGATCGGAGTCGTAACATAAGGCTTGTCTCTTTCTTTCTTGTTGCTCTGCTAGAGAAATTTGCCAAATTGGCAGTGTGGACCCAATTGTGGGAGAAGTTTTATTAGGTGTCGTTGTAGTGGAACTAGGCTGAGAAACTGCGGGTGTATTAAGCGTTTCGGACGCTGACGTGATTACTTCTAACTCCTTGGATAGTCAAAATGATTCAGCCAGGAATGATGTTCGCGCAACCCCAACTTGCGTCGCAGTGGTGGCTGGAGAATGGAGAAAAACATGGAGATAAGTTGGTAATCTGGCGCCGGTCCTATTTTATTGAACAACTTCTCAAAATCATATTGATAAGAGAGAACAGTAGTTTGATTTTTTAATTGGTATAACTATCCAGAAAAATCGTGATAGTAATTTGGGTCAAAACGGACCATGACCTCCTCCAAAAAAAAAATAGTTCATGTGAGAAAACTGGAACTGCGTTGCCGATACCCAAAACAATAGGCGGCATCACCGTCCAGCAAAACTCCCACTAACTGAATTCGATCAACTGAAGGAATCTGAAAATACTGTAAGTACTGCTCTACTTTAAAAATTCAAAGTGTGGGGATCGATACCTGAAAACTTTGGCGCGTCAACGCTCAATTTGTGATTGCGGGCGTTCGTTCCCCATTAATCGGTGTAGTGGCCCAAGCCGCCTAGTGGATACGCCGTCTACTGGGGAGGCGATTGTTGGTACGGACTGCTGCTGATAATTCGGCTGTTGTCCGTACTGACAGTGGTTGGGTAGTTGTGTGTAGCAGTCCACGGTAGCTGACCTGTAGGTGGTTTATGGTACTAAGCCGGATTCGGTTTGGTTATTGTGATGGGTCGGACGGGGGATTGGGTCACCCAAGTATTTGGGTAGGACCCAAGGGGGCTTTGAACCCAAGTAAAGAGGTTTTGCTTGACAAACTGTCCCAAGAACACCACTGTATGGTGCAAAGCTTTGGCGGGGCTGAAGGCACGCCGTTTGCATTGGTAGTGGCGAGCAGCGGTCTAGTCGGGAGGCGCGACTGCGATTATCGTAGCGCTTGGAGGGATGCGACAAAACCGGTCGTAATTGTCAATTGCAGCTGCTGTGGTGTCCGATATTGGGTCTGCTGAGTGGAGCTCGCCTGCGCTAGGGCTGCTGGCGATTCCTGGTGGATGGCAGCTGTTAGCGGCGTAGAGAGGGACGGCTAGTTGCCACTAGTCTGATCCGATGGCTGATCGTATCATGCTTCGAGTGCGACCAATTTGTTCTCATGATCGCCCATTCGGGTCTCTAGTTGGGAAATTGCACAAGCAACCTTTCGCCAAGAGTTGCGGAAATTCCTTATTCGTTTTTCGTGACGAATGCACCAGTTGGTTGTGGTGATATGCAATGAAAGCACTAATTATTGGGGTTTAAAGTAGTCGCAGGTCGAGAAGCTACTGGTATCCACACAAACACGAACATAACTAAACACACTACTAAATTGATATTTTGATTGAATGAAAAATAACTCTGCGTCTATAACTGTTTAAATAAAAGGATAATAAACCATAACCTAGACAGTTCGAATCAACGGTTCGGGAAAGAGCCGACAAGAGAAGTCTACAACGTAATTAAATTAGTGATAAAACATACTACTACGAGTGACATAATCCTTTAAGGTATTTAAGTGGTGATGTTCTCGAGTCCCCGTCCCTGTGTCATGTCCTGGTGTGGATACGCATCCGTATTATTATAATATTTTAATATCCGTAAGATTGAATAAAAGAAAGGTAACTTTACTAGTAATAGATAAAGCAAGAATCAGAAAAATCTGCATACCAGAATAGAAGTTCAAGAAGTTTGCTTGTTTTCTCTTAAATTGAAAAAACTGTGATGTTTAGGTGCAAAGGATGGACGAAAAATAGAAATTATTTTCTGAGTGAGAGAGTGTTAGTGTTGATCCAATAGTTCCCTTCTGTTGGTACGTAGAATGGAATAAGTTAAAGTCAAATATTTGCTTTTCCTGCCTTAAGTAAGAAATGTGATACAAAACTAATAAACATCTCTTCCAAAATCACCTTTGATGAGAAAAAAAAATGTCTGTAAATAACCATCTCTGATATGTATTCTCTCAAAACGTTGAAGTGAGGGACGTTGATGTAAGGTTTTGAAACTTTGCTTTATTAGGAACTATTTCAGTCATTATCACTTTCACGAGCATATTGAGAAAATGTCACGTAAAGTCAACAGCTTTGCTCAGAAATGAATTTTTATACAAGCAATATAGGTGATCTCTATACCTTCAAAGAAGAAGAAGAAGAAGAAGAAAGAAAGAAAACAAAAGAAAAATATATACGAAAGGAATAAAACTGCCCTCAAGATTACCATATATTAAAAAAACAATGTCTTTATACAATCACATCAAACGCTAGAAGGGCGAGGGTATTGATTGTAGCCAATGTTGGCAATGGTGGGGACGGGAAGGTGCAAGAGTTTCTCAGTTTCATTGGTATAGTGGAACCAACATGTTATGCCTACTTCTAGGTCTGATGATATGTTGGTCTTTGGTAGACCTGGTAACACGGGCGGGTTAGTTGGATTTAGTTTTAGTTATATTTAGTTCCCTAAGAGTTTTAGGGAACTTTTTGGGGTTAATCTATAACGGTCAAGAGCAGCAAGCTATAAAGCTATTACAGTCTATTCAGGATGACAGAAACCCTGTAACAAACCGCTCAGGTCCGGGTGCCCTGAGTGATTAAAGCGATTGGAACCTCAATCGAATTATCAGACAAATAGTAATGAGCTGGAGTAGTAAGCTAGATTAGTTAAGTGGTCGGACTGTTTTGGTTCTGGTTCAATTGTTACACATCAAATGAATTTCTTATTTTCACTGCACATAGAACCAACTTTGAAAAACGGAAGATTTCTTTTGAATGATATTTGTATTGTCTGAAAAAATTCACCAAGATGTGTTTAACATCTAGTAACTATGTTTTTAAGAAGATAGGAAATGAAATGTTAACATGATCAATACCAAAAGTTTTCTAAAGAGCTAGAGGAGTAGGAAAAGCAATCACTACATTGCAGCCCTGTGAGAGACACCTTTTCTTTGCCTCTTACGCCTTGTCTGTGGTGGTTCAGGATTCCCAGCATGAACGTCTGGTTCCGCACCATGTGTGCTTCTTGAAATTGCTTCAACCTGAAGATCGTAATTTTTCAGCAAACAAGATAGTATTGGAAGGGAAAATTTGAGATACGGTTGCATATTCGTCTAACCTTACACGCAATAGAACAATAGCTGTTAAACTTTTGCTTCAGTACCCTCTTGCAGATGTCACATGTGGCCTTGTTACGAGCTTCTGAGCCATTGTGGGGTAGAGGATTCAGCGGTACCAGCAGTTTTTTGTTTTTCTTGTATGCCTAAGTGCATGAACAGAAAAGGGAAAAACAGTTAAATGTCAGAGAGAATTTGCTTGTCTTCACATAGTTTCATTCTAAGCTGATATGTCTGATGCTAGTTACTCTAAAGATTTGTAAGCTCCTTTGAGAGTACTGCACCATGGTAGTGTAACTTATGATGTTTAACGTGGTAGACCCTCCGTAGATTGTAGTGAGGAATGACATAACTAAATGTAGTCGACTAAGATTATCTTTTTAATGTCTGTGCTACCACTTGGTAAGCGTAAATGATAAAAAATATATCTCTGTATGTTGTTTACTCAAAAAAAAAAGAATGATTTCTTTCATGACCAGATTGTGTATTCTTGATGACGTTCACATAAAGACATTAGATCACATATGTTGTTTGATCCGAAACAGCAGGATGAGAATTTGAATTACTCCTTGATCTTCTAGCTCATCCTGTATTCACTTCAAATTTTCAGGTGGAGGTCTCTCGAAAGGTGATTTCCTATGCTGATTTCCAAGGTTAGTCTTGCTCTGAAGGTAAGATTGTGCTGCTCAACGTGTTATTGAAAATATATTAAGTTTCGTAGCTATTTAGTGTATTTTTATTTGGGACAATTGTAGACTTCTGCCACATGGTTTTCTTGCCTATTGTCCTATTCAAAAGAAATACTTCCACCATTTCTTCTGGAATGTCCTGGTTTGAATTTTCAACCCGTAACTCGGTCACTTAGACTCGGTGATTTAGATGGCAAAACGATAAAAAAAAAAATAGAAATTTTTCCATGGTATAGTAGAGTGATTTTACTCTACAAGACCATGCAACGATTACCACATTCTTGTATCGTTTTGCTAATCAAATAACTTGGTCAAAGAGACCCAATAAATAGTGACAAAAAGTGAAATAAGTTGTTCCTAAAGAAACATACACAGGCACCAAAAAGGTTCTAATCAAGACCAAAACTGATTAGATTTTTAAGACAGATAAATATATACTTATATGATGTGAAGTTAAGTTTTCTTGGGATAAGAGAAGTTGTTATGGACAAAGAATGTTGATGGAAACATACCTGAATTCCTTTGCAGTCAAAGTACTTGTTCATGGCTTTTGGTAGGACAGCATCCTTGCGACAAAGTTTGTAAACCCGAAGGACTGGGTGATCTGCATGACGACCTGTTTCAACGCAGTACTGGCAAAAGGAGTTGCTGCAGCTGATGCAGTACCTGTTTGTCACATTCTTTGAGAAGTGATGTGTTGGACAGGGTTCGGAAAATGATTTTCCCAGAAATGACCTTATCCATACAGGGTTACGGGTATTTTGTGATTCATGCTCAGCCTACATAGAAAAAGCTTTTCAGCTAATGAAATAATGTAAGATTTAAGATATATATTAGATTCACTTCGTTACTAACTTTATTGGTTAGGAAAATTGATTTTACTCATGACAAAGTTTCATAAGAATTTGACTAAAAGATGACTGAGCAAGCCGCCTACTGCTAATCTATGGTGTAAGATGCTTAGCTACTCTCAAGACCTCATGTGCACGCTCTAGAAATGTTGGCCGCAGGGTTTAGAGACACAACAACTCGGATCCGAAAAGAACTATCTTGGACTATAAGTCAAAATTTGGAATCTGGCCTCACAATCACGTAAGTCCTGTAATACCTGATGCCAAGCTGAGATACAACTCTATTAACTCAAAGTTTAGCACCTTGCTTCAGAAAAGATTGTGGGACGTTTGAAGAACTTCCCTCTAGCATACACGATTTAAGTAGTTTTCCCATCAGCTTCTTAGGTGGTACACCTAGGAAGTTGGATTAAGGCTTTCAAGAACACATAACTTGTATTTATACAGTTTAAAAAATAGTGCATGTGTTGCATAACTTTAATGTTTATTTGATTTCTGTACTCCATCGCATCTCATGAAGCTGAACTTGAATTTAAGGTCGAGTATCAAGATATACATCGTTCTGTTAATTAGTTCAAGTTGTTAACATGGGATTGATCAAACAAAAATTATTTTGAAAACTTGATTAGAGAAGTTAGAGTTGCTAACGATAGAAGAGGGATTGTAGGTGAATTTCAGAAAAACTACATACCAGTCTGGTTGTGGAGGAACTCATTTTCGCAAAGTTCACGGGAGAAGAAACAGAAGAGAGATTATTTGCTAGGTGAGTGTTGAAGGGTTATAGAAGTTGTAAATTAAGTCCGAGTCCTTATTTGGAGACTAATGAATTTCTTTTAATGCATGTGCCGTTGCTTTCAATTTTGCATTCTCCCCTTTAAATTGTTTCCCGATATGTTTTTCTAGAAAATAATAGCATCTTTTTTTATAATCATACAACGAAATGGAGAATCCCACATGAGCTGTGAAATTACAGGGCCAAGTAAAATTGATGACACGTAGCATTTCCCATTTAATAATTAAATAGTAAAAGACAAATTTCATTTTGGTTAATGATTCGTAATACATGTAATGAATAAAATAATATTTTATTATTGGAGCTCGAATGAAATAATTAATTTTAATGAGCTGTCAGTCTAACCGGAGAATTATACTTACATACCTTACAACAAATTAAGGATAAATGACCGTTTCTTCTTTGTACTTCAAATTTATTCATATGCTTCACGACCGTAGATTTTTTTATGACCCTCAATGTATTAGGAATGAAATTGAGAAAAGCCCAGATTATATAAATTACAAATGAGCTTAATAAGGAAGGAAAGATAAGTTTTGTCCTTGTCGATCTCACTAAGCAAAGAAGGAAAAGCAGTTAATTACTTCTATTTTTTTCTAGAAAAACATCTTAGGTGACATTCAAAAGGGGGGAATGCAAAATTCATAGCAATGGTACAAGCATTGAAAGAAATTTGTTAGTCTCCAAACAAGGACTCGGACCTACTTTCCAACTTCTATAACCCATCAACACTTTTCCACGAATAATCTCTTTTCAGTTACTTTCCTGTTGGGCATCCCGAAATCGAGTTCCTCCACAACTAGAGTGGTATGTAATATTTCTAACTTGGTGTTGGAGTTGTATACGGGCTTGGCATTAGTTATGAAAGGACTCTAAATGATTGTGAGGCCAGATTCTAAATTTTTACATATAAGTCAAAAAACTATGGAGGTTATTTGCAGATCTCAGCCGTTGTGGCACTATATGCTCCGACTTACATTCCTAGAGCGCTCACACGTGGTCTCAAGCAAATTCTTAAAAACAAGTTCTTTTTGTCAGTAGTAAAATCAGCTTTCCTAACAAACAAAGTTAGTAAAGAAGTTAGGCTTGATTATATAATGCATACACCCAATTTGACAAAACTATCACATTACAACCCTCAGATCTAGAACTAGCTTATTGCATCCCCATTTGTAAAAAAGACGTCTATGATAAATTCAGAATAATATTTCATCGCAAAATTAAAATACTAGAAGGACATCATTTCACACAATGTATCATAGACGATGTGCACATTATGAAAATACCTTCGTCGGTTTTGAATTTGTTGATTAAATTTTCTTTCCAGTTTGACATTGACGTCTTTGTTGAAATTGGGGAATGCAATCAGCTAGTTCTAGAAAGTGTTGTAATGTGATAGTTACACATATTAGCGGTATGTATTGAGTAATTAAGCGAAGAAATTAACTTTATTTTTTATTTCTTACGTTATTTCATTAGCTTTTTCTATGTAGGGTGAGCATGAAGCTCAAAATAGACATATCCCTGACTGGATCAGGTCATTTCTCGGAAGATCTTTATCCAGGTCCAACACATCACTTCCCAAACAATGAGATAAATATGTACTGCATCAGCTGCGACAATTCCCTTTGCCAGCATTGTGTTGAAACAGGTCGTAATGCAGACGACCCAGTCCTTCGGGTTTATAACAATGTTTACAAGGATGTTGTCCCGCTAGAAGCAATGAACAAGTATTTTGACTTCAAATAAGTTCATGTATGCTTCCATTAATTTGCTACTAATCATGAGGTAAATTAAAGCATGACAAGTACAACGAATGCTTTTTTTGCTTACCTCTTGTAGTGTAATCGCTAGCAGATGAAGATTCTGATCTTTGTTACACTTTTATTCACGTTCCTCGTTCTCCCAACTATCTGTGTGAGCCTATATGGACAACACGATATTTCACGAGACGTTCTGCATTTGGATGAATGTTAGAGAGAGAACTAAGGTTCCTACGCATGTGATCTTTTGCACTGATTTAATGTGAAGTTGTCTGTATTTATATATAAACTTCTAGCATACTTCATTGTACCCTCTGGTATTTTTGTCAATTACAGAGCATCCCTTAGGGCGCTTCACGTACTTTTCTACCATCTCCCACTCGATCTGTTGGATTGCTAACAGCTCTGCTAGTCTCTATCTCTCCTACCAAAAAATCTAAAAAGTATTGTGCGGCCTTGTTGTACGGCCGCTGAGAGCACCTGCATTTCGGGACTTTCTTCACCAAGCTCATCATGAGCCAGTAGTTGGCGTGCTCAACCTCCAAAGAAAATGGTAAAGCACACTTTAACTCTCGTATTTCCCAAATATGCTCAGGTGTCATCTCATAGACCGCTAGCATATCTAGTCCCTTAGACAACGCATTAGTACGTCTACCCTATTACCTTAATTTTCATATCCTTCGGGATTCCACATGAATCTAGTAGGTGCGTCCAATGAATATAACATGGTACGATTAACTAACGATCTTCCCCTTATCCATGTGTTGGTTAGATTCGGATTTATTGCGTTCCCAGCAAAGTCCGAAGGTCGAATCATCCCATCATTGTAAGGCGGCATGCCAAAGTAGCACCACCAACCCGTCACTTTACGACGGCGATAATTGGTGTTGGGAGCATACATTGAAAATAGGAGGCTCATACGGCTAGGAGTTCTTTTGGACTAATCTACTCACCACCTCGTGTCGCTCTTTAGCACGTGTTTGGGTAATACACACCATAGTGTTTGGACTCCCTCGGAGCGCTTATATTATCTTATAAGGGCCACTATGTGTATCCTTGTTTAGTCACGACCAAGACGACTAACCCGAGTACTGAATTGTGGCATTCTAAAACGTGCTGCAAAAGCTTTCTCACATCTGGCTAACTATAAAGACTATACATGGTTTAGGGTATTCGCCATGTTCGAATGGTACCTATGCCAATAAAATATTGGACTCTATCCAATGTGACAAGTGAATCCGTCAAATCGGCATCATAGCTCGAATCGGGAATCAATCTCATCTTTTTTCATTATTTGTGGTGCCAAAAAAGGCGATCGCTTGATTGAACCGATCTCTATGTGTGTGTGATATGTCATATGCTAGTATAGGAAATACAATATGTCATGCATATATCCAAAACAACATGCATAATAATCTATGTAAACCCAATTAAAATCCAAATATTGGTCTCTCAAATGTCTATCAGTCTGAAAACTAGAAACAAATCACCATCCACCGAGTAGTACATTCCTAGTATGACCGACAAAGATAACCTTCAAAATAGGTTTGTTCATAGGATCAGCTGTCATATGATTTATGGGAATATACTCCAAGACAATCTCACATTTAGCTACCACTTTCCTGATGAAGTGATACTTTATCTCTATGTGTTTGGCTTTGCTATGGTATTTTTGGTCCGTATCAAATGCTATGGTCGCGATACTATCATAGTATAGGGTAACATGTATGTAAACTACACCCAGGCTAACAAGAAACATTTTAATTCAAACACACTCATGCACCGCGTCATAATAGGAAACGTATTCTGCTTCCATGGTCGATAGAGCGGTGCAAGTTTGCTTGCTGCTTCTCCATGTAATGGCACCGCTACCCAACATGAACACGTAGTCTGAGGTGGATTTGCCTGCATCTAGGTCCCCACTCAAGTTAGCATAACTAGAGCCAACAAGTCGAATCTCGGAGCTTCGCTAGCACAACACGCAATCTTTCGTTCATTTAATATATCGGAGTATCCTCTTACTGCCTTCCAGTGTCCAACACTTAGATTCAACTGATATCTGCTAACTAAAGCGAGATCATAACATATGTAGGGTCTAGTATGCTATGGACATATGGTCCTTTTTATGGTGTGTCTTAGGGAACATTTCCATGCTAAGCTTCTGGCCATAAAAAGACAGGAGTATTGAGTGGTTTTGAGTCCAACATTTGTAAGCTTTCAAGTATCATCTTGATGTACACCTCCTGCAACATTCAAGAAGTCTATTTAAAATATTCCTCATGATTAGAATCCTGGGAATGTAAATGGCTTCACCAATATCCTTCATCGGAAAACATAAGGATAACCACCACTTAGTGGTCTCGAGTAATCATGTGTAATTGTTGGCCAATAGTATGTCAACTACATAAGGTGGCATGATCATAAATTTCTTCCTAGAGCATTTGCCATACACACAGTGATCTTCATCGTCCATCGTAAACCCATAGGTAACAATATCCTCATGAAATCTTAAGTACCACTGACTCGAGGACTGTTTAAGACTATATATGGACTTAACCAGTTTGCACACTTTGTGCTCCTGACCTTGGATCTCAAAGCCCTCCGGCTGAGTCATATAGATCTCCTCTGTGAGTTCTCCATTGAGAAATGATGTCTCTACATCCATCTTATATAACTCTAAGTTCATATTCGCTGCTATTACCAATACTAGGCGTGACCACTTGGTTTATAAATTTGGAATGGAATTAAGTCACTAACATGACTTCGATGAAATGGAATTAAGTCACTAATATGAATGTGAAATAGGAAAAGAAACTTGGTTTATAATTTGGGAAAAATTGCTCAATATCATTGAAACATCTCTATCCAATAATTACTGCAATCAAACCATGTTTCTTTATCTTTCGTATTTTTCTTATCAATGAGCGGCTCTTAACTGTTTTTAATATTTATTCCAAGTTCTTCTTTTCATTTTTTTTAAGAATATTCATATTATAGTTGTTCGTAACACAAAGTGTACAATATTTCTACTCTTAAAGTACAGACTAATTATTGTATTGTCATCTTCCTTGTGAAAACATTATGATCCATTTGAAATTTTAAGAATATTCAAATCATGTTTCTTTATCTTTCGGATTTTTCTTATCAATGAGAAACTCTTAACTGTCTTTAATATTAAATCCAAGTTCTTCTTTTCATTTTTTTTTTAGAATATTCATATTATAGTTGTTTGTAACACAAAGTGTACAATATTCTTACTGCTAAAGTACAGACTAATTATTGTATTTTCATCTTCCATGTGAAACATTATGATCCATTAAAAAATTTAAGAAATTCGTCTAACATAAAACTAACTGAGATAAAAATTGAAAGAAAATTAGTATGAAATAATTAGTGAAACACGTTTATCATAAAACTGCCAATGTCATTTACAGACATCTAGGAACTTAATTCGAGTTGTTACATTAGCATATGCATTTTACATATGTCTTAAGAATTAAAAATATTTCCAAAATAAATTCTAACAAATTAATTTACATAAATTTCTAATTTGAATATGCGATAATGGTTATGTTATCAAATTTTATAACTATGCAATAATATACATAACTAAGAGTTCCTAGAATATTTTCTTTGAAAAGAATAAGATGAATTATAACTGAACTTCATGTACCTATATTATTTTTTTAACTTATTATGACATTAATATAAAATTAGTTGGGACGAGAGTTGAGGAAGTTTGCATGGATTAATATAAAAAAATTAATTTATACTCATATATTATACATCAATCTTAAACGAATCATCAAACATTAAAGTTATTGTGATGAAAGTTGAGAAATTAGCATTGACCAATTAGTGTGACAGACTTTAAGGAAAAAACTCTGTGACATTTTTTTCAAAAGTCATTAATGTATTTTGATACATGTAGATGTAATGATTTAAATATTTTTAGTATTAAGTGACTGCAACATATGTATTTAAGAACATAATTTATTCTCCTAATTAAAATAATTTGATTACGTATAATTTTATTTACGTAGATGTTCAATTTGAATTTGAGATCGTAATTGAAGTTATATATAATATGCATCAACTAAGAATTCATTAAATAATTACTTCTTATGAATATTAAGAAAAGCTATTTATTTGTAGAATATATTTATTTTCATGTCATAAAATTAAGAATGAACATTGATTACTAATTTTAAATTATTATGATTTTCTCATGAGTTACCAAGAAAGTGTAACTTTAAAATTTAATGACAAAGCAATACATGAGTACATGTCTAAAAGTCATTGGTTGAATTTTACAAATGGCCACGTAGGATTACAAATGTCATATTCAAAATGATTATACATTGACAAATGCCAATCTGTGCTTTCACTTCAAGCCTTTTCTGCTTTTATATTATACATAAGATAAGGCGAGCAGACGCAATTCTCATAACTGGAGAGAATGTCTCTTTATAGTCCACACCCTATTGTTGGGTGTAGCCTTTCACTACAAGAAAGGTAGTTTTTTGCGATGAATTTTCGGGACTGCTATTTATTCTCGTTTCAAAATAATTCAATTTTGACGAAAAAATACTACCGTCGCAAAATGATATGAATGAAATTAAGTCTGGTGCGATGAAACATAATTTCCTTTGCAAAAAGCACGACATCCATCACATTGGAATCTACAGACAGAACTTGTTGTTAGGATTAGATATGGTCTCTAGACTACATGGATCCTGCATGTTGGGGATATGAGGACTGAAAATATTATATTTTACTTAAGTAGCTCCTAAGGGCTCAAACCAAAAAAAAATCCTAAGGAGTTATGGTAAGGAAAGATACGTATAGTTTAAATTAATATGATAATGACAAGATTTTGATTGCTCATAACCCAAAGTTATGATTTATCCCCTGAAACTATGGTTATTATGTTGCAATTGACAACTCTCCAGAAAAGGCTAAATTAGTTTCCATTTTATTACTTTACATGTAGAGATCTTCCAAAAAAAGGGTACATTTTATTTCAAACCTATAATTACTAAAACACTTCTAATATTTTAATATTAAAAATTATCATTTATGTCTTTGCTCGAATTTCTCAAACAAAATTTTGAATAGACAACTATAACATCTAAGAATACTTTTTATCATTATTTCTATTCGGTGTGGGCATTCGTTATTTCTAAATAAGCACATATGAGATAAACATATGCTAGAAGAATAAACGATGAATATAATTGTCTCATTGCTCACAAGATAAACATATGCTAGAAGAATACTTTTTATGTTGTGGATTGTATTACTTTTTGAGTTCCGCCACTTCTATTAAGCATCACCCTCCCGGTCTTGTCCTGAGCCGGATAAGGGGGTTGTTGCAGGTGGTATCAGAGCAGTTCTTTCAACTCAAGGGAATAAAACCTGTAGGGTAACTGAAAATGAACATTGGGCAAGATAAAATACGGAAAAGCGGGATATCTAGGGAGTTATTGTATACTTCCTCTTTGCATGATCACATGCTACTTGTTATCTGACATCATCATGTTGGGGCCCTAGTGCTGATTCACACCTATGTCTGTATTTCTATTTGTGGGCTACTCTCTGTGTATCTCGACGAGATATGTCATGTGCTTGGTTGCTATTATATGTCCTCTGGTTGAGACATGTTCCTTAAGGACCTAATGTTTGAAAGTTGATGTTGATGCTTGTTAACGTGTGTTGCTCAAATCTTTCCCGCTAGTTTGAAATTAGACTAGGTTAATAATCCTATGTGACGTACTAGTGAACCTCGTAGAGTGTCCTTGTACTTAATTTTATTGATGGCCTTCTAGGCATTATAGCATCAGCGATGACTCTAGAACCCGACACCCTAGTTATGATCTGAGCTTCGGGGACGAAGCTAATTTTTAGGGGGGAAGGATGTAATACTCTGTATTTTAAATAGGGGTAATATATTAATTTGATGCGTTAGTTAGTGTTGGGTTGCGAGTGATAGTTTGGGTATTTTTCGGGAATTTTATTGGACCATAAGTTCGTGTGAGAGTTTTAACTTTTCGCGATTTATTTTAATTTTTCTAGACGGCGATGCTATAACGACCACCGCATTAACCTCTATGTTTGCCACACCAAAATATTTCTCATTACCTATCATTTAATAAAATGAGAAAACCCACTTTTTTTTCTCCGTCTTCTTCTTTCTTTTTCTTCACGTCCACGAAACACACCACCGCCCTCACAATCAGCGCCACAAAGTTCACCGCCTCTCTTCCACCGCCCTCTTATTCTCTATAAAAACCAAACCCACCTCCCACCACGGCATATACAACCACCAAAGCCACCTCTACCTCCATTACCACCACCACCATCATCATCTTCATTACCGTCAAATCGCCACCACGATCAGCCATTTTCACCGGCACCAACACCATCACCTTCACCTCTGTCACTCTCTGTCCCTCTATCAGTCTTGTTCTCTCCCAATCGAAGCAGCAGGAGAAGCAGCGATAGCAGCCAAAAGCCACCAAACCACCGATGTTGTTTCTGTCGGAAACCACCAAGAGAGCACCACTCCCTCTGTTTCCGGTCACTCTCTCTTTCCCTTGTACCTTCTTTCTCTATTTCAACCTCTGTACCAGAAGACGAAGACAAAACAGAAGCAGTAGCAACAACAGACGCAATTCCCGCCGCTGGAACTCAATGAAAACCGGCGAAGAACTCGGTCCAGAGCAACCGACTTCACTCACCCTGTGAAATCCGTGTGAAATCCAATAGTGCTTCGGGAGCTCTCATCCGCACCCAGAAGTGGCTGGAACATCGCCGTCGAACACCATCTCCGGCCATGATTTTCAACGACTCGACCCTTCGCGTTCCTCGACCATTTCTCGTTATTCTTCAGCTAGGTATGCTCTAAATCGTCTTCTTAGTTGTTTTGAGTTGTCAAATATTATTTTTAGAGTCTGGATTTCAGCTTTGTTCGGTAGAAGATGTGGGTTCATCGTGTGTCCATATTGGGGGGTGCAAATTGTATTTTCTGAAATATTGGGGGAGTTAGCTGTCTCGTGTCTAAACTGTTGGGGGGCTGGTCATAGAATATGCATGAACTATTTACTGATTTGTTTAAACCTATCTCCTAAATCCTTCAAGAAAATAAAATGTAAATTTTGCAATGAAAATATGTTTGTAGTAATAATAAATCGTTTCCATAAAAATAAGTTAATAAAACGTTTGTATACATGTATATATATTTGGAAAATAATGTTGTTTGTTTGAATAAATAGTGTGCTTCAAATATTTTTGTAACAAATTTAACTTTTTTTAAATTGAACTTTCAGTTAATAGTCTCTAAAATAACTTTTAATAATCACCATAGTTCTTTTATGTGATAGAAGTATATTTTCCTATTACTACTAGTGGTTATAAATAAATAGTTCTAATATTATTTTCTTATTCTAACCATTAGTTATAAGTGCCGTTTTACTTATTTAATATCAAGATTATTTCAAAAAAAATACTTCTTTATTTAAAAGACGGGTTCTGTCGGATAATTATAGCTGAATTTAGTATTTGACCCAGCCGAACAACCGAGTAGGGCTATGGTGCATTCTTTTATATAGAATTATTGTCGTTGTGACTATAGAATTGGTAATTGTGGATTAAAAGTTAGCAGACAAGGACTCTGATCATACGTATGAGCCATATGGGATAATTGTTGTTGAATAAAGTGAGATTACATGCTTAGCCTAGCGTGCCTAGCTCTTTTCATGTCCGAATGTGATTTCTATTTTCTGTCTCAAATTATATACTTGTTTTTATTTGTTTATACTTTTCAAATATTTGAACTGTTGGCTATTGTTCTTGATAACTCTCACGTTATGATTAATAATCCGTAGATGATGTAAAGTGGAAAGGATTCGGATGTACCGGAACCAGTTTGGGTTTAATCCCCGGGGCACAGGTCCCTAAATTCATTACGGGTGATGATTCCCAGGGGTTTGGTCCCAAAAGATATGGCACTACGTGCACCCCGACTCCTTTCTCTGTAGGCTGGAGTACTGCTTCTAGATACCACTCCTTTGATTGACGCACTTAGGAGGGTGTTGCAACACTTAAGGTCTAGAATGTGTGATGTGGTCATTGGTCTACCGGAGTACTGTGAAATGAATAAGAGATGATCTGACTTCCTGGCTGGCTTTATTATTATTGGGAGGCCCTTTGTTGGCAATACTATATCCGATTACTGTGCATCTCGATTGGATTATTGATTTCTAAATTGAGACGATTCTTAATTTGCACTGTTGTTTATGACGTTTTAACTCTGATAAAGTTTTACTTATTCTCTATCACTTTCATTTTATTTAACTTGTGTCCCAGCAGTTTATATTATCTTTCCTGTTTTACATGCTAATGTGTAGCTCACTCAGTATGTATTGCTGACTTTGAAAACTGCGGTTCTTGTTGTTTTCTTCCCACCGCAGGTCTAGGATCTGGTGAATTGTGGAATAGAATGGGCGCAGACTCACGTATACTGATAACGTCACAATTAATATCTAGTGTTGTTAGGTTATTGTGTAATAATAAGCATATTTTGTATAAGATTCTAAGTTTAATGTTTAGTAGTATAAATTTTATGTTTTGGATTGTATTGCTTTTGAGTTCTGCCACTTCTATTAAGCATCGCCCTCCCACTCTTGTCCCAAGTCGAATAAGGGGGTTGTTGAAACGTGAATTTTTTTTCCTTAGTAATTGATTTTGTCCAATTTCATTGGTTGTAATAAAGTTATAATAAGGAATCAATATGTTGAATATTCAAGAGGGAGTCTTATGAATTATGAATTTGTGTTTTTAGTTTATATGCACCACGTATTTTTAAGTCCTTATGATGATATTGACTGTGATCCCACTCTAATGCATTTATAGTAGGGCATATGTTCGATGATTAAATTCATATCAATACCCTCATATCTAAACTATAGTCTTTCTCTATTTCCTGACCCTGTGAACTCTACATGTTCAAAACATAAAATTATTTTTTTATTATTTTAATGAACTCTTTGAATTTTAGCATTTGAACCATTTTAATAATTTTAGGCAGGTGAGAATTGTAAATTTTACCCTCTTATAAGTAATACTTTAGATGTTTTTATATTACGAGAATCGTTTATTTTTTCTGGGTTCGTTTGTATTATTCGAATTTTTTATTGACCACAGTTAATAACTAGTAAGGTCATATATTCTAGTGAATAAAGAGTTTCTTGTATGTCAATTCGAACTATACGAAATAAATTACTTGTTTTAGGATTTTCCTATTTTGTATATGTGGGCTTGGGCTTTATTTACAACAACTACTATGTATTTTGGCTCTTGAAAGATAGGGTTTTTTAATCCTTGTTCCTATAAGAACTCGCATGCCGCCGCCCAGGGGATCCATGTATAAAACTCTCCCTCCCATGTACATACGTGCCCCTGGACGTTCTTCACTGGGTAATGGAGACATTAAATTGATCTCAAATATCAATGCTATCTCAATAGAAAGCACCCGACCTATTTCGAACTCCATGAGAAGAAATCATGGAGAAGAAGCAATGAATGACTACATTGAAAGGTATGCGCTCCTGTTGTTTGTATGAGGTTTTTTCTTTTCAATTATTTTAAGAAAAATACATTTGCGATCTTTGTTTGTTTCAACCAATCGAGTTTAGAATGAACTAAATATTACACATGCATTCTCTTTGCTTAGTTATGTTGAGATATCCTAGAAAATGTTCAAAATTCAAGAGTTTTAGTACTAATCGATGAATAGCCTAACTGATTGAAGAGATTTTTAAAGAAGCGTTTGTTTGATACGATCATTGAGTATATTGGTGACAGTCCACATACTCTTTTACGGATCTTAATTATGTCGGAACCTCTTGAATAAGTGCACTAAATTGACTCCCTCATTGATTTTAATTTGTATAAGATATCACATTCATTAATTTTTTGGTACGAAATCCTAACTCACTTATTCAATGATTTCGAAAGTAAGGATACACGCTTAAATCCTGACTGACTCATCTAAATATTTGTTTTCAAAGCTGATGCATATTCAGTTTATCTGTAGAGTTTTGTTTTGATCTACATGCTCATCCTTCTTAGAGATTTAACAGCATTGAAGGTAATGTATTCAGTATATAAATGTACTTGAAGTTAAAGGATATAGTTCATCATAAAATTTTATAAAACTCAAATCTACTTGAAATTTTTGAATAAGACCTAGTTAATCCATTAATAATTTACTTATTTCCTTTTTTAAGGTTACAATGAAGGTGTCATATTGCATGACATCCTATATACCGAAGGGATCCAGAACTTTTATGTTGGAGATGTTTGGTTTCTGATAATGTATGTTCTCTCAAAATTTTCTATGTATTTTCCTACGAGTTGTGATATATTACTTCTGTTTGAGATCATATCTAGAACGTTTCATTACTAAAGGTAACTGCTATACTTAAGAAAAGTCTCTACCACTGTGGTTGGTGCAAAAGTTGATGTTAATAATCATTTTCAAAGATACACATTTCTTTTTTACCACATTACGACTACAAATATTATGCATAACAAGAAGTTTAAAGAACATTGAATAACATGTATAAGAGAGTTACACTTTGCTTTTTTGCTCACAGAATCACAAAATTACATAACTATCGTAGTAGTAGTTTCAGAAGCTACTGGTCTCCACACAAACACAACCAAACACACTATTAAATTGATATTTTGATTGAATGAATAATAATGTGTTTAAATATAAAGAAATAAACCCTAACCTACACGGTTGAACTCAACGGGTCGGTAATGAACCGACTAGAAAACCCGATATATAACAACATGATTAAATTTATAATAAAACATACTACTAACGCAGTACGTGATCCTTAGGGTATTTGGGCGGGTGACATTCTCAATATTCCCGTCTCAGTGTCGTGTCCTTGTGTGGTTACGTATCTATATTAGCTTCCCCCCCACCCCTGCGCGGTTGACTATCACATTGTCCTAAAGGCGAAAGAAAGACCGATGGAAGCCTAATTCCGCTTTCGTCAGTCCCTACAAGACCACACATGAGTCCCCATGCTTTCCATCGACATAGACCGTGTCTACCGTCCGAGCTATTGGAGCCATTCCACTCCCTGAACAACCTTTTATCCCTGTAACTCTCAAATGACCAGTTCACCAGAGAACTTGTTCCCATGGAGGATAATATCAACCTGCCCACATGTAGTATCGCAATGGGGACATTCCTCATTATCCACATTAACCGTCACCTTATGAGGTAATTTCAATTCTTCTACAAACTCTGGATGAATAAAATTGTGTGAGCACCCGTTTTAAATTAGGACAGACACATCGCGGCCTGCTTTGATCCCTAGAATCCGTAAAGAACTGTACTGGTCTATGTTGTCTGTGGTATAAAAACTAGAAGGATCTGCAGCAATGATGAACTCGTGCGGCAGCTGATCCCCATTGTCGCAACCCATAAGTAGAAACTTTCTTTCGCGCTTGTGACCGCATAAATACTTTTGATCGGAGTCGTAACATAAGTCTTGTCTCTTTCTTTCTTGTTGCTCGGCTAGAGAAATTTGCCAAATTGGCAGTGTGGACCCAACTGTGGGAGAAGTTTTATTAGGTGTCGTTGTAGTGGAACTAGGCTGAGAAACTGCGGGTGTATTAAGCGTTTCGGACGCTGACGTGATTACTTCTAACTCCTTGGATAGTCAAAATGATCAGCCAGGAATGATGTTTGCGCAACTCCAACTTGCGTCGCAGTGGTGGCTGGAGAATGGAGAAAAACATAGAGATAAGTTGGTAATCTGGCGCCGGTCCTATTTTATTGAACAACTTCTCAAAATCATCTTGATAAGAGATAACAGTAGTTTGATTTTTTAATTGGGATAAATATCCAGAAAAATCGTGATAGTAATTTGGGTCAAAACGGACCATGACCTCCTCCAAAAAAATATAGTTCATGTTAGAAAACTGGAACTGCGTTGCCGATACCCAAAACAATAGGCGGCATCACCGTCCAGCAAAACTCCCACTAACTGAATTCGATCAACTGACGGAATCTGAAAATACTGTAAGTACTGCTCTACTTTAAAAATTCAAAGTGCGGGGATCGATACCTCAAAACTTTGGCGCGTTAACGCTCAATTTGTGATTGCGGGCGTTCGTTCCCCATTAATCGGTGTAGTGGCCCAAGCCGCCTAGTGGATACGCCGTCTACTGGGGAGGCGATTGTTGGTACGGACTGCTGCTGATAATTCGGCTGTTGTCCGTACTGACAGTGGTTGGGTAGTTGTGTGTAGCAGTCCACGGTAGCTGTCCTGTAGGTGGTTTATGGGACTAAGCCGGATTCGGTTTGGTTATTGTGATGGGTCGGACGGGGGATTGGGTCACCCAAGTATTTGGGTAGGACCCAAGGGGGCTTTGAACCCAAGTAAAGAGGTTTTGCTTGAAAAACTGTCCCAAGATCACCACTGTATGGTGCAAAGCTTTGGCGGGGCTGAAGGCACGCTGTTTGCGTTGGTAGTGGCGAGTAGCGGTCTAGTCGGGAGGCGCGACTGCGATTATCGTAGCGCTTGGAGGGACGACAAAACCGGTCGTAATTGTCAATTGCAGCTGCTGTGGTGTCGGATATTGGGTCTGCTGAGTGGAGCTCGCCTGCGCTAGGGCTGTTGGCGATTCCTGGTGGATGGCAGCTGTTAGCGGCGTAGAGAGGGACGGCTAGGTTCCACTAGTCTGATCCGATGGCTGATCGTATCATGCTTCGAGTGCGACCAATTTGTTCTCATGATCGCCCATTCGGGTCTCTAGTTGGGAAATTGCACAAGCAACCGTTCGCCAAGAGTTGCGGAAATTCCTTATTCGTTTTTCGTGAAGAATGCACCAGTTGGTTGTGGTGATACGCAATGAAAGCACTAATTATTGGGGTTTAACGTAGTAGCAGGTCGAGAAGCTACTGGTATCCACACAAACACGAACATAACTAAACACACTACTAAATTGATATTTTGATTGAATGAAATATAGCTATGCGTCTATAACTGTTTAAATAAAAGGATAATAAACCATAACCTAGACAGTTCGACTCAACGGTTCGGGAAAGAGCCGACGAGAGAAGTCTACAACGTAATTAAATTAGTGATAAAACATACTACTACGAGTGACATAATCCTTTAAGGTATTTAAGTGGTGATGTTCTCGAGTCCCCGTCCCTGTGTCATGTCCTGGTGTGGATACGCATCCGTATTATTGTAATATTTTAATATCCGTAAGATTGAATAAAAGAAAGGTAACTTTACTAGTGATAGATAAAGCAAGAATCAGAAAAATCTGCATACCAGAATAGAAGTTCAAGAAGTTTGCTTGTTTTCTCTTAAATTGAAAAAACTGTGATGTTTAGGTGCAAAGGATGGACGAAAAATAGAAATTATTTTCTCAGTGAGAGAGTGTTAGTGTTGATCCAATAGTTCCCTTCTGTTGGTACGTAGAATGGAATAAGTTAAAGTCAAATATTTGCTTTTCCTGCCTTAAGTAAGAAATGTGATACAAAACTAATAAACATCTCTTCCAAAATCACCTTTGATGAGAAAAAAAAATGTCTGTAAATAACCATCTCTGATATGTATTCTCTCAAAACGTTGAAGTGAGGGACGTTGATGTAAGGTTTTGAAACTTTGCTTTATTAGGAACTATTTCAGTCATTATCACTTTCACGAGCATATTGAGAAAATGTCACGTAGAGTCTTCTGCTTGAAAGTCAAAAGCTTTGCTCAGAAATGAATTTTCATACAAGCAATATAGGTGATCTCTATACCTTCAAAGAAGAAGAAGAAGAAGAAGAAAGAAAGAAAGGAAACAAAAGAAAAATATATACCAAAGGAATAAAACTGCCCTCAAGATTACCATATATTAAAAAAACAATGTCTTTATACAATCACATCAAACGCTAGAAGGGCGAGGGTATTGATTGTAGCCAATGTTGGCAATGGTGGGGACGGGAAGGTGCAAGAGTTTCTTAGTTTCATTGGTATAGTGGAACCAACATATTATGCCTACTTCTAGGTCTTATGATATGTTGGTCTAAGGTAGACCTGGTAACACGGGCGGGTTAGTTGGATTTAGTTTTAGTTATATTTAGTTCCCTAAGAGTTTTAGGGAACTTTTTGGGGTTAATCTATAACGGTCAAGAGCAGCAAGCTATAAAGCTTTTACTGTCTATTCAGGATGACATAAACCTTGTAACAAACCGCTCAGGTCCGGGTGTCCTGAGTGATTAAAGCGATTGGAACCTCAATCGAATTATCAGACAAATAGTAATGAGCTGGAGTAGTAAGCTAGATTAGTTAAGTGGTCGGACTGTTTTGGTTCTGGTTCAATTGTTACACATCAAATGAATTTCTTATTTTCACTGCACATAGCACCAACTTTGAAAAACGGAAGATTTCTTTTGAAGGATATTTGTATTGTCTGAAAAAATTCACCAAGATGTGTTTAACATCTAGTCACTATGTTTTTAAGAAGATAGGAAATCAAATGTTAACATGATCAATACCAAAAGTTTTCTAAAGAGCTAGAGGAGTAGGAAAAGCAATCACTACATTGCAGCCCTGTGAGAGACACCTTTTCTTGGCCTCTTACGCCTTGTCTGTGGTGGTTCAGGATTCCCAGCATGAACGTCTGGTTCCGCACCATGTGTGCTTCTTGAAATTGCTTCAACCTGAAGATCGTAATTTTTCAGCAAACAAGATAGTATTGGAAGGGAAAATTTGAGATACGGTTGCATATTCGTCTAACCTTACACGCTATAGAACAATAGCTGTTAAACTTTTGCTTCAGTACCCTCTTGCAGATGTCACATGTGGCCTTGTTACGAGCTTCGGAGCCATTTTGGGGTAGAGGATTCAGCGGTACCAGCAATTTTTTGTTTTTCTTGTATGCCTGAGTGCATGAACAGAAAAGGGAAAAACAGTTAAATGTCAGAGAGAATTTGCTTGTCTTCACATAGTTTCATTCTAAGCTGATATGTATGATGCTAGTTACTCTAAAGATTTGTAAGCTCCTTTCAGAGTACTGCACCATGGTAGTGTAACTTATGATGTTTAACGTGGTAGACCCTCCGTAGATTGTAGTGAGGAATGACATAACTAAATGTAGTCGACTAAGATTATCTTTTTAATGTCTGTGCTACCACTTGGTAAGCGTAAATGATAAAAAATATATCTCTGTATGTTGTTTACTCAAAAAAAAAAAAAGAATGATTTCTTTCATGACCAGATTGTGTATTCTTGATGACGTTCACATAAAGACATTTGATCACATATGTTGTTTGATCCGAAACAGCAGGATGAGAATTTGAATTACTCCTTGATCTTCTAGCTCATCCTGTATTCACTTCAAATTTTCAGGTGGAGGTCTCTCGAAAGGTGATTTCCTATGCTGATTTCCAAGGTTAGTCTTGCTCTGAAGGTAAGATTGTGCTGCTGAACGTGTTATTGAAAATATATTAAGTTTCGTAGCTATTTAGTCTTTTTATTTGGGACAAATTGTAGACTTCTGCCACATGGTTTTCTTGCCTATTGTCCTATTCAAAAGAAATACTTCCACCATTTCTTCTGGAATGTCCTGGTTTGAATTTTCAACCCGTAACTCGGTGACTTAGACTCGGTGATTTAGATGGCAAAACGATAAAAAAAATTAGAAATTTTTCCATGGTATAGTAGAGTGATGTTTACTCTACAAGACCATGCAACGATTACCACATTCTTGTATCGTTTTGCTAATCATATAACTTGGTCAAAGAGACCCAATAAATAGTGACAAAAAGTGAAATAGGTTGTTCCTAAAGAAACATACATAGGCACCAAAAAGGTTCTTGGGATAAGAGAAGTTGTTATGGACAAAGAATGTTGATGGAAACATACCTGAATTCCTTTGCAGTCAAAGTACTTGTTCATGGCTTTTGGTAGGACAGCATCCTTGCGACAAAGTTTGTAAACCCGAAGGACTGGGTGATCTGCATGACGACCTGTTTCAACGCAGTACTGGCAAAAGGAGTTGCTGCAGCTGATGCAGTACCTGTTTGTCACATTCTTTGAGAAGTGATGTGTTGGACAGGGTTCGGAAAATGATTTTCCCAGAAATGACCTTATCCATACAGGGTTACGGGTATTTTGTGATTCATGCTCAGCCTACATAGAAAAAGCTTTTCAGCTAATGAAATAATGTAAGATTTACGATATATATTAGATCCACTTCGTTACTAACTTTATTGGTTAGGAAAATTGATTTTACTCATGACAAAGTTTCATAAGAATTTGACTAAAAGATGACTGAGCAAGCCGCCTACTGCTAATCTATGGTGTAAGATGCTTAGCTACTCTCAAGACCTCATGTGCACGCTCTAGAAATGTTGGCAGCAGGGTTTAGAGACACAACAACTCGGATCCGAAAAGAACTATCTTGGACTATAAGTCAAAATTTGGAATCTGGCCTCACAATCACGTAAGTCCTGTAATACCTGATGCCAAGCTGAGATACAACTCTATCAACTCAAAGTTTAGCACCTTGCTTCAGAAAAGATTGTGGGACGTTTGAAGAACTTCCCTCTAGCATACACGATTTAAGTAGTTTTCCCATCAGCTTCTTAGGTGGTACACCTAGGAAGTTGGATTAAGGCTTTCAAGAACACATAACTTGTATTTATACAGTTTAAAAAATAGTGCATGTGTTGCATAACTTTAATGTTTATTTGATTTCTGTACTCCATAGCATCTCATGAAGCTGAACTTGAATTTAAGGTCGAGTATCAAGATATACGTCGTTCTGTTAATTAGTTCAAGTTGTTAACATGGGATTGATCAAACAAAAATTATTTTGAAAACTTGATTAGAGAAGTTAGAGTTGCTAACGATAGAAGAGGGATTGTAGGTGAATTTCAGAAAAACTACATACCAGTCTAGTTGTGGAGGAACTCATTTTCGCAAAGTCCACAGGAGAAGCAACAGAAGAGAGATTATTTGCTAGGTGAGTGTTGAAGGGTTATAGAAGTTGGAAATTAAGACCGAGTCCTTATTTGGAGACTAAAGAATTTCTTTTAATGCATGTGCCGTTGCTTTCAATTTTGCATTCTCCCCTTTAAAATGTTTCCCGACATGTTTTTCTAGAAAATAATAGCATCTTTTTTATAATCATACAACGAAATGGAGAATCCCACATGAGCTGTGAAATTACAGGGCCAAGTAAAATTGATGACACATAGCATTTCCCATTTAATAATTAAATAGTAAAAGACAAATTTCATTTTGGTTAATGATTCGTAATACATGTAATGAATAAAATAATATTTTATTATTGGAGCTCGAATTAAATAATTAATTTTAATGAGCTGTCAGTCTTACCGGAGAATTATACTTACATACCTTACAACAAATTAAGGATAAATGACCGTTTCTTTTTTGTACTTCAAATTTATTCATATGCTTCACGACCGTAGATTTTTTTATGACCCTCAATGTATTAGGAATGAAATTGAGAAAAGCCCAGATTATATAAATTACAAATGAGCTTAATAAGGAAGGAAAGATAAGTTTTGTCCTTGTCCATCTCACTAAGCAAAGAAGGAAAAGCAGTTAATTACTTCTATTTTTTTCTAGAAAAACATCTTAGGTTAAATTCAAAAGGGGGGAATGCAAAATTCATAGCAATGGTACAAGCATTGAAAGAAATTTGTTAGTCTCCAAACAAGGACTCGGACCTACTTTCCAACTTCTATAACCCATCAACACTTTCCCACGAATAATCTCTTTTCTGTTACTTTCCTGTTGGGCATCCCGAAAACGAGTTCCTCCACACCTAGAGTGGTATGTAATATTTCTGAAACTCACCAACAGTCTCTTTTTTACTGCTACTAAGTTGAATTTCTCTTATCACACTTTTAAATTAACTTTTGATTGATCAGTACCATCTTAGCAATTTAAACTTAATTAACCGAGTGATGTATACGTTGATACGCTACTCAAAATTCAAGTTCAACGTCATCGTATGTTATATGAGTACAGGAGTCAAAGTAACATTGATGTCAACATACGAACTATGTTTTTAAAATTGTGAAAAAGTTGTTCTTAAAGCCTTAATCTAGCTTCTTAGTGTACCGCATCAGAAACTGATCGGGAAGCTACATATCCAGTGTAGGCTAGAAGGAAGAATCTTTAAAAATCCTGCATTTTATTCTGAAGGATTTGTTCATACTTGCCGGGATTTACAAAAGCAAGGAGCTGACTTGGTGTTGGAGTTGTATACGGGCTTGGCATTAGTTATGAAAGGACTCTAAATGATTGTGAGGCCAGATTCTAAATTTTTACATATAAGTCAAAAAATTATGGAGGTTATTTGCAGATCTCAGCCATTGTGGCACCATATGCTCCGACTTACATTCCTAGAGCGCTCACACGTGTTCTCAAGCAAATTCTTAAAAACAAGTTCTTTTTGTCAGTAATAAAATCAGCTTTCCTAACAAACAAAGTTAGTAAAGAAGTTAGGCTTAATTATTTAATGCATACACCCAATTTGACAAAACTATCACATTACAACCCTCAGATCTAGAACTAGCTTATTGCATCCCCATTTGTAAAAAAGACGTCAATGATAAATTCAGAATAATATTTCATCGCAAAATTAAAATACTAGAAGGACATCATTTCACACAATGTATCATAGACGATGTGCATATTATGAAAATACCTTCGTCGGTTTTGAATTTGTTGATTAAATTTTCTTTCCAGTTTGACATTGACGTCTTTGTTGATAATGGGGAATGCAATCAGCTAGTTCTAGAAAGTGTTGTAATGTGATAGTTACACATATTACCGGTATGTATTGAGTAATTAAGCGAAGGAATTAACTTTATTTTTTATTTCTTACGTTATTTCATTAGCTTTTTCTATGTAGGGTGAGCATGAAGCTCAAAATAGACATATCCCTGAATGGATCAGGTCATTTCTCGAAAGATCTTTTTCCAGGTCCAACACATCACTTCCCAAACAATGAGATAAATATGTACTGCATCAGCTGCGACAATTCCCTTTGCCAGCATTGTGTTGAAACAGGTCGTAATGCAGACGACCCAGTCCTTCGGGTTTATAACAATGTTTACAAGGATGTTGTCCCGGTAGAATCAATGAACAAGTATTTTGACTTCAAATAAGTTCATGTATGCTTCCATTAATTTGCTACTAAACATGAGGTAAATTGAAGCATGACAAGTACAACGAATGCTTTTTTTGTTTACCTCTTGTAGTGTAATCGCTAGCAGATGAAGATTCTGATCTTTGTTACACTTGTATTCACGTTCCTCGTTCTCCCAACAATCTGTGTGAGCCTATATGGACAACACGATATTTCACGAGACGTTCTGCATTTGGATGAATGTTAGAGAGAGAACTAAGGTTCCTACGCATGTGATCTCTTGCACTGATTTAATGTGAAGTTGTCTGTATTTATATATAAACTTCTAGCATACTTCATTGTACCCTCTGGTATTTTTGTCAATTAGAGAGCATCCCTTAGGGCGCTTCACGTACTTTTCTACCATCTCCCACTCGATCTGTTGGATTGCTAACAGCTCTGCTAGTCTCTATCTCTCCTACCAAAAAATCTAAAAAGTATTGTGCGGCCGCTGAGAGCACCTGCATTTCGGGACTTTCTTCACCAAGCTCATCATGAGCCAGTAGTTGGCGTGCTCAACCTCCAAAGAAAATGGTAAAGCACACTTTAACTCTCGTATTTCCCAAATATGCTCAGGTGTCATCTCATAGACCGCTTGCATATCTAGTCCCTTAGACAACGCATTAGTACGTCTACCCTACTACCTTAATTGTCATATCTTTCGGGATTCCACATGAATCTAGTAGGTGCGTCCAATGAATAAGACATGGTACGATTAACTAACGATCTTCCCCTTATCCATGTGTTGGTTAGATTCGGATTTATTTCTTTCCCAGCAATGTCCGAAGGTCGAATCATCCCATCACTGTAAGGCGGCATGCCAAAGTAGCACCACCAACCCGTCACTTTACGACGGGGATAATTGGTGTTGGGAGCATACATTGAAAATAGGAGGCTCATACGGCTAGGAGTTCTTTTGGACTAATCTACTCACCACCTCGTGTCGCTCTTTAGCACGTGTTTGGGTAATACACACCATAGTGTTTGGACTCCCTCGGAGCGCATATATTATCTTATAAGGACCACTATGTGTATCCTTGTTTAGTCACGACCAAGACGACTAACCCGAGTACTGAAATGTGGCATTCTAAAATGTGCTGCAAAATCTTTCTCACATCTGGCTAACTATAAAGACTATACATGGTTTAGGGTACTCGCCATGTTCGAATGGTACCTATGCCAATAAAATATTGGACTCTATCCAATGTGACAAGTGAATCCGTCAAATCGGCATCATAGCTCGAATCGGGAATCAATCTCATCTTTTTTCATTATTTGTGGTGCCAAAAAAGGCGATCGCTTGAGTGAACCGATCTCTATGTGTGTGTGATATGTCATATGCTAGTACAGGAAATACAATATGTCATGCATATATCCAAAACAACATGCATAATAATCTACGTAAACCCAATTAAAATCCAAATATTGGTCTCTCAAATGTCTATCAGTCTGAAAACTAGAAACAAATCACCATCCACCGAGTAGTACATTCCTAGTATGACCGACAAAGATAACCTTCAAAATAGGTTTGTTCATAGGATCAGCTGTCATATGATTTATGGGAATATACTCCAAGACAATCTCTCATTTAGCTACCACTTTCCTGATGAAGTGATATTTTATCTCTATGTGTTTGGCTTTGCTATGGTATTTTTGGTCCGCATCAAATGCTATGGTCGCGATACTATCATAGTATAGGGTAACATGTATGTCAACTACACCCAGGCTAACAAGAAACATTTTCATCCAAACACACTCATGCACTGCGTCAGAATAGGAAACGTATTCTGCTTCCATGGTCGATAGAGCGGTGCAAGTTTGCTTGCTGCTTCTCCATGTAATGGCACCGCTACCCAACATGAACACGTAGTCTGAGGTGGATTTGCCTGCATCTAGGTCCCCACTCAAGTTAGCATAACTAGAGCCAACAAGTCGAAGCTCCGAGCTTCGCTAGCACATCACGCAATCTTTCGTTCATTTAATATATCGGAGTATCCTCTTACTGCCTTCCAGTGTCCAACACTTAGATTCAACTGATATCTGCTAACTAAAGCGAGATCATAGCATATGTAGGGTCTAGTATGCTATGGACATATGGTCCTTTTCATGGTGTGTCTTAGGGAACATTTCCATGCTAAGCTTCTGGCCATAAAAAGACAGGAGTATTGAGTGGTTTTGAGTCCAACATTTGTAAGCTTTCAAGTATCTTCTTGATGTACACCTCCTGCAACATTCAAGAAGTCTATTTAAAATATTCCTCATGATTAGAATCCTGGGAATGTAAATGGCTTCACCAATATCCTTCATCGGAAAACATAAGGATAACCACCACTTAGTGGTCTCGAGTAATCATGTGTAATTATTGGCCAATAGTATGTCATGTACATAAGGTGGCATGATCATAAATTTCTTCCTAGAGCATTTGACATACACACAGTGATCTTCATCGTCCATTGTAAACCCATAGGTAACAATATCCTCATGAAATCTTAAGTACCACTGACTCGAGGACTGTTTAAGACTATATATGGACTTAAGCAGTTTGCACACTTTGTGCTCCTGACCTTGGATCTCAAAGCCCCCCGGCTGAGTCATATAGATCTCCTCTGTGAGTTCTCCATTGAGAAATGATGTCTCTACATCCATCTTATATAACTCTAAGTTCATATTCGCTGCTATTACCAATACTAGGCGTGACCACTTGGTTTATAATTTTGGAATGGAATTAAGTCACTAATGTGACTTTGATGAAATGGAATTAAGTCACTAATATGAATGTGAAATAGGAAAAGAAACTTGGTTTATAATTTTGGAAAAATTGCTCAATATCATTGAAACATCTCTATCCAATAATTACTGCAATCAAACCATGTTTCTTTATCTTTCGTATTTTTCTTATCAATGAGCGACTCTTAACTGTTTTTAATATTTATTCCAAGTTCTTCTTTTCATTTTTTTCCATAATATTCATATTATAGTTGTTCGTAACACAAAGTGTACAATATTTCTACTCTTAAAGTACATACTAATTATTGTATTGTCATCTTCCTTGTGAAAACATTATGATCCATTAGAAATTTTAAGAATATTCAAATCATGTTTCTTTATCTTTCGGATTTTTCTTATCAATGAGAAATTCTTAACTGTCTTTAATATTTAATCCAAGTTCTTCTTTTCATTTTTTTTTAGAATATTCATATTATAGTTGTTTGTAACACAAAGTGTACAATATTCTTACTGCTAAAGTACAGACTAATTATTGTATTTTCATCTTCCTTGTCAAACATTATGATCCATTAAAAAATTTAAGAAATTCGTCTAACATAAAACTAACTGAGATAAAAATTGAAAGAAAATTAGTATGAAATAATTAGTGAAACACGTTTATCATAAAACTGCCAATGTCATTTACAGACATCTAGGAACTTAATTCGAGTTGTTACATTAGAATATGCATTTTACATATGTCTTAAGAATTAAAAATATTTCCAAAAAAAATTCTAACAAATTAATTTACATAAATTTCGAATTTGAATATGCGATAATGGTTATGTTATCAAATTTTATAACTATGCAATAATATACATAACTAAGAGTTCCTAGAATATTTTCTTTGAAAAGAATAAGATGAATTATAACTGAACTTCATGTACCTATATTATTTTTTTAACTTATTATGACATTAATATAAAATTAGTTGGGACGAAAGTTGAGGAAGTTTGCATGGATTAATATAAAAAAATTAATTTATACTCATATATTATACATCAATCTTAAACGAATCATCAAACATTAAAGTTATTGTGATGAAAGTTTAGAAATTAGCATTGACCAATTAGTGTGACAGACTTTAAGGAAAAAACTCTGTGACATTGTTTTCAAAAGTCACTAATGTATTTTGATACATGTAGATGTAATGATTTAAATATTTTTAGTATTAAGTGACTGCAACATATGTATTTAAGAATATAATTTATTCTCCTAATTAAAATAATATGATTACGTATAATTTTATTTACGTAGATGTTCAATTTGAATTTGAGATCATAATTGAAGTTATATATAATATGCATCAACTAAGAATTCATTAAATAATTACTTCTTATGAATATTAAGAAAAATTATTTATTTGTAGAATATATTTATTTTCATGTCATAAAATTAAGAATGAACATTGATTACTAATTTTAAATTATTATGATTTTCTCATGAGTTACCAAGAAAGTGTAACTTTAAAATTTAATGACAAAGCAATACATGAGTACATGTCTAAAAGTCATTGGTTGAATTTTACAAATGGCCACGTAGGATTACAAATGTCATATTCAAAATGATTATACATTGACAAATGCCAAACTGTGCTTTCACCTCAAGCCTTTTCTGCTTTTATATTATACATAAGATAAGGCGAATAGACGCAATTCTCATAACTGGAGAGAATGTCTCTTTATAGTCCACACCCTATTGTTGGGTGTAGCCTTTCACTACAAGAAAAGTAGTTTTTTGCGACGAATTTTTGGGACTGCTATTTATTCTCGTTTCAAAATAATTCAATTTTGACGAAAAAATACTACCGTCGCAAATGAGATGAATGAAATTAAGTCTAGTGTGATGAAACATAATTTCCTTTGCAAAAAGCACGACATCCATCACATTGGAATCTACAGACAGAACTTGTTGTTAGGATTAGATATGGTCTCCAGACTACATGGATCCTGCATGTTGGGGATATGAGGACTGAAAATATTATATTTGACTTAAGTAGCTCCTAAGGGCTCAAACCAAAAAAAAAAATCCTAAGGGGTTATGGTAAGGAAAGATACGTATAGTTTAAATTAATATGATAATGACAAGATTTTGATTGCTCATAACCCAAAGTTATGATTTATCCCCTGAAACTATGGTTATTATTTTGCAATTGACAACTATCCAGAAAAGGCTAAATTAGTTTCCATTTTATTACTTTACATGTAGAGATCTTCCAAAAAAAGGGTACATTTTATTTCAAACCTATAATTACTAAAACACTTTTAATATTTTAATATTAAAAATTATCATTTATGTCTCTGCTCGAATTTCTCAAACAAAATTTTGAATAGACAACTATAACATCTAAGAATACTTTTTATCATTATTTCTATTCGGTGTGGGCATTCGTTATTTCTAAATAAGCACATATGAGATAAACATATGCTAGAAGAATAAACGATGAATATAAATGTCTCATTGCTCACAAGATAAACATATGCTAGAAGAATACTTTTTATGTTGTGGATTGTATTACTTTTTGAGTTCCGCCACTTCTATTAAGCATCACCCTCCCGGTCTTGTCCTGAGCCGGATAAGGGGGTTGTTGCAGGTGGTATCAGAGCAGTTCTTTCCACTTAAGGGAATAAAACATGTAGGGTAACTGAAAATGAACATTGGGCAAGATAAAATACGGAAAAGCGGGGTATCTAGGGAGTTATTGTATACTTCCTCTTTGCATGATCACATGCTACTTTTTATCTGACATCATCATGTTGGGGCCCTAGTGCTGATTCACACCTATGTCTGTATTTCTATTTGTGGGCTACTCTCTGTGTATCTCGAGGAGATATGTCATGTGCTTGGTTGCTATTATATGTCCTCTGGTTGAGACATGTTCCTTAAGGACCTAATTTTTGAAAGTTCATGTTGATGCTTGTTAACGTGTGTTGCTTAAATCTTTCCCGCTAGTTTGAAATTAGACTAGGTTAATAATCCTATGTGACGTATTAGTGAACCTCGTAGAGTGTCCTTGTACTTAATTTTTATTGATGGCCTTCTAGGCATTATAGCATCAGCGATGACTCTAGAACCCGACACCCTAGTTATGATCCGAGCTTCGGGGACGAAGCTAATTTTTAGGGGGGAAGGATGTAATACTCTGTATTTTCACTAGGGGTAATATATTAATTTGATGCGTTAGTTAGTGTTGGGTTGCCAGTGATAGTTTGGGTATTTTTCGGGAATTTAATTGGACCGTAAGTTCGTGTGAGAATTTTAACTTTTCGCGATTTATTTTAATTTTTCTAGACGGCGATGCGATAACGACCACCGCATTAACCTTTATGTTTGCCACACCAAAATATTTCTCATTACCTATAATTTAATAAAATGAGAAAACCCACTTTTTTTTCTCCGTCTTCTTCTTTCTTTTTCTTCACGTCCACGAAACACACCACCGCCCTCACAATCAGCGCCACAAAGTTCACCGCCTCTCTTCCACCGCCCTCTTATTCTCTATAAAAACCAAACCCACCTCCCACCACGGCACATACAACCACCAAAGCCACCTCTACCTCCATTACCACCACCACCATCATCATCTTCATTACCGTCAAATCGCCACTACGATCGGCCATTTTCACCGGCACCAACACCATCACCTTTGTCACTCTCTGTCCCTCTATCTGTCTTGTTCTCTCCCAATCGAAGCAGCAGGAGAGGCAGCTAGAAGCAGCGACAGCAGCCAAAAGCCACCAAACCACCGCTGTTGTTTCTGTTGGAAACCACCAAGAAAGCACCACTCCCTCTTTCCGGTCACTCTCTCTTTCCCTTGTACCTTCTTTCTCTATTTCAACCTTAGTACCAGAAGACGAAGACAAAACAGAATCAGTAGCAACAACAGACGCAATTCCCGCCGCTGGAACTCAGTGAAAACCGACGAAGAACTCGGTCCAGAGCAACCGACTTCACTCACCCTGTGAAATCCGTGTGAAATCCAATAGTGCTTCGGGAGCTCTCATCCGCACCCAGAAGTGGCTGGAACATCGCCGTCGAACACCATCTACGGCCATGATTTTCGACGACTCGACCCTTCGCGTTCCTCGACCATTTCTCGTTGTTCTTCAGCTAGGTATGCTCTAAATCGTCTTCTTAGTTGTTTTGAGTTGTCACATCTTATTTTTAGAGACTGGATTTCAGCTTTGTTCGGGAGAAGATGTGGGTTCATCGTGTGTCCATATTGGGGGGGGTGCAAATTGTATTTTCTGAAATATTGGGGGAGTTAGCTGTCTCGTGTCTAAACTGTTGGGGGGCTGGTCATAGAATATGCATGAACTATTTATTGATTTGTTTAAACCTATCTCCTAAATCCTTCAAGAAAATAAAATGTAAACTTTGCAATGAAAATATGTTTGTAGTAATAATAAATCGTTTCCATAAAAATAAGTTAATAAAACGTTTGTATACATGTATATATATTCGGAAAATAATGTTGTTTGTTTGAATAAATAGTGTGCTTCAAATATTTTTGTAACAAATTTAACTTTTTTTAAATTGAACTTTGAGTTAATAGTAAAATAACTTTTAATAATCACCATAGTTCTTTTATATGATAGAAGTATATTTTCCTATTACTACTAGTGGTTATAAATAAATAGTTCTAATATTATTTTCTTATTCTAACCATTAGTTATAAGTGTCGTTTTACTTATTTAATATCAAGATTATTTCAAAAAAAATACTTCTTTATTTAAAAGACGGGTTCTGTCGGATAATTATAGCTGAATTTAGTATTTGACCCAGCCGAACAACCGAGTAGGGCTATGGTGCATTCTTTTATATAGAATTATTGTCGTTGTGACTATAGAATTGGTAATTGTGGATGAAAACTTAGCAAACAAGGACTCTGATCATACGTATGAGCCATATGCGATAATTGTTGTTGAATAAGGTGAGATTACATGCTTAGCCTAGCGTGCCTAGCTCTTTTCATGTCCGAATGTGATTTCTATTTTCTGTCTCAAATTATATACTTGTTTTTATTTGTTTATACTTTTCAAATATTTGAACTGTTGGCTACTGTTCTTGATAACTCTCACGTTATGATTAATAATCCGTAGATGACGTAAAGTGGAAAGGATTCGGATGTACCAGAACCAGTTTGGGTTTAATCCCCGGGGCACACGTCCCTAAATTCATTACGGGTGATGATTCCCTGGGGTTTTGTCCCAAAAGATATGGCACTACGTGCACCCCGACTCCTTTCTCCATAGGCTGGAGTACTGCTTCTAGATACCACTCATTTGATTGACGCACTTAGGAGGGTGTTGCAACACTTAAGGTCTAGAATGTGTGATGTGGTCATTGGTCTACCGTGGTACTGTGAAATGAATAAGTGATGATCTGACTTCCTGGCTGGCTTTATTATTATTAAGAGGCCCTTTGTTGGCAATACTATATCCGATTACTGTGCATCTCGATTGGATTATTGATTTCTTAATTGAGACGATTCTTAATTTGCACTGTTGTTTATTACGTTTCTACTCTGATAAAGTTTTACTTATTCTCTATCACTTTCATTTTATTTAACTTGTGTCCGAGCAGTTTATATTATCTTTCCTGTTTTACATGCTAAGGTGTAGCTCATTCAGTATGTATTGCTGACTTTGAAAACTGCGGTTCTTGTTGTTTTTTTCCCACCGCAGGTCTAGGATCTGGCGCGAGACTCACGTATACTGATAACGTCACAATTAATATCTAGTGTTGTTAGGTTATCGTGTAATAATAAGCATCTTTTGTATAAGATTCTAAGTTTAATGTTTAGTAGTATAAATTTTATGTTTTGGATTGTATTGCATTTGAGTTTTGCCACTTCTATTAAGCATCGCCCTCCCACTCTTGTCCCAAGTCGGATAAGGGGCTTGTTGCAACGTGAAATTTTTTTCCTTACTAATTGATTTTGTCCAATTTCATTGGTTGTAATAAAGTTATAATAAGGAATCATAATGTTGAATATTCAAGAGGGAGTCTTATGAATTACGAATTTGTGTTTTTAGTTTATATGCACCACGTTTTTTTAAGTCCTTATGATGATATTGACTGTGATCCCACTCTAATGCATTTATAGTAGGGCATATGTTCGATGATTAAATTCATATCAATACCCTCATATCTAAACTATAGTCTTTCTCTATTTCCAAACCCTGTGAACTCTACATGTTCAAAACATAAAATTATTTTTTATTATTTTAATGAACTCTTTGAATTTTAGCATTTGAAAAATTTTAATAATTTTAGGCAGGTGAGAAACGTAAATTTTACCCTCTTATAAGTAATACTTTAAATGTTTTTATATTACGAGAATCGTTTATTTTTTCTGGGTTCGTTTGTGTTATTCGAACTGTTTATTGACCACAGTTAGTAACTAGTAAGGTCATATATTCTAGTGAATATAGAGTTTCTTGTATATCAATTCGAACTATATGAAATAAATTACTTGTTTTAGGATTTTCCTATTTTGTATATGTGGGCTTGGGCTTTATTTACAACAACTACTATGAATTTTGGCTCTTGAAAGATAGGGTTTTTTAATCCTTGTTCCTATAAGAACTCCCATGCCGCCGCCCAGGGGATCCATGTATAAAACTCTCCCTCCCATGTACATACGTGCCCCTGGACGTTCTTGACAGGGTAATGGAGACATTAAATTGATCTCAAATATCTATGCTATCTCAATAGAAAGCACCCGACCTATTTTGAATTCCATGAGAAGAAATCATGGAGAAGAAGCAATGAATGACTACATTGAAAGGTATGCGCTCCTGTTGTTTGTATGAGGTTTTTTCTTTTCAATTATTTTAAGAAAAATACATTTGCGATCTTTGTTTGTTTCAACCATTGGAGTTTAGAATGAACTAAATATTACACATGCATTCTCTTTGCTTAGTTATGTTGAGATATCCTAGAAAAATGTTCAAAATTCAAGAGTTTTAGTACTAATCGATGAATAGCCTAACTGATTGAAGAGATTTTTAAAGAAGCGTTTGTTTGATACGATCATTGAGTATATTGGTGACAGTCCACATACTCTTTTACGGATCTTAATTATGTCGGATCCTCTTGAATATGTGCACTAAATTGACTCCCTCAATGATTTTAATTTGTATAAGATATCACATTCATTAATTTTTTGGTACGAAATCCTAACTCACTTATTCGATGATTTCGAAAGTAAGGATACACGCTTAAATCCTGACTGACTCATCTAAATATTTGTTTTCAAAGCTGATGCATATTCAGTTTATCTGTAGAGTTTTGTTTTGATCTACATGCTCATCCTTCTTAGAGATTTAACAGCATTGAAGGTAATGTATTCAGTATATAAATGTACTTGAAGTTAAAGTATATAGTTCATCATAAAATTTTATAAAACTCAAATCTACTTGAAATTTTTGAATAAGACCTAGTTAATCCATTAATAATTTACTTATTTCCTTTTTTAAGGTTACAATGAAGGTGTCATATTGCATGACATCCTATATACCGAAGGGATCCGGACATTTTATGTTGGAGATGTTTGGTTTCTGGTAATGTATGTTCTCTCATAATTTTCTATGTATTTTCATACGAGTTGTGATACATTACTTCTGTTTGAGATCATATCTAGAACGTTTCATTACTAAAGGTAACTGCTATACTTAAGAAAAGTCTCTACCACTGTGGTTGGTGCAAAAGTTGATGTTAATAATCATTTTCAAAGATACACATTTCTTTTTTACCACATTACGACTACACATATTATGCTTAACAAGAAGTTTAAAGAACATTGAATAACATGTATAAGAGAGTTACACTTTCCTTTTTTGCTCACAGAATCACAAAATTACATAACTATCGTAGTAGTAGTTTCAGAAGCTACTGGTCTCCACAAAAACACAACCAAACACACTATTAAATTGATATTTTGATTGAATGAATAATAATGTGTTTAAATATAAAGAAATAAACCCTAACCTACACGGTTGAACTCAACTGGTCGGTAATGAACCGAGTAGAAAACCCGATATATAACAATATAATTAAATTTATAATAAAACATACTACTAACGCTGTACGTGATCCTTAGGGTATTTGGGCGGGTGACATTCTCAATGTTCCCGTCTCAGTGTCGTGTCCTTGTGTGGTTACGTATCTATATTAGCTTCCCCCCACCCCCGCGCGGTTGACTATCACATTGTCCTAAAGGCGAAAGAAAGACCGATGGAAGCCTAATTCCGCTTTCGTCAGTCCCTACAAGACCACACATGAGTCCCCATGCTTTCCATCGACATAGACCGTGTCTACCGTCCGAGCTATTGGAGCCATTCCACTCCTTGAACAACCTTTTATCCCTGTAACTCTAAATGAACAGTTCACTACAGAACTTGTTCCCATGGAGGATAATATCAACCTGCCCACATGTAGTATCGCAATGGGGACATTCCTCATTATCCACATTAACCGTCACCTTAAGCGGTAATTACAATTCTTCTACAAACTCTGGATGAATAAAATTGTGTGAGCACCCGTTTTAAATTAGGACAGACACATCGCGGCCTGTTTTGATCCCTCGAATCCATAAAGAACTGTACTGGTCTATGTTGTCTGTGGTATAAAAACTATAAGGATCTGCAGCAATGATGAGCTCGTGCGGCAGCTGATCCCCATTGTCGCAACCCATAAGTAGAAACTTTCTTTCGCGCTTGTGACCGCATAAATACTTTTGATCGGAGTCGTAACATAAGGCTTGTCTCTTTCTTTCTTGTTGCTCGGCTAGAGAAATTTGCCAAATTGGCAGTGTGGACCCAACTGTGGGAGAAGTTTTATTAGGTGTCGTTTTAGTGGAACTAGGCTGAGAAACTGCGGGTGTATTAAGCGTTTCGGACGCTGACGTGATTACTTCTAACTCCTTGGATAGTCAAAATGATTCAGCCAGGAATGATGTTTGCGCAACTCCAACTTGCGTCGCAGTGGTGGCTGGAGAATGGCGAAAAACATAGAGATAAGTTGGTAATCTGGCGCCGGTCCTATTTTATTGAACAACTTCTCAAAATCATCTTTATAAGAGAGAACAGTAGTTTGATTTTTTAATTGGGATAACTATCCAGAAAAATCGTGATAGTAATTTGGGTCAAAACGGACCATGACCTCCTCCAAAAAAATATAGTTCATGTTAGAAAACTGAAACTGCGTTGCCGATACCCAAAACAATAGGCGGCATCACCGTCCAGCAAAACTCCCACTAACTGAATTCGATCAACTGACGGAATCTGAAAATACTGTAAGTACTGCTCTACTTTAAAAATTCAAAGTGCGGGGATCGAGACCTGAAAACTTTGGCGCGTCAACGCTCAATTTGTGATTGCGGGCGTTCGTTCCCCATTAATCGGTGTAGTGGCCCAAGCCGCCTAGTGGATACGCCGTCTACTGGGGAGGCGATTATTGGTACGGACTGCTGCTGATAATTCGGCTGTTGTCCGTACTGACAGTGGTTGGGTAGTTGTGTGTAGCAGTCCACGGTAGCTGACCTGTAGGTGGTTTATGGGACTAAGCCGGATTCGGTTTGGTTATTGTGATGGGTCGGACGGGGGATTGGGTCACCCAAGTATTTGGGTAGGACCCAAGGGGGCTTTGAACCCAAGTAAAGATGTTTTGCTTGAAAAACTGTCCCAAGATCACCACTGTATGGTGCAAAGCTTTGGCGGGGCTGAAGGCACGCTGTTTGCGTTGGTAGTGGCGAGCAGCGGTCTAGTCGGGAGGCGCAACTGCGATTATCGTAGCGCTTGGAGGGATGCGACAAAACCGGTCGTAATTGTCAATTGCAGCTGCTGTGGTGTCGGATATTGGGTCTGCTGAGTGGAGCTCGCCTGCGCTAGGGCTGCTGGCGATTCCTGGTGGATGGCAGCTGTTAGCGGCGTAGAGAGGGACGGCTAGTTGCCACTAGTCTGATCCGATGGCTGATCGTATCATGCTTCGAGTGCGACCAATTTGTTCTCATGATCGCCCATTCGGTTCTCTAGTTGGGAAATTGCACAAGCAACCGTTCGCCAAGAGTTGCGGAAATTCCTTATTCGTTTTTCGTGACGAATGCACCAGTTGGTTGTGGTGATTTGCAATGAAAGCACTAATTATTGGGGTTTAACGTAGTAGCACGTCGAGAAGCAACTGGTATCCACACAAACACGAACATAACTAAACACACTACTAAATTGATATTTTGATTGAATGAAAAATAGCTATGCGTCTATAACTGTTTAAATAAAAGGATAATAAACCATAACCTAGACAGTTCGACTCAACGGTTTGGGAAAGAGCCGACAAGAGAAGTCTACAACGTAATTAAATTAGTGATAAAACATACTACTACGAGTGACATAATCCTTTAAGGTATTTAAGTGGTGATGTTCTCGAGTCCCCGTCCCTGTGTCATGTCCTGGTGTGGATACGCATCCGTATTATTGTAATATTTTAATATCCGTAAGATTGAATAAAAGAAAGGTAACTTTACTAGTGATAGATAAAGCAAGAATCAGAAAAATCTGCTTACCAGAATAGAAGTTCAAGAAGTTTGCTTGTTTTCTCTTAAATTGAAAAAACTGTGATGTTTAGGTGCAAAGGATGGACAAAAAATAGAAATTATTTTCTCAGTGAGAGAGTGTTAGTGTTGATCCAATAGTTCCCTTCTGTTGGTACGTAGAATGGAATAAGTTAAAGTCAAATATTTGCTTTTCCTGCCTTAAGTAAGAAATGTGATACAAAACTAATAAACATCTCTTCCAAAATCACCTTTGATGAGAAAAAAAAAATGTCTGTAAATAACCATCTCTGATATGTATTCTCTCAAAACGTTGAAGTGAGGGACGTTGATGTAAGGTTTTGAAACTTTTCTTTATTAGGAACTATTTCAGTCATTATCACTTTCACGAGCATATTGAGAAAATGTCACGTAGAGTCTTCTGCTTGAAAGTCAAAAGCTTTGCTCAGAAATGAATTTTTATACAAGCAATATAGGTGATCTCTATACCTTCAAAGAAGAAGAAGAAGAAGAAAGAAAGAAAGAAAACAAAAGAAAAATATATACCAAAGGAATAAACTGCCCTCAAGATTACCATATATTAAAAAAACAATGTCTTTATACAATCACATCAAAAGCTAGAAGGGCGAGGGTATTGATTGTAGCCAATGTTGGCAATGGTGGGGACGGGAAGGTGCAAGAGTTTCTCAGTTTCATTGGTATAGTGGAACCAACATATTATGCCTACTTCTAGGTCTGATGATATGTTGGTCTTAGGTAGACCTGGTAACACGGGCGGGTTAGTTGGATTTAGTTTTAGTTATATTTAGTTCCCTAAGAGTTTTAGGGAACTTTTTGGGGTTAATCTATAACGGTCAAGAGCAGCAAGCTATAAAGCTTTTACAGTCTATTCAGGATGACAGAAACCCTGTAACAAACCGCTCAGGTCCGGGTGCCCTGAGTGATTAAAGCGATTGGAACCTCAATCGAATTATCAGACAAATAGTAATGAGCTGGAGTAGTAAGCTAGATTAGTTAAGTGGTCGGACTGTTTTGGTTCTGGTTCAATTGTTACACATCAAATGAATTTCTTATTTTCACTGCACATAGCACCAACTTTGAAAAACGGAAGATTTCTTTTGAAAGATATTTGTATTGTCTGAAAAAATTCACCAAGATGTGTTTAACATCTAGTCACTATGTTTTTAAGAAGATAGGAAATCAAATGTTGACATGATCAATACCAAAAGTTTTCTAAAGAGCTAGAGGAGTAGGAAAACCAATCACTACATTGCAGCCCTGTGAGAGACACCTTTTCTTGGCCTCTTACGCCTTGTCTGTGGTGGTTCAGGATTCCCAGCATGAACGTCTGGTTCCACACCATGTGTGCTTCTTGAAATTGCTTCAACCTGAAGATCGTAATTTTTCAGCAAACAAGATAGTATTGGAAGGGAAAATTTGAGATACGGTTGCATATTCGTCTAACCTTACACGCTACAGAACAATAGCAGTTAAACTTTTGCTTCAGTACCCTCTTGCAGATGTCACATGTGGCCTTGTTACGAGCTTCGGAGCCATTGTGGGGTAGAGGATTCAGCGGTACCAGCAGTTTTTTGTTTTTCTTGTATGCCTGAGTGCATCAACAGAAAAGGGAAAAACAGTTAAATGTCAGAGAGAATTTGCTTGTCTTCACATAGTTTCATTCTAAGCTGATATGTCTGATGCTAGTTACTCTAAAGATTTGTAAGCTCCTTTGAGAGTACTGCACCATGGTAGTGTAACTTATGATGTTTAACGTGGTAGACCCTCCGTAGATTGTAGTGAGGAATGACATAACTAAATGTAGTCTGACTAAGATTATCTTTTTAATGTCTGTGCTACCACTTGGTAAGCGTAAATGATAAAAAATATATCTCTGTATGTTGTTTACTCAAAAAAAAAAGAATGATTTCTTTCATGACCAGATTGTGTATTCTTGATGACGTTCACATAAAGACATTTGATCACATATGTTGTTTGATCCGAAACAGCAGGATGAGAATTTGAATTACTCCTTGATCTTCTAGCTCATCCTGTATTCACTTCAAATTTTCAGGTGGAGGTCTCTCGAAAGGTGATTTCCTATGCTGATTTGCAAGGTTAGTCTTGCTCTGAAGGTAAGATTGTGCTGCTCAACGTGTTATTGAAAATATATTAAGTTTCGTAGCTATTTAGTGTCTTTTTATTTGGGACAAACTGTAGACTTCTGCCACATGGTTTTCTTGCCTATTGTCCTATTCAAAAGAAATACTTCCACCATTTCTTATGTAATGTCCTAGTTTGAATTTTCAACCCGTAACTCGGTCACTTAGACTCGGTGATTTAGATGGCAAAAGGATAAAAAAAAATTAGAAATTTTTCCATGGTATAGTAGAGTGATGTTTACTCTACAAGACCATGCAACGATTACCACATTCTTGTATCGTTTTGCTAATCAAATAACTTGGTCAAAGAGACCCAATAAATAGTGACAAAAAGTGAAATAGGTTGTTCCTAAAGAAACATACACAGGCACCAAAAAGGTTCTAATCAAGACCAAAACTGATTAGATTTTTAAGACAGATAAATATATACTTATATGATGTGAAGTTATGTTTTCTTGGGATAAGAGAAGTTTTTATGGACAAAGAATGTTGATGGAAACATACCTGAATTCCTTTGCAGTCAAAGTACTTGTTTATGGCTTTTGGTAGGACAGCATCCTTGCGACAAAGTTTGTAAACCCGAAGGACTGGGTGATCTGCATGACGACCTGTTTCAACGCAGTACTGGCAAAAGGAGTTGCTGCAGCTAATGCAGTACCTGTTTGTCACATTCTTTGAGAAGTGATGTGTTGGACAGGGTTCGGAAAATGATTTTCCCAGAAATGACCTTATCCAGACAGGGTTACGGGTATTTTGTGATTCATGCTCAGCCTACATAGAAAAAGCTTTTCAGCTAATGAAATAATGTAAGATTTACGATATATATTAGATCCACTTCGTTACTAACTTTATTGGTTAGGAAAATTGATTTTACTCATGACAAAGTTTCATAAGAATTTGACTAAAAGATGACTGAGCAAGCCGCCTACTGCTAATCTATGGTGTAAGATGCTTAGCTACTCTCAAGACCTCATGTGCACGCTCTAGAAATGTTGGCAGCAGGGTTTAGAGACACAACAACTCGGATCCGAAAAGAACTATCTTGGACTATAAGTCAAAATTTGGAATCTGGCCTCACAATCACGTAAGTCCTGTAATACCTGATGCCAAGCTGAGATACAACTCTATTAACTCAAAGTTTAGCACCTTGCTTCAGAAAAGATTGTGGGACGTTTGAAGAACTTCCCTCTAGCATACACGATTTAAGTAGTTTTCCCATCAGCTTCTTAGGTGGTACACCTAGGAAGTTGGATTAAGGCTTTCAAGAACACATAACTTGTATTTATAAAGTTTAAAAAATAGTGCATGTGTTGCATAACTTTAATGTTTATTTGATTTCTGTACTCCATAGCATCTCATGAAGCTGAACTTGAATTTAAGGTCGAGTATCAAGATATACATCGTTCTGTTAATTAGTTCAAGTTGTTAACATGGGATTGATCAAACAAAAATTATTTTGAAAACTTGATTAGAGAAGTTAGAGTTGCTCACGATAGAAGAGGGATTGTAGGTGAATTTCAGAAAAATTACATACCAGTCTAGTTGTGGAGGAACTCATTTTCGCAAAGTCCACAGGAGAAGCAACAGAAGAGAGATTATTTGCTAGGTGAGTGTTGAAGGGTTATAGAAGTTGGAAATTAAGTCCGAGTCCTTATTTGGAGACTAAAGAATTTCTTTTAATGCATGTGCCGTTGCTTTCAATTTTGCATTCTTCCCTTTAAAATGTTTCCCGACATGTTTTTCTAGAAAATAATAGCATCTTTTTTATAATCATACAACGAAATGGAGAATCCCACATGAGCTGTGAAATTACAGGGCCAAGTAAAATTGATGACACATAGCATTTCCCATTTAATAATTAAATAGTAAAAGACAAATTTCATTTTGGTTAATGATTCGTAATACATGTAATGAATAAAATAATATTTTATTATTGGAGCTCGAATTAAATAATTAATTTTAATGAGCTGTCAGTCTTACCGGAGAATTATACTTACATACCTTACAACAAATTAAGGATAAATGACCGTTTCTTCTTTGTACTTCAAATTTATTCATATGCTTCACGACCGTAGATTTTTTTATGACCCTCAATGTATTAGGAATGAAATTGAGAAAAGCCCAGATTATATAAATTACAAATGAGCTTAATAAGGAAGGAAAGATAAGTTTTGTCCTTGTCGATCTCACTAAGCAAAGAAGGAAAAGCAGTTAATTACTTCTATTTTTTTCTAGAAAAACATCTTAGGTGAAATTCAAAAGGGGGGAATGCAAAATTCATAGCAATGGCACAAGCATTGAAAGAAATTTGTTAGTCTCCAAACAAGGACTCGGACCTACTTTCCAACTTCTATAACCCATCGACACTTTCCCACGAATAATCTCTTTTCTGTTACTTTCCTGTTGGGCATCCCGAAAACGAGTTCCTCCACACCTAGAGTGGTATGTAATATTTCTGAAACTCACCAACAGTCTCTTTTTTACTGCTACTAAGTTGAATTTCTCTTATCACACTTTTAAATTAACTTTTGATTGATCAGTCCCATCTTAGCAATTTAAACTTAATTAACCGAGTGATGTATACGTTGATACGCTACTCAAAATTCAAGTTCAACGTCATCGTATGTTATATGAGTACAGGAGTCAAAGTAACATTGATGTCAACATACGAACTATGTTTTTAAAATTGTGAAAAAGTTGTTCTTAAAGCCTTAATCTAGCTTCTTAGTGTTCCGCATCAGAAACTGATCGGGAAGCTACATATCCAGTGTAGGCTAGAAGGAAGAATCTTTAAAAATCCTGCATTTTATTCTGAAGGATTTGTTCATACTTGCCGGGATTTACAAAAGCAAGGAGCTGACTTGGTGTTGGAGTTGTATACGGGCTTGGCATTAGTTATGAAAGGACTCTAAATGATTGTGAGGCCAGATTCTAAATTTTTACATATAAGTCAAAAAATTATGGAGGTTATTTGCAGATCTCAGCCGTTGTGGCACTATATGCTCCGACTTACATTCCTAGAGCGCTCACACGTGGTCTCAAGCAAATTCTTAAAAACAAGTTCTTTTTGTCAGTAGTAAAATCAGCTTTCCTAACAAACAAAGTAAGTAAAGAAGATAGGCTTAATTATTTAATGCATACACCCAATTTGACAAAACTATCACATTACAACCCTCAGATCTAGAACTAGCTTATTGCATCCCCATTTGTAAAAAAGACGTCAATGATAAATTCAGAATAATATTTCATCGCAAAATTAAAATACTAGAAGGACATCATTTCACACAATGTATCATAGACGATGTGCACATTATGAAAATACCTTCGTCGGTTTTGAATTTGTTGATTAAATTTTCTTTCCAGTTTGACATTGACGTCTTTGTTGAAAATGGGGAATGCAATCAGCTAGTTCTAGAAAGTGTTGTAATGTGATAGTTACACATATTGGCGGTATGTATTGAGTAATTAAGCGAAGAAATTAACTTTATTTTTTATTTCTTACGTTATTTCATTAGCTTTTTCTATGTAGGGTGAGCATGAAGCTCAAAATAGACATATCCCTGACTGGATCAGGTCATTTCTCGGAAGATCTTTTTCCAGGTCCAACACATCACTTCCCAAACAATGAGATAAATATGTACTGCATCAGCTGCGACAATTCCCTTTGCCAGCATTGTGTTGAAACAGGTCGTAATGCAGACGACCCAGTCCTTCGGGTTTATAACAATGTTTACAAGGATGTTGTCCCGCTAGAAGCAATGAACAAGTATTTTGACTTCAAATAAGTTCATGTATGCTTCCATTAATTTGCTACTAATCATGAGGTAAATTGAAGCATGAAAAGTACAACGAAAGCTTTTTTTGTTTACCTCTTGTAGTGTAATCGCTAGCAGATGAAGATTCTGATCTTTGTTACACTTGTATTCACGTTCCTCGTTCTCCCAACAATCTGTGTGAGCCTATATGGACAACACGATATTTCACGAGACGTTCCGCATTTGGATGAATGTTAGAGAGAGAACTAAGGTTCCTACGCATGTGATCTCTTGCACTGATTTAATGTGAAGTTGTCTGTATTTATATATAAACTTCTAGCATACTTCATTGTACCCTCTGGTATTTTTGTCAATTACAGAGCATCCCTTAGGGCGCTTCACGTACTTTTCTACCATCTCCCACTCGATCTGTTGGATTGCTAACAGCTCTGCTAGTCTCTATCTCTCCTACCAAAAAATCTAAAAAGTATTGTGCGGCCTTGTTGTGCGGCCGCTGAGAGCACCTGCATTTCGGGACTTTCTTCACCAAGATCATCATGAGCCAGTAGTTGGCGTGCTCAACCTCCAAAGAAAATGGTAAAGCACACTTTAACTCTCGTATTTCCCAAATATGCTCAGGTGTCATCTCATAGACCGCTAGCATATCTAGTCCCTTAGACAAAGCATTAGTACGTCTACCCTACTACCTTAATTGTCATATCCTTCTGGATTCCACATGAATCTAGTAGGTGCGTCCAATGAATAAAACATGGTACGATTAACTAACGATCTTCCCCTTATCCATGTGTTGGTTAGATTCGGATTTATTGCTTTCCCAGCAATGTCCGAAGGTCGAATCATCCCATCATTGTAAGGCGGCATGCCAAAGTAGCACCACCAACCCGTCACTTTACGACGGGGATAATTGGTGTTGGGAGCATACATTGAAAATAGGAGGCTCATACGGCTAGGAGTTCTTTTGGACTAATCTACTCACCACCTCGTGTCGCTCTTTAGCACGTGTTTGGGTAATACACACCATAGTGTTTGGACTCCCTCAGAGCGCATATATTATCTTATAAGGACCACTATGTGTATCCTTGTTTAGTCACGACCAAGACGACTAACCCGAGTACTGAAATGTGGCATTCTAAAATGTGCTGCAAAAGCTTTCTCACATCTGGCTAACTATAAAGACTATACATGGTTTAGGGTACTCGCCATGTTTGAATGGTACCTATGCCAATAAAATATTAGACTCTATCCAATGTGACAAGTGAATCCGTCAAATCGGCATCATAGCTCGAATCGGGAATCAATCTCATCTTTTTTCATTATTTGTGGTGCCAAAAAAGGCGATCGCTTGAGTGAACCGATCTCTATGTGTGTGTGATATGTCATATGCTAGTACAGGAAATACAATATGTCATGCATATATCCAAAACAACATGCATAATAATCTATGTAAACCCAATTAAAATCAAAATATTGGTCTCTCAAATGTCTATCAGTCTGAAAACTAGAAACAAATCACCATCCACCGAGTAGTACATTCCTAGTATGACCGACAAAGATAACCTTCAAAATAGGTTTGTTCATAGGATCAGCTGTCATATGATTTATGAGAATATACTCCAAGACAATCTCTCATTTAGCTACCACTTTCCTGATGAAGTGATACTTTATCTCTATGTGTTTGGCTTTGCTATGGTATTTTTGGTCCGTATCAAATGCTATGGTCGCGATACTATCATAGTATAGAGTAACATGTATGTCAACTACACCCAGGCTAACAAGAAACATTTTCATCCAAACACACTCATGCACCGCGTCAGAATAGGAAACGTATTCTGCTTCCATGGTCGATAGAGCGGTGCAAGTTTGCTTGCTGCTTCTCCATGTAATGGCACCGCTACCCAACATGAACACGTAGTATGAGGTGGATTTGCCTGCATCTAGGTCCCCACTCAAGTTAGCATAACTAGAGCCAACAAGTCGAAGCTCCGAGCTTCACTAGCACAACACGCAATCTTTCGTTCATTTAATATATCGGAGTATCCTCTTACTGCCTTCCAGTGTCCAACACTTAGATTCAACTGATATCTGCTAACTAAAGCGAGATCATAGCATATGTAGGGTCTAGTATGCTATGGACATATGGTCCTTTTCATGGTGTGTCTTAGGGCACATTTCCATGCTAAGCTTCTGGCCATAAAAAGACAGGAGTATAGAGTGGTTTTGAGTCCAACATTTGTAAGCTTTCAAGTATCTTCTTGATGTACACCTCCTGCAACATTCAAGAAGTCTATTTAAAATATTCCTCATGATTAGAATCCTGGGAATGTAAATGGCTTCACCAATATCCTTCGTCGGAAAACATAAGGATAACCACCACTTAGTGGTCTCGAGTAATCATGTGTAATTATTGGCCAATATTATGTCATCTACATAAGGTGGCATGATCATAAATTTCTTCCTAGAGCATTTGACATACACACAGTGATCTTCATCGTCCATCGTAAACCCATATGTAACAATATCCTCATGAAATCATAAGTACCACTGACTCGAGGACTGTTTAAGACTATATATGGACTTAACCAGTTTGCACACTTTGTGCTCCTGACCTTGGATCTCAAAGCCCCCCGGCTGAGTCATATAGATCTCCTCTGTGAGTTCTCCATTGAGAAATGATGTCTCTACATCCATCTTATATAACTCTAAGTTCATATTCGCTGCTATTACCAATACTAGGCGTGACCACTTGGTTTATAATTTTGGAATGGAATTAAGTCACTAATATGACTTTGATGAAATGGAATTAAGTCACTAATATGAATGTGAAATAGGAAAAGAAACTTGGTTTATAATTTTGGAAAAATTGCTCAATATCATTGAAACATCTCTATCCAATAATTACTGCAATCAAACCATGTTTCTTTATCTTTCGTATTTTTCTTATCAATGAGCGACTCTTAACTGTTTTTAATATTTATTCCAAGTTCTTCTTTTCATTTTTTTCCAGAATATTCATATTATAGTTGTTCGTAACACAAAGTGTACAATATTTCTACTCTTAAAGTACATACTAATTATTGTATTGTCATCTTCCTTGTGAAAACATTATGATCCATTAGAAATTTTAAGAATATTCAAATCATGTTTCTTTATCTTTCGGATTTTTCTTATCAATGAGAAATTCTTAACTGTCTTTAATATTTAATCCAAGTTCTTCTTTTCATTTTTTTTTTAGAATATTCATATTATAGTTGTTTGTAACACAAAGTGTACAATATTCTTACTGCTAAAGTACAGACTAATTATTGTATTTTCATCTTCCTTGTCAAACATTATGATCCATTAAAAAATTTAAGAAATTCGTCTAACATAAAACTAACTGAGATAAAAATTGAAAGAAAATTAGTATGAAATAATTAGTGAAACACGTTTATCATAAAACTGCCAATGTCATTTACAGACATCTAGGAACTTAATTCGAGTTGTTACATTAGAATATGCATTTTACATATGTCTTAAGAATTAAAAATATTTCCAAAAAAAATTCTAACAAATTAATTTACATAAATTTCTAATTTGAATATGCGATAATGGTTATGTTATCAAATTTTATAACTATGCAATAATATACATAACTAAGAGTTCCAAGAATATTTTCTTTGAAAAGAATAAGATGAATTATAACTAACTTCATGTACCTATATTATTTTTTTAACTTATTATGACATTAATATAAAATTAGTTGGGACGAAAGTTGAGGAAGTTTGCATGGATTAATATAAAAAAATTAATTTATATTCATATATTATACATCAATCTTAAACGTATCATCAAACATTAAAGTTATTGTGATGAAAGTTGAGAAATTAGCATTAACCAATTAGTGTGACAGACTTTAAGGAAAAAACTCTGTGACATTGTTTTCAAAAGTCACTAATGTATTTTGATACGTGTAGATGTAATGATTTAAATATTTTTAGTATTAAGTGACTGCAACATATGTATTTAAGAATATAATTTATTCTCATAATTAAAATAATATGATTACGTATAATTTTATTTACGTAGATGTTCAATTTGAATTTGAGATCGTAATTGAAGTTATATATAATATGCATCAACTAAGAATTCATTAAATAATTACTTCTTATGAATATTAAGAAAAACTATTTATTTGTAGAATATATTTATTTTCATGTCATAAAATTAAGAATGAACATTGATTACTAATTTTAAATTATTATGATTTTCTCATGAGTTACCAAGAAAGTGTAACTTTAAAATTTAATGACAAAGCAATACATGAGTACATGTCTAAAAGTCATTGGTTGAATTTTACAAATGGCCACGTAGGATTACAAATGTCATATTCAAAATGATTATACATTGACAAATGCCAAACTGTGCTTTCACCTCAAGCCTTTTCTGCTTCTATATTATACATAAGATAAGGCGAATAGACGCAATTCTCATAACTGGAGAGAATGTCTCTTTATAGTCCACACCCTATTGTTGGGTGTAGCCTTTCACTACAAGAATGTCTCGTTTCAAAATAATTCAATTTTGACGAAAAAATACTGCCGTCGCAAATGAGATGAATGAAATTAAGTCTAGTGCGATGACACATTATTTCCTTTGCAAAAAGCACGACATCCATCACATTGGAATCTATAGACAAAACTTGTTGTTAGGATTAGATATGGTCTCCAGACTACATGGATCCTGCATGTTGGGGATATGAGGACTGAAAATATTATATTTGACTTAAGTAGCTCCTAAGGGCCCAAACCAAAAAAAAATCCTAAGGGGTTATGGTAAGGAAAGATACGTATAGTTTAAATTAATATGATAATGACAAGATTTTGATTGCTCATAACCCAAAGTTATGATTTATCCCCTGAAACTATGGTTATTATTTTGCAATTGACAACTATCCTGAAAAGGCTAAATTAGTTTCCATTTTATTACTTTACATGTAGAGATCTTCCAAAAAAAGGGTACATTTTATTTCAAACCTATAATTACTAAAACACTTTTAATATTTTAATATTAAAAATTATCATTTATGTCTCTGCTCAAATTTCTCAAACAAAATTTTGAATAGACAACTACAACATCTAAGAATACTTTTTATCATTATTTCTATTCGGTGTGGGCATTCGTTATTTCTAAATAAGCACATATGAGATAAACATATGCTAGAAGAATAAACGATGAATATAAATGTCTCATTTCTCACAAGATAAACATATGCTAGAAGAATGCTTTTTATGTTGTGGATTGTATTACTTTTTGAGTTCCGCCACTTCTATTAAGCATCACCCTCCCGGTCTTGTCCTGAGCCGGATAAGGGGGTTGTTGCAGGTGGTATCAGAGCAGTTCTTTCCACTGAAGGGAATAAAACCTATAGGGTAACTGAAAATAAACATTGGGCAAGATAAAATACGGAAAAGCGGGGTATCTAGGGAGTTATTGTATACTTCCTCTTTGCATGATCACATGCTACTTGTTATCTGACATCATCATGTTGGGGCCCTAGTGCTGATTCACACCTATGTCTGTATTTCTATTTGTGGGCTACTCTCTGTGTATCTCGACGAGATATGTCATGTGCTTGGTTGCTATTATATGTCCTCTGGTTGAGACATGTTCCTTAAGGACCTAATTTTTGAAAGTTCATGTTGATGCTTGTTAACGTGTGTTGCTCAAATCTTTCCCGCTAGTTTGAAATTAGACTAGGTTAATAATCCTATGTGACGTACTAGTCAACCTCGTATAGTGTCCTGGTACTTAATTTTTATTGATGGCCTTCTAGGCATTATAGCATCAGCGATGACTCTAGAACCCGACACCCTAGTTATGATCCGAGCTTCGGGGACGAAGCTAATTTTTAGGGGGGAAGGATGTAATACTCTGTATTTTCACTAGGGGTAATATATTAATTTGATGCGTTAGTTAGTGTTGGGTTGCGAGTGATAGTTTGTGTATTTTTCGGGAATTTTATTGGACCGTAAGTTCGTGTGAGAATTTTAACTTTTCGCGATTTATTTTAATTTTTCTAGATGGCGATGCGATATTGACCACCGCATTAACCCTTATGTTTGCCACACCAAAATATTTCTCATTACCTATCATTTAATAAAATGAGAAAACCCACCTTTTTTTCTCCGTCTTCTTCTTTCTTTTTCTTCACGTCCACGAAACACACTACCGCCCTCACAATCAGCGCCACAAAGTTCACCGCCTCTCTTCCACCGCCCTCTTATTCTCTATAAGAACCAAACCCACCTCCCACCACGGCACATACAACCACCAAAGCCACCTCTACCTCCATTACCACCACCACCATCATCATCTTCATTACCGTCAAATCGCAACCACGATCGGCCATTTTCACCGGCACCAACACCATCACCTCTGTCACTCTCTGTCCCTCTATCTGTCTTGTTCTCTCCCAATCGAAGCAGCAGGAGAGGCAGCTAGAAGCAGCGACAGCAGCCAAAAGCCACCAAACCACCGCTGTTGTTTCTGTCGGAAACCACCAAGAGAGCACCACTCCCTCTGTTTCCGGTCACTCTCTCTTTCCCTTGTACCTTCTTTCTCTATTTCAAACTCAGTACCAGAAGACGAAGACAAAACAGAATCAGTAGCAACAACAGACGCAATTCCCGCCGCTGGAACTCAATGAAAACCGGCGAAGAACTCGGTCCAGAGCAACCGACTTCACTCACCCTGTGAAATCCGTGTGAAATCCAATAGTGCTTCGGGAGCTCTCATCCGCACCCAGAAGTGGCTGGAACATCGCCGTCGAACACCATCTCCGGCCATGATTTTCGACGACTCGACCCTTCGCGTTCCTCGACCATTTCTCGTTGTTCTTCAGCTAGGTATGCTCTAAATCGTCTTCTTAGTTGTTTTGAGTTGTCACATCTTATTTTTAGAGTCTGGATTTTAGCTTTGTTTGGGAGAAGATGTGGGTTCATCGTGTGTCCATATTGGGGGGGTGCAAATTGTATTTTCTGAAATATTGGGGGAGTTAGCTGTCTCGTGTCTAAACTGTTGGGGGGCTGGTCATAGAATATGCATGAACTATTTATTGATTTGTTTAAACCTATCTCCTAAATCCTTCAAGAAAATAAAATGTAAACTTTGCAATGAAAATATGTTTGTAGTAATAATAAATCGTTTCCATAAAAATAAGTTAATAAAACGTTTGTATACATGTATATATATTTGGAAAATAATGTTGTTTGTTTGAATAAATAGTGTGCTTCAAATATTTTTGTAACAAATTTAACTTTTTTTAAATTGAACTTTGAGTTAATAGTAAAATAACTTTTAATAATCACCATAGTTCTTTTATGTGATAGAAGTATATTTTCCTATTACTACTAGTGGTTATAAATAAATAGTTCTAATATTATTTTCTTATTCTAACCATTAGTTATAAGTGTCGTTTTACTTATTTAATATCAAGATTATTTCAAAAAAAATACTTCTTTATTTAAAAGACGGGTTCTGTCGGATAATTATAGCTGAATTTAGTATTTGACCCAGCCGAACAACCGAGTAGGGCTATGGTGCATTCTTTTATATAGAATTATTGTCGTTGTGACTATAGAATTGGTAATTGTGGATGAAAAGTTAGCAGACAAGGACTCTGATCATACGTATGAGCCATATGCGATAATTGTTGTTGAATAAGGTGAGATTACATGCTTAGCCTAGCGTGCCTAGCCATTTTCATGTCCGAATGTGATTTCTATTTTCTGTCTCAAATTATATACTTTTTTTTATTTGTTTATACTTTTCAAATATTTGAACTGTTGGCTACTGTTCTTGATAACTCTCACGTTATGATTAATAATCCGTAGATGACGTAAAGTGGAAAGGATTCGGATGTACCGGAACCAGTTTGGGTTTAATCCCAGGTCCCTAAATTCATTACGGGTGATGATTCCCTGGGGTTTGGTCCCAAAAGATATGGCACTACGTGCACCCCGACTCCTTTCTCCGTAGGCTGGAGTACTGCTTCTAGATACCACTCCTTTGATTGACGCACTTAGGAGGGTGTTGCAACACTTAAGGTCTAGAATGTGTAATGTGGTCATTGGTCTACCGTGGTACTGTGAAATGAATAAGTGATGATCTGACTTCCTGGCTGGCTTTATTATTATTGGGAGGCCCTTTGTTGGCAATACTATATCCGATTACTGTGCATCTCGATTGGAGTATTGATTTCTAAATTGAGGCGATTCTTAATTTGCACTGTTGTTTATTACGTTTCAACTCTGATAAAGTTTTACTTATTCTCTATCACTTTCATTTTATTTAATTTGTGTCCCAGCAGTTTATATTTTCTTTCCTGCTTTACATGCTAAGGTGTAGCTCACTCAGTATGTATTGCTGGCTTTGAAAACTGCGGTTCTTGTTGTTTTCTTCCCACCGCAGGTCTAGGATCTGGTGAATTTGGAATAGAATGGGCGCGAGACTCACGTATACTGATAACGTCACAATTAATATCTAGTGTTGTTAGGTTATCGTGTAATAATAAGCATCTTTTGTATAAGATTCTAAGTTTAATGTTTGGTAGTATAAATTTTATGTTTTGGATTGTATTGCTTTTGAGTTCTGCCACTTCTATTAAGCATCGCCCTCCCACTCTTGTCCCAAGTCGGATAAGGGGGTTGTTGCAACGTGAAATTTTTTTCCTTAGTGATTGATTTTGTCCAATTTCATTGGTTGTAATAAAGTTATAATAAGGAATCATAATGTTGAATATTCAAGAGGGAGTCTTATGAATTATGAATTTGTTTTTTTAGTTTATATGCACCACGTATTTTTAAGTCCTTATGATGATATTGACTGTGATCCCACTCTAATTCATTTATAGTAGGGCATATGTTCGATGATTAAATTCATATCAATACCCTCATATCTAAACTATAGTCTTTCTCTATTTCCTGACCCTGTGAACTCTACATGTTCAAAACATAAAATTATTTTTTATTATTTTAATGAACTCTTTGAATTTTAGCATTTGAACCATTTTAATAATTTTAGGCAGGTGAGAAATGTAAATTTTACCCTCTTATAAGTAATACTTTAGATGTTTTTATATTACGAGAATCGTTTATTTTTTCTGGGTTCGTTTGTGTTATTCGAACTGTTTATTGACCACAGTTAGTAACTAGTAAGGTCATATATTCTAGTGAATATAGAGTTTCTTGTATATCAATTCGAACTATATGAAATAAATTACTTGTTTTAGGATTTTCCTATTTTGTATATGTGGGCTTGGGCTTTATTTACAACAACTACTATGTATTTTGGCTCTTGAAAGATAGGGTTTTTTAATCCTTGTTCCTATAAGAACTCCCATGCCGCCGCCCAGGGGATCCATGTATAAAACTCTCCCTCCCATGTACATACGTGCCCCTGGACGTTCTTGACAGGGTAATGGAGACATTAAATTGATCTCAAATATCTATGCTATCTAAATAGAAAGCACCCGACCTATTTCGAATTCCATGAGAAGAAATCATGGAGAAGAAGAAATGAATGACTACATTGAAAGGTATGCGCTCCTGTTGTTTGTATGAGGTTTTTTCTTTTCAATTATTATAAGAAAAATACATTTGCGATCTTTGTTTGTTTCAACCATTCGAGTTTAGAATGAACTAAATATTACACATGCATTCTCTTTGCTTAGTTATGTTGAGATATCCTAGAAAAATGTTCAAAATTCAAGAGTTTTAGTACTAATCGATGAATAGCCTAATTGATTGAAGAGATTTTTAAAGAAGCGTTTGTTTGATACGATCATTGAGTATATTGGTGACAGTCCACATACTCTTTTACGGATCTTAATTATGTCGGAACCTCTTGAATATGTGCACTAAATTGACTCCCTCAATGATTTTAATTTGTATAAGATATCACATTCATTAATTTTTTGGTACGAAATCCTAACTCACTTATTCGATGATTTCGAAAGTAAGGATACACGCTTAAATCCTGACTGACTCATCTAAATATTTGTTTTCAAAGCTGATGCATATTCAGTTTATCTGTAGAGTTTTGTTTTGATCTACATGCTCATCCTTCTTAGAGATTTAACAGCATTGAAGGTAATGTATTCAGTATATAAATGTACTTGAAGTTAAAGGATATAGTTCATCATAAAATTTTATAAAACTCAAATCTACTTGAAATTTTTGAATAAGACCTTGTTAATCCATTAATAATTTACTTATTTCCTTTTTTAAGGTTACAATGAAGGTGTCATATTGCATGACATCCTATATACCGAAGGGATCCAGAACTTTTATGTTGGAGATGTTTGGTTTCTGGTAATGTATGTTCTCTCATAATTTTCTATGTATTTTCCTACGAGTTGTGATATATTACTTCTGTTTGAGATCATATCTAGAACGTTTCATTACTAAAGGTAACTGCTATACTTAAGAAAAGTCTCTACCACTGTGGTTGGTGCAAAAGTTGATGTTAATAATCATTTTCAAAGATACACATTTCTTTTTTACCACATTACGACTACAAATATTATGCATAACAAGAAGTTTAAAAACATTGAATAACATGTATAAGAGAGTTACACTTTCCTTTTTTTTTCACAGAATCACAAAATTACATAACTATCGTAGTAGTAGTTTCAGAAGCTACTGGTCTCCACACAAACACAACCAAACACACTATAAATTGATATTTAGATTGAATGAATAATAATGTGTTTAAATATAAAGAAATAAACCCTAACCTACACGGTTGAACTCAACGGGTCGGTAATGAACCGACTAGAAAACCCGATATATAACAACATAATTAAATTTATAATAAAACATACTACTAACGCAGTACGTGATCCTTAGGGTATTTGGGCGGGTGACATTCTCAATGTTCACGTCTCAGTGTCGTGTCCTTGTGTGGTTACGTATCTATATTAGCTTCCCCCCCACCCCCGCGCGGTTGACTATCACATTGTCCTAAAGGCGAAAGAAAGACCGATGGAAGCCTAATTCCGCTTTCGTCAGTCCCTACAAGACCACACATGAGTCCCCATGCTTTCCATCGACATAGACCGTGTCTACCGTCCGAGCTATTGGAGCCATTCCACTCCCTGAACAACCTTTTATCCCTGTAACTCTCAAATGAACAGTTCAGCAGAGAACTTGTTCCCATGGAGGATAATATCAACCTGCCCACATGTAGTATCGCAATGGTGACATTCCTCATTATCCACATTAACCGTCACCTTAAGCGGTAATTACAATTCTTCTACAAACTCTGGATGAGTAACATTGTGTGAGCACCCGTTTTAAATTAGGACAGACACATCGCGGCCTGCTTTGATCTCTAGAATCCATAAAGAACTGTACTGGTCAATGTTGTTTGTGGTATAAAAACTAGAAGGATCTGCAGCAATGATGAACTCGTGCGGCAGCTGATCCCCATTGTCGCAACCCATAAGTAGAAACTTTCTTTCGCGCTTGTGACCGCATAAATACTTTTGATCGGAGTCGTAACATAAGGCTTGTCTCTTTCTTTCTTGTTGCTCGGCTAGAGAAATTTGCCAAATTGGCAGTGTGGACCCAACTGTGGGAGAAGTTTTATTAGGTGTCGTTGTAGTGGAACTAGGCTGAGAAACTGCGGGTGTATTAAGTGTTTCGGACGCTGACGTGATTACTTCTAACTCCTTGGATAGTCAAAATGATTCAGCCAGGAATGATGTTTGCGCAACCCCAACTTGCGTCGCAGTGGTGGCTGGAGAATGGAGAAAAACATAGAGATAAGTTGGTAATCTGGCGCCGGTCCTATTTTATTGAACAACTTCTCAAAATCATCTTGATAAGAGAGAACAGTAGTTGGATTTTTTGAATTGGGATAACTATCCAGAAAAATCGTGATAGTAATTTGGGTCAAAACGGACCATGACCTCCTCCAAAAAAAATAGTTCATGTGAGAAAACTGGAACTCCGTTGCCGATACCCAAAACAATAGGCGGCATCACCGTCCAGCAAAACTCCCACTAACTGAATTCGATCAACTGACGAAATCTGAAATACTGTAAGTACTGCTCTACTTTAAAAATTCAAAGTGTGGGGATCGATACTTGAAAACTTTGGCGCGTCAACGCTCAATTTGTGATTGCGGGCGTTCGTTCCCCATTAATCGGTGTAGTGGCCCAAGCCGCCTAGTGGATACGCCGTCTACTGGGGAGGCGATTTTTGGTACGGACTGCTGCTGATAATTCGGCTGTTGTCCGTACTGACAGTGGTTGGGTAGTTGTGTGTAGCAGTCCACGGTAGCTGACCTGTAGGTGGTTTATGGGACTAAGCCGGATTCGGTTTGGTTATTGTGATGGGTCGGACGGGGGATTGGGTCACCCAAGTATTTGGGTAGGACCCAAGGGGGCTTTGAACCCAAGTAAAGAGGTTTTGCTTGACAAACTGTCCCAAGAACACCGCTGTATGGTGCAAAGCTTTGGCGGGGCTGAAGGCACGCCGTTTGCGTTGGTAGTGGCGAGCAGCGGTCTAGTCGGTAGGCGCGACTGCGATTATCGTAGCGCTTGGAGGGATGCGACAAAACCGGTCGTAATTGTCAATTGCAGCTGCTGTGGTGTCGGATATTGGGTCTGCTAAGTGGAGCTCCCCTGCGCTAGGGCTGCTGGCGATTCCTGGTGGATGGCAGCTGTTAGCGGCGTAGAGAGGGACGGCAAGTTGCCACTAGTCTGATATGATGGCTGCTCGTATCATGCTTCGAGTGCGACCAATTTGTTCTCATGATCGCCCATTCGGGTCTCTAGTTGGGAAATTGCACAAGCAACCGTTCGCCAAGAGTTGCGGAAATTCCTTATTCGTTTTTCGTGACGAATGCACCAGTTGGTTGTGGTGATACGCAATGAAAGCACTAATTATTGGGGTTTAACGTAGTAGCAGGTCGAAATGCTACTGGTATCCACACAAACACGAACATAACTAAACACACTACTATATTGATATTTTGATTGAATGAAAAATAACTATGCGTCTATAACTGTTTAAATAAAAGGATAATAAACCATAACCTAAACAGTTCGAATCAACGGTTCGGGAAAGAGCCGACAAGAGAAGTCTACAACGTAATTAAATTAGTGATAAAACATACTACTACGAGTGACATAATCCTTTAAGGTATTTAAGTGGTGATGTTCTCGAGTCCCCGTCCCTGTGTCATGTCCTGGTGTGGATACGCATCCGTATTATTGTAATATTTTAATATCCGTAAGATTGAATAAAAGAAAGGTAACTTTACTAGTGATAGATAACGCAAGAATTAGAAAAATCTGCATACCAGAATAGAAGTTCAAGAAGTTTGCTTGTTTTCTCTTAAATTGAAAAAACTGTGATGTTTAGGTGCAAAGAATGGACGAAAAATAGAAATTATTTTCTCAGTGAGAGAGTGTTAGTGTTGATCCAATAGTTCCCTTCTGTTGGTACGTAGAATGGAATAAGTTAAAGTCAAATATTTGCTTTTCCTGCCTTAAGTAAGAAATGTGATACAAAACTAATAAACATCTCTTCCAAAATCACCTTTGATGAGAAAAAAAAATGTCTGTAAATAACCATCTCTGATATGTATTCTCTCAAAACGTTGAAGTGAGGGACGTTGATGTAAGGTTTTGAAACTTTGCTTTATTAAGAACTATTTCAGTTATTATCACTTTCACGAGCATATTGAGAAAATGTCACGTAGAGTCTTCTGCTTGAAAGTCAAAAGCTTTGCTCAGAAAAGAATTTTTATACAAGCAATATAGGTGATCTCTATACCTTCAAAGAAGAAGAAGAAGAAGAAAGAAAGAAAGAAAGAAAACAAAAGAAAAATATATACCAAAGGAATAAAACTGCCCTCAAGATTACCATATATTAAAAAAACAATGTCTTTATACAATCACATCAAACGCTAGAAGGGCGAGGGTATTGATTGTAGCCAATGTTGGCAATGGTGGGGACGGGAAGGTGCAAGAGTTTCTCAGTTTCATTGGTATAGTGGAACCAACATATTATGCCTACTTCTAGGTCTGATGATATGTTGGTCTTAGGTAGACCTGGTAACACCGGCGGGTTAGGTGGATTTAGTTTTAGTTATATTTAGTTCCCTAAGAGTTTTAGGGAACTTTTTGGGGTTAATCTATAACGGTCAAGAGCAGCAAGCTATAAAGCTTTTACAGTCTATTCAGGATGACAGAAACCGTGTAACAAACCGCTCAGGTCCGGGTGCCCTGAGTGATTAAAGCGATTGGGACCTCAATCGAATTATCAGACAAATAGTAATGAGCTGGAGTAGTAAGCTAGATTAGTTAAGTGGTCGGACTGTTTTGGTTCTGGTTCAATTGTTACACATCAAATGAATTTCTTATTTTCACTGCACATAGCACCAACTTTGAAAAACGGAAGATTTCTTTTGAAGGATATTTGTATTGTCTGAAAAAATTCACCAAGATGTGTTTAACATCTAGTCACTATGTTTTTAAGAAGATAGGAAATCAAATGTTAACATGATCAATACCAAAATTTTTCTAAAGAGCTAGAGGAGTAGGAAAAGCAATCACTACATTGCAGCCCTGTGAGAGACACCTTTTCTTGGCCTCTTACGCCTTGTCTGTGGTGGTTCAGGATTCCCAGCATGAACGTCTGGTTCCGCACCATGTGTGCTTCTTGAAATTGCTTCAACCTGAAGATCGTAATTTTTCAGCAAACAAGATAGTATTGGAAGGGAAAATTTGAGATACGGTTGCATATTCGTCTAACCTTACACGCTACAGAACAATAGCTGTTAAACTTTTGCTTCAGTACCCTCTTGCAGATGTCACATGTGGCCTTGTTACGAGCATCGGAGCCATTGTGGGGTAGAGGATTCAGCGGTACCAGCAGTTTTTTGTTTTTCTTGTATGCCTGAGTGCATGAACAGAAAAGGGAAAAACAGTTAAATGTGAGAGAGAATTTGCTTGTCTTCACATAGTTTCATTCTAAGCTGATATGTCTGATGCTAGTTACTCTAAAGATTTGTAAGCTCCTTTGAGAGTACTGCACCATGGTAGTGTAACTTATGATGTTTAACGTGGTAGACCCTCCGTAGATTGTAGTGAGGAATGACATAACTAAATGTAGTCGACTAAGATTATCTTTTTAATGTCTGTGCTACCACTTGGTAAGCGTAAATGATAAAAAATATATCTCTGTATGTTGTTTACTCAAAAAAAAAAGAATGATTTCTTTCATGACCAGATTGTGTATTCTTGATGACGTTCACATAAAGACATTTGATCACATATGTTGTTTGATCCGAAACAGCAGGATGAGAATTTGAATTACTCCTTGATCTTCTAGCTCATCCTGTATTCACTTCAAATTTTCAGGTGGAGGTCTCTCGAAAGGTGATTTCCTATGCTGATTTCCAAGGTTAGTCTTGCTCTGAAGGTAAGATTGTGCTGCTCAACGTGTTATTGAAAATATATTAAGTTTCGTAGCTATTTAGTGTCTTTTTATTTGGGACAAATTGTAGACTTCTGCCACATGGTTTTCTTGCCTATTGTCCTATTCAAAAGAAATACTTCCACCATTTCTTCTGGAATGTCCTTAGACTCAGTGACTTAAACTCGGTGATTTAGATGGCAAAACGATAAAAAAAAAATTAGAAATTTTTCCATGGTATAGTAGAGTGATGTTTACTCTACAAGACCATGCAACGATTACCACATTCTTGTATCGTTTTGATAATCAAATAACTTGGTCAAAGGGACCCAATAAATAGTGACAAAAAGTGAAATAGGTTGTTCCTAAAGAAACATACACATGCACCAAAAAGGTTCTAATCAAGACCAAAACTGATTAGATTTTTAAGACAGATAAAGATATACTTATATGATGTGAAGTTAAGTTTTCTTGGGATAAGAGAAGTTGTTATGGACAAAGAATGTTGATGGAAACATACCTGAATTCCTTTGCAGTCAAAGTACTTGTTCATTTCTTTTGGTAGGACAGCATCCTTGCGACAAAGTTTGTAAACCCGAAGGAATGGGTGATTTGCATGACGACCTGTTTCAACGCAGTACTGGCAAACGGAGTTGCTGCAGCTGATGCAGTACCTGTTTGTCACATTCTTTGAGAAGTGATGTGTTGGACAGGGTTCGGAAAATGATTTTCCCAAATATGACCTTATCCAGACAGGGTTACGGGTATTTTGTGATTCATGCTCAGCGTACATAGAAAAAGCTTTTCAGCTAATGAAATAATGTAAGATTTACGATATATATTAGATTCACTTCGTTACTAACTTTATTGGTTAGGAAAATTGATTTTACTCATGACAAAGTTTCATAAGAATTTGACTAAAAGATGACTGAGCAAGCCGCCTACTGCTAATCTATGGTGTAAGATGCTTAGCTACTCTCAAGACCTCATGTGCACGCTCTAGAAATGTTGGCCGCAGGGTTTAGAGACACAACAACTCGGATCCGAAAAGAACTATCTTGGACTATAAGTCAAAATTTGGAATCTGGCCTCACAATCACGTAAGTCCTGTAATACCTGATGCCAAGCTGAGATACAACTCTATTAACTCAAAGTTTAGCACCTTGCTTCAGAAAAGATTGTGGGACGTTTGAAGAACTTCCCTCTAGCATACACGATTTAAGTAGTTTTCCCATCAGCTTCTTAGGTGGTACACCTAGGAAGTTGGATTAAGGCTTTCAAGAACACATAACTTGTATTTATACAGTTTAAAAAATAGTGCATGTGTTGCATAACTTTAATGTTTATTTGATTTCTGTACTCCATAGCATCTCATGAAGCTGAACTTGAATTTAAGGTCGAGTATCAAGATATACATCGTTCTGTTAATTAGTTCAAGTTGTTAACATGGGATTGATCAAACAAAAATTATTTTGAAAACTTGAGTAGAGAAGTTAGAGTTGCTAACGATAGAAGAGGGATTGTAGGTGAATTTCAGAAAAACTACATACCAGTCTAGTTGTGGAGGAACTCATTTTCACAAAGTCCACAGGAGAAGCAACAGAAGAGAGATTATTTGCTAGGTGAGTGTTGAAGGGTTATAGAAGTTGGAAATTAAGTCCGAGTCCTTATTTGGAGACTAAAGAATTTCTTTTAATGCATGTGCCGTTGCTTTCAATTTTGCATTCTCCCCTTTAAATTGTTTCCCGATATGTTTTTCTAGAAAATAATAGCATCTTTTTTATAATCATACAACGAAATGGAGAATCCCACATGAGCTGTGAAATTACAGGGCCAAGTAAAATTGATGACACGTAGCATTTCCCATTTAATAATTAAATAGTAAAAGACAAATTTCATTTTGGTTAATGATTCGTAATACATGTAATGAATAAAATAATATTTTATTATTGGAGCTCGAATGAAATAATTAATTTTAATGAGCTGTCAGTCTTACCGGAGAATTATACTTACATACCTTACAACAAATTAAGGATAAATGACCGTTTCTTCTTTGTACTTCAAATTTATTCATATGCTTCACGACCGTAGATTTTTTTATGACCCTCAATGTATTAGGAATGAAATTGAGAAAAGCCCAGATTATATAAATTACAAATGAGCTCAATAAGGAAGGAAAGATAAGTTTGTCCTTGTCGATCTCACTAAGCAAAGAAGGAAAAGCAGTTAATTACTTCTATTTTTTTCTAGAAAAACATCTTAGGTGACATTCAAAAGGGGGAATGCAAAATTCATAGCAATGGTACAAGCATTGAAAGAAATTTGTTAGTCTCCAAACAAGGACGCGGACCTACTTTCCAACTTCTATAACCCATCAACACTTTCCCACGAATAATCTCTTTTCTGTTACTTTCCTATTGGGCATCCCGAAAACGAGTTCCTCCACACCTAGAGTGGTATGTAATATTTCTGAAACTCACCAACAGTCTCTTTTTTACTGCTACTAAGTTGAATTTCTCTTATCACACTTTTAAATTAACTTTTGATTGATCAGTCCCATCTTAGCAATTTAAACTTAAATAACCGAGTGATGTATACGCTGATACGCTACTCAAAATTCAAGTTCAACGTCATCGTATGTTATATGAGTACAGGAGTCAAAGTAACATTGATGTCAACATTACGAACTATGTTTTTAAAATTGTGAAAAAGTTGTTCTTAAAGCCTTAATCTAGCTTCTTAGTGTACCGCATCAGAAACTGATCGGGAAGCTACATATCCAGTGTAGGCTAGAAGGAAGAATCTTTAAAAATCCTGCATTTTATTCTGAAGGATTTGTTCATACTTGCCGGGATTTACAAAAGCAAGGAGCTGACTTGGTGTTGGAGTTGTATACGGGCTTGGCATTAGTTATGAAAGGACTCTAAATGATTGTGAGGCCAGATTCTAAATTTTTACATATAAGTCAAAAAATTATGGAGGTTATTTGCAGATCTCAGCCGTTGTGGCACTATATGCTCCGACTTACATTCCTAGAGCGCTCACACGTGGTCTGAAGCAAATTCTTAAAAACAAGTTCTTTTTGTCAGTAGTAAAATCAGCTTTCCTAACAAACAAAGTTAGTAAAGAAGTTAGGCTTAATTATTTAATGCATACACCCAATTTGACAAAAATATCACATTACAACCCTCAGATCTAGAACTAGCTTATTGCATCCCCCATTTGTAAAAAAGACGTCAATGATGAATTCAGAATAATATTTCATCGCAAAATTAAAATACTAGAAGGACATCATTTCACACAATGTATCATAGACGATGTGCACATTATGAAAATACCTTCGTCGGGTTTGAATTTGTTGATTAAATTTTCTTTCCGGTTTGACATTGACATCTTTGTTGAAAATGGGTAATGCAATCAGCTAGTTCTAGAAAGTGTTGTAATGTGATAGTTACACATATTAGCGGTATGTATTGAGTAATTAAGCGAAGAAATTAACTTTATTTTTTATTTCTTACGTTATTTCATTAGCTTTTTCTATGTAGGGTGAGCATGAAGCTCAAAATAGACATATCCCTGACTGGATCAGGTCATTTCTCGGAAGATCTTTTTCCAGGTCCAACACATCACTTCCCAAACAATGAGATAAATATGTACTGCATCAGCTGCGACTATTCCCTTTGCCAGCATTGTGTTGAAACAGGTCGTAATGCAGACGACCCAGTCCTTCGGGTTTATAACAATGTTTACAAGGATGTTGTCCCGCTAGAAGCAATGAACAAGTATTTTGACTTTAAATAAGTTCATGTATGCTTCCATTAATTTGCTACTAATCATGAGGTAAATTGAAGCATGACAAGTACAACGAATGCTTTTTTTGTTTACCTCTTGTAGTGTAATAGCCAGCAGATGAAGATTCTGATCTTTGTTACACTTGTATTCACGTTCCTCGTTCTCCCAACAATCTGTGTGAGCCTATATGGACAACACGATATTTCACGAGACGTTCCGCATTTGGATGAATGTTAGAGAGAGAACTAAGGTTCCTACGCATGTGATCTCTTGCACTGATTTAATGTGAAGTTGTCTTTATTTATATATAAACTTCTAGCATACTTCATTGTACCCTCTGGTTTTTGTCAATTACAGAGCATCCCTTAGGGCGCTTCACGTACTTTTCTACCATCTCCCACTCGATCTGTTGGATTGCTAACAGCTCTGCTAGTCTCTATCTCTCCTACCGAAAAATCTAAAAAGTATTGTGCGGCCTTGTTGTGCGGCCGCTGAGAGAACCTGCATTTCGGGACTTTCTTCACCAATCTCATCATGAGCCAGTAGTTGGCGTGCTAAACCTCCAAAGAAAATGGTAAAGCACACTTTAACTCTCGTATTTCCCAAATATGCTCAGGTGTCATCTCATAGACCGCTAGCATATCTAGTCCCTTAGACAACGCATTAGTACGTCAACCCTACTACCTTAATTGTCATATCCTTCGGGATTCCACATGAATCTAGTAGGTGCGTCCAATAAATAAAACATGGTACGATTAACTAACGATCTTCCCCTTATCCATGTGTTGGTTAGATTCGGATTTATTGCTTTCCCAGCAATATCCGAAGGTCGAATCATCCCATCATTGTAAGGCGGCATGCCAAAGTAGCACCACCAACCCGTCACTTTACAACGGGGATAATTGGTGTTGGGAGCATACATTGAAAATAGGAGGCTCATACGGCTAGGAGTTCTTTTGGACTAATCTACTCACCACCTCGTGTCGCTCTTTAGCACGTGTTTGGGTAATACACACCATAGTGTTTGGACTCCCTTGGAGCGCATATATTATCTTATAAGGACCACTATGTGTATCCTTGTTTAGTCACGACCAAGACGACTAACCCGAGTACTGAAATGTGGCATTCTAAAATGTGCTGCAAAAGCATTTCTCACATCTGGCTAACTATAAAGACTATACATGGTTTAGGGTATTCGTTATGTTCGAATGGTACCTATGCCAATAAAATATTGGACTCTATCCAATGTGACGAGTGAATCCGTCAAATCGGCATCATAGCTCGAATCGGGAATCAATCTCATCTTTTTTCATTATTTGTGGTGCCAAAAAAGGCTATCACTTGAGTGAACCGATCTCTATGTGTGTGTGATATGTCATATGCTAGTACAGGAAATACAATATGTCATGCATATATCCAAAACAACATGCATAATAATCTATGTAAACTCAATTAAAATCCAAATATTGGTCTCTCAAATGTCTATCAGTCTGAAAACTAGAAACAAATCACCATCCACCGAGTAGTACATTCCTAGTATGACCGACAAAGATAACCTTCAAAATAGGTTTGTTCATGGGATCAGCTGTCATATGATATATGGGAATATACTCCAAGACAATCTCTCATTTAGCTACCACTTTCGTGATGAAGTGATACTTTATCTCTATGTGTTTGGCTTTGCTATGGTATTTTTGGTCCGTATCAAATGCTATGGTTGCCATACTATCATAGTATAGGGTAACATGTATGTCAACTACACCAAGGCTAACAAGAAACATTTTCATCCAAACACACTCATGCACCGCGTCAGAATAGGAAACGTATTCTGCTTCCATGGTCGATAGAGCGGTGCAAGTTTGCTTGCTGCTTCTCCATGTAATGGCACCGCTACCTAACATGAACACGTAGTCTGAGGTGGATTTGCCTGCATCTAGGTCCCCACCCAAGTTAGCATAACTAGAGCCAACAAGTCGAAGCTCTCAGCTTCGCTAGCACAACACGCAATCTTTCGTTCATTTAATATATCGGAGTATCCTCTTACTGACTTCCAGTGTCCAACACTTAGATTCAACTGATATCTGCTAACTAAAGCGGCATCATTTCATATGTAGGGTCTAGTATGCTATCGACATATGGTCCTTTTCATGGTGTGTCTTAGGGAACATTTCCATGCTAAGCTTCTGGCCATAAAAAGACAGGAGTATTGAGTGGTTTTAAGTCTAACATTTGGAAGCTTTCAAGTATCTTCTTGATGTACACCTCCTGCAACATTCAAGAAGTCTATTTAAAATATTCCTCATGATTAGAATCCTGGGAATGTAAATGGCATCACCAATATCCTTCATCGGAAAACATAATGATAACCACCACTTAGTGGCTCGAGTAATCATGTGTAATTATTGGCCAATAGTATGTCATCTACATAAGGTGGCATGATCATAAATTTCTTCCTAGAGCATTTGACATACACACAGTGATCTTCATCGTCCATCGTAAACCAATAGGTAACAATATCCTCATGAAATCTTAAGTACCACTGACTCGAGGACTGTTTAAGAATATATATGGACTTAACCAGTTTGCACACTTTGTGCTCCTGACCTTGGATCTCAAAGCCCCCCGGCTGAGTCATATAGATTTCCTCTGTGAGTTCTCCATTGAGAAATGATGTCTCTACATCCATCTTATATAACACTAAGTTCATATTCGCTGCTATTACCAATACTAGGCGTGACCACTTGGTTTATAATTTTGGAATGGAATTAAGTCACTAATATGACTTTGATGAAATGGAATTAAGTCACTAATATGAATGTGAAATAGGAAAAGAAACTTGGTTTATAATTTTGGAAAAATTGCTCAATGTCATTGAAACATCTCTATCCAATAATTACTGCAATCAAACGATGTTTCTTTATCTTTCGTATTTTTCTTATCAATGAGCGACTCTTAACTATTTTTAATATTTATTCCAAGTTCTTCTTTTCATTTTTTTTCAGAATATTCATATTATAGTTGTTCGTAACACAAAGTGTACAATATTTTTACTCTAAAAGTACAGACTAATTATTGTATTGTTATCTTCCTTGTGAAAATATTATGATCCATTTGAAATTTTCAGAATATTCAAATCATGTTTCTTTATCTTTCGGATTTTTCTTATCAATGAGAAACTCTTAACTGTCTTTAATATTTAATCCAAGTTCTTCTTTTCATTTCTTTTTAGAATATTCATATTATAGTTGTTTGTAACACAAAGTGTACAATATTCGTACTGCTAAAGTACAGACTAATTATTGTATTTTCATCTTCCTTGTGAAACATTATGATCCATTAAAAAATTTAAGAAATTCGTCTAACATAAAACTAACTGAGATAAAAATTGAAAGAAAATTAGTATGAAATTACACTTAAAGGCTGAAAGTGTCATTTCTCAAACTAGAAAGGATGTAAGTGTCATTTTGTCAAACCTGAGGGGACAAAAGTGTACTTTACCCACAACAATAACATCAAGTGAAACACGTTTATCATAAAACTGCCAATGTCATTTACAGACATCTAGGAACTTAATTCGATTTGTTACATTAGCATATGCATTTTACATATGTCTTAAGAATTAAAAATATTTCCAAAAAAATTCTAACAAATTAATTTACATAAATTTATAATTTGAATATGCGATAATGGTTATGTTATCAAATTTTATAACTATGCAATAATATACATAACTAAGAGTTCCTAGAATATTTTCTTTGAAAAGAATAAGATAAATTATAACTGAACTTCATGTACCAATATTATTTTTTTAACTTATTATGACATTAATATAAAATTAGTTGGGACGAAAGTTGAGGAAGTTTGCATGGATTAATATAAAAAAATTAATTTATACTCATATATCATACATCAATCTTAAACAAATCATCAAACATTAAAGTTATTGTGATGAAAGTTGAGAAATTAGCATTGACCAATTAGTGTGACAGACTTTAAGGAAAAAACTCTGTGACATTGTTTTCAAAATTCACTAATGTATTTTGATACATGTAGATGTAATGATTTAAATATTTTTAGTATTAAGTGACTGCAACATATGTATTTAAGAATATAATTTATTCTCCTAATTAAAATAATATGATTACGTATAATTTTATTTACGTAGATGTTCAATTTGAATTTGAGATCGTAATTGAAGTTATATATAATCTGCATCAACTAAGAATTCATTAAATAATTACTTCTTATGAATATTAAAAAAAACTATTTATTTGTAGAATATATTTATTTTCATGTCATAAAATTAAGAATGAACATTGATTACTAATTTTAAATTATTATGATTTTCTCATGAGTTACCAAGAAAGTGTAACTTCAAAATTTAATGACAAAGCAATACATGAGTACATGTCTAAAAGTCATTGGTTGAATTTTACAAATGGCCACGTAGGATTACAAATGTCATATTCAAAATGATTATACATTGACAAATGCCAAATTGTGCTTTCACCTCAAGCCTTTTCTGCTTTTATATTATACATAAGATAAGGCGAATAGACGCAATTCTCATAACTGGAGAGATTGTCTCTTTATAGTCCACACCCTATTGTTGGGTGTAGCCTTTCACTACAAGAAAAGTAGTTTTTTGCGATGAACTTTTGGGACTGCTATTTATTCTCGTTTCAAAATAATTCAATTTTGACGAAAAAATACTACCGTCGCAAATGAGATGAATGAAATTAAGTCTAGTGCGATGAAACATAATTTCCTTTGCAAAAAGCACGACATCCATCACATTGGAATCTACAGACAGAACTTGTTGTTAGGATTAGATATGGTCTCCAGACTACATGGATCCTGCATGTTGGGGATATGAGGACTGAAAATATTATATTTGACTTAAGTAGCTCCTAAGGGCTCAAACCAAAAAAAATCCTAAGGGGTTATGGTAAGGAAAGATACGTATAGTTTAAATTAATATGATAATGATAATGACAAGATTTTGATTGCTCATAACCCAAAGTTATGATTTATCCCCTGAAACTATGGTTATTATGTTGCAATTGACAACTCTCCAGAAAAGGCTAAATTAGTTTCCATTTTGTTACTTTACATGAAGAGATCTTCCAAATAAAGGGTACATTTTATTTCAAACCTATAATTATTAAAACACTTCTAATATTTTAATATTAAAAAATATCATTTATGTCTCTGCTCGAATTTCTCAAACCAAATTTTGAATAGACAACTATAACATCTAAGAATACTTTTTATCATTATTTCTATTCGGTGTGGGCATTCGTTATTTCTAAATAAGCACATATGAGATAAACATATGCTAGAAGAATAAACGATGAATATAAATGTCTCATTGCTCACAAGATGGGGGGCTTATATGCCATATTTCCCGGAGAGAACTAAACATTATTATCCCTTTCACGTTATGTATAAATGTACGTTTATATTTAACAAATGGATGAATCGTTCACATTCGCATTATGCCTGGTTACATGTCGGAAACATGAAGAATTACTTGCGTTAATATCGAGATCCTCAAGAAGAGAAAAATATTCTCAAAAAAATCACCCAAAGCTTGTTGTGATATCATTAGATGCACTACAAATTTAGAATACATGACTATTCAGTAAGATCTTTAAACGTTATGAATATGACATTAATATGAACGGAAACAAACTTGTTAAACAAATTATCCTAGAAGACGCATATAGCTGGAAGTAGCTATATGTACCTTATTTTTAAAATAACTGTACGGTCTTACAACCAGTCATGATTATATTTTTGAAAGTTATCTAAAGGAATATGATTATTAAAAAAAAATGTGTTTTCTTAAAAATTATAAACAAAAGAAATGTCAACACATACACGAAAAAACACAAGTCACATAATTATTTAAATATATGAAGCTTAATGTTAAGTTGTTAAGTTACCAAGAATACCACAAAGAAAAATAATACTCGCTCCTTCCTAACTGAGTGCATGGGTGGACATTTCATGAAGATTACGGATGCGCATTTGAATTTCAAGATTTCCTAATGGTCCTTTGTTGTATGTGGCACTTTTATTAGAGAAGCATGTAAAAGGTTACTTTTTGGTAGTTGAGCACTCATTTCGGGAAATCAATTTTAAGGAAGGAATGACACACAAGTTGGGAATTGAATATATTTCGAAAACTTATGTTCGCTGTAAACTTTGGTATATGTGTTAAGATAATATGTCCCTTTCATAAGTATGGAACTCGTAAGCGAGAAATATAATATGGTGTAATATGGTGGATACAATAAGAAGCAAGCTTATAGAATGTCTAGCCAGACTCAAATAAATCAATATGGGATATTGATGTTATTTGCACGAATAAGGCTATTTCCATGGATCGAGAAACTATGGATTGGATATACGAGTGTGACTTGTATGTCTTGTGTCCAATCCGGATATAGAGACAAAGGGATGAGACAATTACTTGTACAAAGGTTGTCAAGATGACTATTCTATTAGTTGGCTAGAATGGATGTTTTGCTCGAAACCGCTCCATATTAGCAAATTGTTGCTACCAACTAGATAGATACTATGGGGTCACACGCTATATAGAGTTGAACTAGATTTGGGAATTAATTAATTGGATTAATTAATTAGAAGGATCACTTTGCAAAACCTTGCAAACTTAGTAGGGACTAATTTGCAAGGAAGGGACTAAATTGAATTCTAGTAGGACTAGAATAAGTCCTTTAGGTAGTTAACAAGGAGTTGTTGGACTATATAAAGGACCTTCCTTCCTTCCTTCCCACATAACTTATGATCATTAGTGAACATAACAAGAGTGGGAGAGAACAAAAGGAGAGAGAGCAAGAAACAAGGAGGCCCGACCGCCCCCTGCTGCCGCCCCGTCCCCGTCGGCCAAAGGAGGCCGAGACCCTCCTTTGGGTCTCGTTTTGCGTGATTTCTTCTTCCTCTTCCTCTTCCGGGCTAGCACCAAGGACTTGGGAGATCTAGGATCAACTCTAGGCGTGGATCAACTATAGAGAACGTGACACAATTCGCGTTTGAAGTCATCAAGGAGAACCCAAAGTTGTGTTTATGATTTCTAACATTTACCATCGTTATGTCTCTTGACTTGTGATCCTTGGAGGGTTTTGCATGGTTTTATGTTCATTTATGCTTCCGTTGTGCAATCCATGAATCAAAACCCTACAGTGGTATCAGAGCCACAGGTCGTAGAGCATAAACGTGGTTTATGTGTTACGTTTTAGTTGTTTTACACCTTAATTTGATTGTTTATCGCGTAAAACAAGACAAATCAAGCATGGGATGCAATTTGTCAATAATTAATCATAACAAGATCCAATTTTTGCATTGGATGCATGAATTGGTGAGTTTGAGAAATTTTAGGATCTTAGATCTAGGGTTTGGGCATCCTTGGGGAAGAAGGAGTTCTCCCAAAACAAGGAAACAACCAAACTTGGGCACCAAGCAAGGGAGTTGTTTTGGAAACAGCTCCCACAAGGAGGTTCGGCCCCTCCTAGTGACCGCCCCCTTGCTTGCCGCCCAAGCTTGGCCGCCCTAGGGTTCGGGCGGCCCTAACTCGCGGGCCTTGGCTTGTGGGTTTTGGGCCGGCCCGACCCTAGGGCCTTGTGGTTCACTTTATTGGGCCCGGGCAGTTTGATTGTTGGGCCCATGGACCGTTTTAACCCTAGAAATCCTAAAATCAATTAAAATTGACCAAGCGCGTTAAAATTGGATTTTAACTGTTTATGTGAAAATCGCATGGTGATTGGATATGGCCTTAGGATGTGGTTTGATGTGGATGTTTAAATCTGTGGTTTGGTTTTACGGCCTGCGAGCTGATCAATTAATTGTAATAATTAATTAGGGTTTTATGGCCTGCGTGCCATTTTTTTTTCTCAACTTGTGAGATTTATTTTATTTAGTATAGAAGTTAGCTAGTGCTAGATAAAGTAGATTGTTAGCCAAGATTGAAGAAAAGAAGCCCAAAGCCAAAGAAGCCACAAAAGATGGAGTATGGAGCATGGAGCATTCCACAAGACTATGAAGGATGGACCAAAAGATCAAGACGCATGGAGATGTGTTTGTTTAGGGTTCATAGATAATTCCATTGGCTTGGAATTATCTTAGTCTAGAAAATGCCATATCCACATCACGTTTAAATTTCTGTTTTGTGGTTGTTTATTTTATTGTCTTATTATTTGTGTGGTTGGTGTATGGATGATGCATGGAATTAGGATAATAAGATAATTAGACAACCGGGATCTATTATTTGGAGTTGTGCCCAAACTCAAATAGATAGATTAGTTGATATTGATCAACAAAACAATTAAAAATTGAATTTAAAATCCCTCAAAATTCAAATATTGTGTTCTTGCCTTCTCGTTATTTAAACACTCATTATCATCATTATTTACCAAGTTCGTGCGTGCCAAAGTATGGCGACTTGGTTCATCATGATGGAATGCGATGGCATGTAACAATGTGCAATTGTTTAGATAAGAGGTTGAACACAACTAGGCTATTAATTTGATTAAGAAACCTAGAGGCAATCAATTGGGATTATCCATATGGATGGATAAATAAGGAGTTATTTGCCCAATTGAACCAAGAGTTGCATAAGGGATGCAATTGGAATTGTTCCTACCTAAAGTAGTCAAATTATGGGTGACATGCCAAAGCAAGCTCATAAGGAGATGAAAGAAGGATCTTGTCCCACTAGAAAATATAAGGATATTTTCCGCATTAATATCTTGAGGGTTATTAATCCGTAGAAAAATAGTGGGAGCTATATTTGATAAACTAGCCATTATTGAATATAGTCAAAAATTCACAAATACTAAAACTTGCGTATTTTCCTTTTTGTAGAATTCCAAATGGCAAACAACTCATCGAGTTAACAACATTCCCTACTATCTGTCCTTGAGAAGGACAAGCTCTCTGGAACCAACTTTCTTGATTGGTACAGAAACTTGAGAATTGTTCTCAAGCAAGAGAAGAAACTGTACATAATAGAGCAGCATGTTCCATAAGGTCCAGAGAACCAAACACCTGCTGCCTTAAAGGCGTATCAAAAGCGTGTTGATGACGCTAATGATGCGGCCTGCCTAATGCTTTGCACCATGACTTCTGACCTTCAGAAGCAACATGAAAACATGAATGATGTCGATATGATCGAACATCTAAAGCAGCTCTTCCAAGAGCAGGCGAGGGTAGAGAGGTATGAGGTCTCAAAGGCACTGTTCAAATGTCATCTGGCAGAAGGGAACCCGGTGGGACCCCATGCACTCCGAATGATCAGGTACTTGGAGAATCTCGCCCGACTGGGGTTCCCGGTCGGCCAAGAGTTGGCAACCGATCTCGTGTTGCAATCGTTGCCCGAGAGTTATGGACAGTTCATTATGAACTATAACATGAACGAGATCGTGAAACCACTGCCAGATTTACTCAACATGTTGAGGACGGCTGAACAGAGCATCAACAAGGGTAAGGGCAAGGCCATAATGATGGTACAGAAAGGTAAGGGCAAAAGGTTTGCCTCTTCCTCCAAGGGCAAAGGCAAGTCAATTGCCAAGTCCAAGGAACCTGCCCTTAAGCCTGTTGGTGGCATTGCCAAGGCCATGACTAAAGGTGAACGTCACTACTGCAGTCAGCCTGGACACTGGAGGAGGAACTGCCCAAAATATCAGGAGGACAAGAAGCTTGGAATAGTGATTCCACCACCACCAGGTATTTTTGTTGTAGACGTCAATTTAACTTTCTCTACATCATGGGTATTAGATACTGGATGTGGATCTCATATTTGTCGAAATATGCAGGATCTAAAGAGAAGTAGGAGATTGGCTAAAGGGGAGGTAGAACTACGCGTTGGGAATGGAGCAAAGGTTGCTGCGTTGGCCATAGGCGTGTGCCGGCTATCTCTGCCTTCAGGATTAGTTTTAGAATTAAATAATTGCTATTTTGTGCCTGCTATGAGCAGAAACATTATTTATATTTCTTGTTTGGACAAGGACGGTTTTGATTATTTCAATAAAGAACAATTGTTGTTCCTTTTATTTAAATAATATTCACTATTTTAGTGCGCAATTATTTAATGGACTTTATTTCCTTGATCTAAGCAATTCTGTCTACAACATTAATACCAAGCGGATTAAAATAAATGATTCAAATTCTGATTATTTATGGCACTGTCGTTTAGGCCACATAAATGAGAAACGTGTATCTAGACTCCATAAGGATGGATTACTAGACTCATTTGATTTTGAATCATATGAGACATGTGAGGCTTGTTTATTGGGAAAAATGACAAAGTCCCCTTTCAATAAGAAAGGAGAGAGGACTAGTGAGCAATTGGCGCTCATACATACCGATGTGTGTGGGCCATTTGCCACGCCTGCCAGGGGTGGTTATGTCTACTTCATTACTTTTACTGATGATTACAGTAGATATGGATTTGTGTACCTCATGAGGGTAAAATCCGAATCCTTTGAAGTGTTCAAAGAATTCAAGAATGAAGTAGAGAAGCAACTTGGCAAAAGTATAAAAGCTCTACGATCGGATCGTGGAGGAGAATACTTGAGCCAAGAGTTTGACGACTATCTTAGAGAGTGTGGGATCGTGTCCCAACTCACTCCACCCGGAATGCCACAATGGAATGGCGTGTCCGAGAGGAGGAATCGAACCCTATTGGATATGGTTCGATCTATGATGTGTCAAACCGATCTTCCATTATCATTTTGGGGCTACGCTCTATTAAGTGCAGCTTTCACCATTAACCGTGCTCCATCTAAATCAGTCATGAAGACACCATATGAGATGTGGAGTGGGAAGCGTCCCACACTGTCGTTCATGAGGATTTGGGGCTGCGATGTCTATGTAAAACGTTTACAATCAGACAAGTTGGGGCCTAAATCGGAGAAGTGTAAATTTGTGGGGTACCCTAAGGAAACTAAGGGTTACTACTTCTACAATCCAACCGAGAACAAAGTGTTTATTGCTCGGACCGGCGTGTTTCTAGAAAGAGAGTTTGTCTCTAAAGAAGCAAGTGGGAGGAATGTAGAACTTGAGGAGGTTCAAGAACCAAAAATCACTGAACCGATTATGGAACATGAACAGGAACCACAAGCAGTTGTGGAGCAACCTGTTCAGGTAACACAAGAGCTTCGTAGATCTAGTAGAGTGCGCCAGGAACCCGAGAGGTATGGACTTCTCGTAACCGATTCCGGTGACACGATGCTCATAGATGATGAGCCTACTACCTATGAGGAGGCCATGAGTGGCCCAAACTCTCAGAAGTGGCTGGAAGCCATGAGATCCGAGATGGAATCCATGTATACCAACAAAGTATGGACTTTGGTGGAACCACCGATGGGGCGCGGCCCATAGGGTGCAAGTGGGTCTTCAAGAAGAATATCGAAATGGATGGTAATGTGATTACCTATAAGGGCCGATTGGTGGCTAAAGGATTCAGACAGATTCTTGGTATTGACTATGATGAAACCTTTTCACCAGTCGCTATGACCAAATCCATCCGAATCCTACTTGCGATTGCAGCATACCACGACTATGAGATTTGGCAGATGGATGTCAAAACGGCATTCCTTTATGGGAATCTCCTCGAGGACGTGTATATGATACAGCCAGAGGGTTTTGAAGATTCAAAGCAAGCCAACAAAGTCTGTAAGCTGCAACGATCCATTTATGGATTGAAGCAAGCTTCTAGGAGTTGGAATCGACGTTTTGATGAAGTGGTCAAAGAGTTTGGCTTCATCAGAAACGAAGATGAGTCTTGTGTCTACAAGAAGGTTAGTGGGAGCTCTTTAGCTTTTCTGGTCTTGTATGTGGATAACATACTACTCATTGGAAACGACATTCCCATGCTGCAATCTGTGAAAGATTGGCTAGGAAAGTGTTTCTCAATGAAGGACTTAGGGGAAGCAGCCTATATACTCGGTACAAAGATCTTTAGAGATAGATCTAAGAGGATGCTAGGCCTAAGTCAAAGTACATATATTGACAAGGTGTTGAAACGGTTCAACATGCAAGATTCCAAGAAAGGATTCTTACCCATGTCACATGGAATCACTCTTTCAAAGAGTTGTTGTCCTTGGAATGAGATTGAGAAGGAACGCATGAGTAGAATCCCCTATGCCTCGGCCATAGGATCTATCATGTACGCCATGTTATGTACTAGACCAGATGTGTCATATGCCTTGAGTATGACAAGCATATACCAATCCAATCCGGGTGAGAGTCACTGGATTGCAGACAAGAACATCCTAAAGTACTTGAGAAGAACTAAGGATGCTTTCTTGATATTTGGCGGTGAGGAAGAGTTGCGTGTAAGGGGTTACACTGATGCAAGCTTCCAAACCGACAGAGATGACTTTAGATCACAATCGGGATATGTGTTTTGCCTGAATGGAGCAGCGGTGAGCTGGAAGAGTTCCAAGCAAGAGACGGTAGCTGATTCTACAACAGAGGCTGAGTACATTGCTGCAAATGGCGCAGCAAAGGAGGCTGTTTGGATCAGAAAGTTTGTTTCTGAACTTGGTGTGGTCCCTAGCATTGCAGATCCAGTTGAGTTGTTCTGTGACAACACTGGGGCGATCGCGCAATCAAAGGAACCCAGATCGCACCAGAAGTCCAAGCACGTGCTCAGGAAGTTTCATCTGATTCGAGATATTATCGATAGAGGAGACGTTCGGATATGCAAGATTCCTACAGATGATAATCTGTCAGACCCGCTTACGAAGCCTCTCACGCAGTGGAAGCATGAAGGGCACACTAGGAGTATGAGCATACGAGATGCGCCAGATTGGCTCTAGTGCAAGTGGGAGACTGTTGGAATAGATGCCCTAGAGGCAATCTAGTTTAGTGTGAATTATTTGTGGCTAGAAATTCATTTATTATTTATTGGATATTTAATATAATGAAGTCCTTAGATTTACGATTGTGTTGTTTATCTTAAATATCCCTAGTCAAGTATAATGATTAATGGGACAATCATCTACAGACTAGTATGGGGTTGGATTGATATGGAGATATCACGATCCAACACATAGGTGTGCATTATGGAATGTTGCACTGGATTGACCCATCTCCGAGAAGGCTACATACAGGTTATGTTGAGTCACAAGCGCTTCTCGCGGTGCAATGGTAATGTCATCCTTAGACTTGAAGTCACAAGATATTCTAGTTGTGGATAATTGTGATCTTGGTAGCGTTAAACGCTACACCGTAACTGGGTAGTTATAAAGGCGTGTACTGGATACAATAAGAAGCAAGCTTAGAGATCGTAGTAGACGTAGATAGAATTTGTCCCTCCCACATAACGGGAGCAAATATCCTAGGCCACTCGAGGGATAGTGCTTATAGAATGTCTGGCCAGACTCAAATAAATCAATATGGGATATTGATGTTATTTGCACGAATAAGACTATTCCCATGGATCGAGAAACTATGGATTGGATATACGAGTGTGACTTGTATGTCTCGTGTCCAATCCGGATATAGAGACAAAGGGATGAGACAATTACTTGTACAAAGGTTGTCAAGATGACTATTCTATTAGTTGGCTAGAATGGATGTTTTCCTAGAGACCGCTCCATATTAGCAAATTGTTTCTACCAACTAGATAGAACCTATGGGGTCACACGCTATATATAGTTGAAATAGATTTGGTAATTAATTAATTGGATTAATTAATTAGAAGGATCACTTTGCAAACCCTTGCAAACTTAGTAGGGACTAATTTGCAAGGAAGGGACTAAATTGAATTCTAGTAGGACTAGAATAAGTCCTTTAGGTAGTTAACAAGGAGTTGTTGGACTATATAAAGGACCTTCCTTCCTTCCTTCCCACATAACTTATGATCATTAGTGAACATAACAAGAGTGGGAGAGAACAAAAGGAGAGAGAGCAAGCAACAAGGAGGCCCGACCGCCCCTTGCTGCCGCCCCGTCCCCGTCGGCCAAAGGAGGCCGAGACCCTCCTTTGGATCTCGTTTTGCGTGATTTCGTCTTCCTCTTACTCTTCCGGGCTAGCACCAAGGACTTGGAAGATCTAGGATTAACTCTAGGCGTGGATCAACTATAGAGAATGTGATACAATTCGCGTTTGAAGTCATCAAGGAGAACCCAAAGGTGTGTTTATGATTTCTAACCTTTACCATCGTTATGTCTCTTGACTTGTGATCCTTGGAGGGTTTTGCATGGTTTTATGTTTGTTTATGCTTCCGTTGTGCAATCCATGAATCAAAACCCTACACACACAACACCATAGCCACCTCTGAAAGTGTGTAATGTAGACTAAATACAAGACCTAAATACTCTATAAGGGGGGGGGGGGTTTAATAGAGTATGAAAACTTTTTGCAAAATTCAAAGTTTAACAGAATGACTTTGTGCGAAACTCAAATCTCAAGGCCTTGAGATTTTAGTAACTGTCTGAAACTTTCAAAGGAAAAATAGAAAGCTTCAAGGCCTTGAACTGTAAACAATTCTAAATAGCTTTTGAACCCTAGTTTGATTTGAGTTGTGTGCAGCACATAATAATCAAACTGTAAAGTAAAGAACACAAAGAAATTTACATAGTCCAGTCCTAATGGACCTAATCTCGGCCTAAGGGATCAAATCCCACAAGTATTGGGCAAACACTTCTTATTACTCGCACACAAACAGCCCTAGATCTTCAAGCCTAAGTGATTTCCCTTACACCTATACAACTTGTGGTTCCAAACCTATCTAGTTCCAGCTACTAACTGTTGAGCTAACAAGAACCTCTTGTTGTTCACTTGAACAACCAACCACTAGGTTTAGTGAGGTTTAAGATAATCTAAAGATACACAGATTAAAGTACAAGTGAAGAACACAGTAAAAAGATAAGCTGTTGAAGCCTGGATGTGTTCTTCTGAAAAACTGGATTGATTTGATCTTTTGGAATCTGGATTGAAGCTTGAATGATTGTGTGTTTGAATGAATGATCTCCCACGATTTTTTCACACCTCTATAAGTATTATGCAAGCCTCTCTCTCTTCAAAATTCAAACCAGTCTCTTTTATCCACAGCTGCAACTGATTGAGAGATTTTAGGATCCGAGTTCCTACAAATCCTCTTTCTATTTTCAACTGAAATTCAAACAGCTCTAAGTGGATATTGGTTGGAGTTTGTTGAGATTGCTCCTGCACGTTTAACAACCCTGCAATAGCATTGAAACACAACAACAACAAAATCCATAAAGATAACAGTGCTAAGAGTGTTTGGTTATCCAGTTTCCTGATAAAACTGGTTAACAGATTAGAACAATAACCTGTATAACTTAAAATTCGTGTGAATCATGAAAAACAAGTTTAAGACACTTAGAAGTGAGTAAATAATTACAATACTAAGAATCATAACCTGCAAGAAAGAATCAACTTAGTTCTGTAAAAAACTGTCAGCAGCTCAAGGCACATCTCAAGGCCTTGAAGCTCTGAACCTTCTTCACAGATATTCAAAGTTAAACCCATATAACTTTGATTCTTCCTATTCTGATCATCTGCAACTGTGTTAGATATATAAATAGTGTAATCCATAAGTATATGCAGTAAATCCCTGATCTGTATAATCAGATATCAAATCTGCAACACAGAACTGTTAGAACATATAGCAGAATAGAATAACTCTCAAGGCTTTGAAGTTCAGTCAATATCTCAAGGCCTTGGAGTATTCGAGATGCCTTTCATCACTCAAAACAATTACCAACCAAAACACATTCAAGGGTCTTTGACTCAACAACCTCTACCTCCATTACCACCACCATCATCATCATCTTCATCACCGTCAAATCGCCACCACGATCGGCCATTTTCACCGGCACCGGCACCAACACCATCACCTCTCTCACTCTCTTTCCCTCTCTCTGTCATGTTCTCTCCCAACCGAAGCAGCGGGAGAAGCAGCTAGCAGCAGCGGCAGCAGCCAAAAGCCACCAACGACCGACGCTCTTTCCGTCAGAAACCACCAAGAGAGCACCACTCCCTCTTTTTCCGGTCACTCTCTCTTTCCCTTGTACCTTATTTCTCTATTTCGACCTCAGTACAAGAAGACGAAGACAAAACAGAAGCAGTAGTAACAACAGAAGCAATTCCGGCCGCCGGAACTCCACGAAAACCGGCGAAGAAATCGGTCCAGCGCAACTGGCGTCATCCACCCTGTGAAATCCGTGTAGATCGACTCCTGGAAGTCCGATAGTGCTTCAGGAGCTCTCATCCGCACCCAGAAGTGGCCGGAACTTGGCCGTAGAACACCATCCCCGGCCATGGTTTTCGACGACTCGACCGGTCGCGTTCCTCGACCATTTCTCGTTGTTCTTCATTTAGGTATGCTCTAAATCGTCTTCTTAGATGTTTTTAGTTGTCAAATCTTGTTTTTGGAGCCGGTATTTCATCTTTGAGCGAGAGAAGATACGGGTTCATCGTGCGTCCATATTGGGGGGTGTAAATTGTATTTTCTGAAATATTGGGGGAGTCAGCTGTCTATTGACTAATGTTTTTTGGGGGGGGGGGGGGGGGCTGGGCATAGAATATGCATCTACTATTTATTGATTTGTTTAAACCTATTTCCTAAATCCTATTTCAAGAAAATAAAATGTAAACTTTGCAATGACAATATGTTTGTTGTAATAATAAACTGTTTTCTTAAAAATAAGTTAATTTAACGCTTGTATATATGTATATATATTTGGAAAATAATGTTGTTTGTTTGAATAAATAGTGAGCTTCAAATGTTTTTAGTAACAAGTTTAACTATTTTTAAATTGAATGTTGAGTTAATAGTCTCTAAAATAACAATTTGTAATCACCATAATTCTTTTATGTGATAGAAGTATTTTTTCCTATTACTACGAGTGGTTATAAATAGATAGTTCTTAAATATTATTTTCTTATTCTAATCATTAGTTTTAAGTGACTTTTACTTATTTAATATTAAGATTATTTAAAAAAATACTTCTTTTATAAAAGATGCGTTATGTCAGATAATTGGCACTGAATTTTGTATTTGACCTAGCCGAACAACCGAGTAGGGCTATGGTGCATTCTTTTATTTAGAAATATTGTCATTGTTACTATGGAATTGGTAATTGTGGACGATAGGTTAGAAGACAAGGACTCTGATCATCCGTCTGAGCCGTATGCGATAATTTTTGTTGAATAAGGTGAGATTACATGCTTAGCCTAGCGTGCCTAGCTCTTTTCGTGTCCGAATGTGATTTCTATTTTCTATCTCAAGTTCTATACTTGTTATTATTTGTTTATACTTGTCAAATATTTGAACTCTTGGCTACTGTTCTTGATAACTCTCACCGATGAATAACAATCCGTTGATGATGTAAAGTGGAAAGGATTCGCATGTACGGGAACCAGTTTGGGTTTTATACCCTGGGAAAAGGTCCCTAAAATCATTACGGGTGATGATTCCCTGGGATTTGGTCCCAAAAAATATGGAACTACGTGCACCCCGACTCCTTTCGCCGTACGCTGGAGTACTGCTTCCAGATACCACTCCTTTGATTGACTCTCTTAGGAGGGTGTTGCAACACTTAAGGTCTAGAATGTGTGATGTGGTCACTTGTCTAACCGGGTACTGTGAAATGAATAAGTGATGATCTGACCGGCTGGCTGGATTTATTATTATTGGGAGGCCCTTTGTTGGCAATACTATATCCGGTTACCGTGCCTCACGATTGGATTATAAATTTCTATATTGAGATGATTCTTAATTTGCACTGCTGTTTATACCGTTGCAACTCTGATAAAGTTTTACTTATTCTCTGTCACTTTCATTTTATTTTACTTGTGTCCTAGCAGTTTATATTATCTTTCCTGTTTTACATGCTAAGGTGTGGCTCACTCAGTATTTATTGCTGACTTTGAAAAACTGCGGTTCTTGTTGTTTTCTTCCCACCGCATGTCTAGGAGCTGGTGAATTATGGAATAGATGGGGCGCGAGACTCACGTAGACTGATAACGTAACAATTAATATCTAGTGTTGTTGGGTTATTGTGTAATAATAAGCATCTTTTGGATAAGGCTCTAAGTTTAATGTTTAATAGTATAAATTTTATGTTGTGGATTGTATTACTTTTTGAGTTCCGCCACTTCTATTAAGCATCACCCTCCCGGTCTTGTCCTGAGCCGGATAAGGGGGTTGTTGCAGGTGGTATCAGAGCAGTTCTTTCCACTGAAGGGAATAAAACCTGTAGGGTAACTGAAAATGAACATTGGCCAAGATAAAATACGGAAAAGCCGGGTATCTATGGAGTTATTGTATACTTCCTCTTTGCATGATCACTTGCTACTTGCCACTTGTTATCTGACATCATCATGTTGGGGCCCTAGTGCTTATTCACACCTATGTCTGTATTTCTATTTGTGTGCTACTCCCTGTGTATCTCGACGAGATACGTCATGTGCTTGGTTGCTATTATATGTCCTCTGGTTGAGACATGTTCCTTAAGGACCTAATTATTTGGAAAGTTCATGTTGATGCTTGTTAACGTGTGTTGCTCAAATCTTTCCCGCTAGTTTGAAATTAGACTAGGGTAATAATCCTATGTGACATAAGTGAACCTCGTAGAGTGTCCTTATACTTAATTTTTATTGATGGCTTTCTAGGCATTATAGCATCAGCGATGACTCTAGAACCCGACACCCTAGTTATGATCCGAGCTTCGGGGACGAAGCTAATTTTAAGGGGGGAAGGATGTAATACTCTGTATTTTCACGAGGGGTAATATAGTAATTTGATGCGTTAGTTAGTGTTGGGTTGCGAGTGATAGTTTGGGTATTTTTTGGGAATTTTATTGGACCGTAAGTTCGTGTGAGAATTTTAATTTTTCGCGATTTATTTTTATTTTTCTAGACGGCGATGCGATAACGACCACCGCATTAACCTTTATGTTTGCCACACCAAAAAATTTCTCATTACCTATCATTTAATAAAATGAGAAAACCCACTTTTTTTTCTCCGTCTTCTTCTTTCTTTTTCTTCACGTCCACGAAACACACCACCGCCCTCACAATCACCACCACAAAGTTCACCGCCTCTCTTCCACCGCCCTCTTATTCTCTATAAAAACCAAACCCACCTCCCATTACGGCACATACAACCACCAAAGCCACCTCTACCTCATTACCACCACCACCATCATCATCTTCATTACCGTCAATCGCCACCACGATCGGCCATTTTCACCGGCACCAACACCATCACCTCTGTCACTCTCTGTCCTTCTATCTTTCTTGTTCTCTCCCAATCGAAGCAGCAGGAGAAGCATCTAGAAGCAGCGACAGCAGCCAAAAGCCACCAACCACCGCTGTTGTTTCTGCCGGAAACCACCAAGAGAGCACCACTCCCTCTGTTTCTGGTCACTCTCTCTTTCCCTTGTACCTTCTTTCTCTATTTCAACCTCAGTACCAGAAGACGAAGACAAAACAGAAGCAGTAGCAACAACAGACGCAATTCCCGCCACTGGAACTCCATGAAAACCGGCGAAGAACTCGGTGCAGCGCAACCGACTTCACTCACCCTGTGAAATCCGTGTGAAATCCCTATGAAATCCAATAGTGCTTCAGAAGCTCTCATCCGCACCCAGAAGTGGCTGGAACATCACCGTCGAACACCATCTCCGGCCATGATTTTCGACGACTCGACCCTTCGCGTTCCTTGACCATTTCTCGTTGTTCTTCAGCTAGGTATGCTCTAAATCGTCTTCTTAGTTGTTTTGAGTTGTCAAATCTTATTTTTAGAGTCTGGATTTCAGCTTTGTTCGGGAGAAGATGTGGGTTCATCGTGTGTCCTTATTGGGGGGGGGGTGCAAATTGTATTTTCTGAAATATTGGGGGAGTTAGCTGTCTCGTGTCTAAACCTTTGGGGGGCTGGTCATAGAATATGCATGAACTATTTATTGATTTGTTTAAACCTATCTACTAAATCCTTCAAGAAAATAAAATGTAAACTTTGCAATGAAAATATGTTTGTAGTAATAATAAATTGTTTCCATAAAAATAAGTTAATAAAACGTTTGTATACATGTATATATATTTGGAAAATAATGTTGTTTGTTTGAATAAATAATGTAAACTTTTTTTAAATTGAACTTTGAGTTAATAGTCTCTAAAATAACTTTTAATAATCACCATAATTCTTTTATGTGATAGACGTATATTTTCCTATAACTACCAGTGGTTATAAATAAATAGTTCTGATATTATTTCCTTATTCTAACCATTAGTTATAAGTGTCGTTTTACTTATTTAATATCAAGATTATTTCAAAAAAAATACTTCTTTATTTAAAAGACGGGTTCTGTCGGATAATTATAGCTGAATTTAGTATTTGACCCAGCCGAACAACCGAGTAGGGCTATGGTGCATTCTTTTATATAGAATTATTGTCGTTGTGACTATAGAATTGGTAATTGTGGATGACAAGTTAGCAGACAAGGACTCTGATCATACGTATGAGCCATATGCGATCATTGTTGTTGAATAAGGTGAGATTACATGCTTAGCCTAGCGTGCCTAGCTCTTTTCATGTCCGAATGGGATTTCTATTTTCTGACTCAAATTATATACTTGTTTTTATTTGTTTATACTTGTCAAATATTTGAACTGTTGGCTACTGTTCTTGATAACTCTCACGTTATGAATAATAATCCGTAGATGATGTAAAGTGGAAATGATTCGGATGTACCGGAACTAGTTTGGGTTTAATCCCCAGGTCACAGGTCCCTAAATTCATTACGAGTGATGATTCCCTGGGGTTTAGTCCCAAAAGATATGGCACTACGTGCACCCCGACTCCTTTCTCCGTAGGCTGGAGTACTGCTTCTAGATACCACTCCTTTGATTGACGCACTTAGGAGGGTGTTGCAACACTTAAGGTCTAGAATGTGTGATGTGGACATTGGTCTACTGGGGTACTGTGAAATGAATAAGTGATGATCTAACTTCCTGGCTGGCTTTATTATTATTGGGAGGCCCTTTGTTGGCAATACTATATCCGATTACTGTGCATCTCGGTTGGATTATTGATTTCTAAATTGATATGATTCTTAATTTGCACTGTTGTTTATTACGTTTCAACTCTGATAAAGTTTTACTTAGTCTCTATCACTTTCCTTTTAATTAACTTGTGTCCCACCAGTTTATATTATCTTTCCTGTTTTACATGCTAAGGTGTAGCTCACTCAGTATGTATTGCTGACTTTGAAAACTGCGGTTCTTGTTGTTTTCTTCACACCGCAGGTCTAGGAGCTGGTGAATTGTGGAATAGAATGGGCGCGAGACTCACGTATACTGATAACGTCACAATTAATATCTAGTGTTGTTAGGTTATTGTTTAATAATAAGCATCTTTTGTATAAGATTCTAAGTTTAATGTTTAGTAGTATAAATTTTATGTTTTGGATTGTATTGCTTTTGAGTTCTGCCACTTCTATTAAGCATCGCCCTCCCAGTCTTGTCCCAAGTCGGATAAGGGGGTTGTTGCAACGTGAACTTTTTTTCCTTATTGATTTTGTCCAATTTCATTGGTTGTAATAAAGTTATAATAAGGAATCATAATGTTCAATATTCAAGAGGGAGTCTTATGAATTATGAATTGTGTTTTTAGTTTATATGCACCACGTATTTTTAAGTCCTTATGATGATATTGACTGTGATCCCACTCTAATGCATTTATAGTAGAGCATATGTTCGATGATTAAATTCATATCAATACCCTCATATCTAAACTATAGTCTTTCTCTATTTCCTGACCCTGTGAACTCTACATGTTCAAAACATAAAATTATTTTTTATTATTTTAATGAACTCTTTGAATTTTAGCATTTGAACCATTTTAATAATTTTAGGCAGGTGAGAAATGTAAATTTTACCCTCTTATAAATAATACTTTAGATGTTTTTATATTACGAGAATCGTTTATTTTTTCCGGGTTCGTTTGTGTTATTCGAATTGTTTATTGACTACAGTTAATAACTAGTAAGGTCATATATTCTAGTGAATATAGAGTTTCTTGTATGTCAATTCGAACTATATGAAATAAATTACTTGTTTTAGGATTTTCCTATTTTGTATATGTGGGCTTGGGCTTTATTTACAACAACTACTATGTATTTTGGCTCTTGAAAGATAGGGTTTTTTAATCCTTGTTCCTATAAGAACTCGCACGCCGCCGCCCAGGGGATCCATGTATAAAACTCTCCCTCCCATGTACATACGTGCCCCTGGACGTTCTAGACTGGGTAATGGAGACATTAAATTGATCTCAAATATCTATGCTATCTCAATAGAAAGCACCTGACCTATTTCGAATTCCATGAGAAGAAATCATGGAGAAGAAGCAATGAATGACTACATTGAAAGGTATGCGCTCCTGTTGTTTGTATGAGGTTTTTTCTTTTCAATTATTTTAAGAAAAATACATTTGCGATCTTTGTTTGTTTCAACCATTCGAGTTTAGAATGAACTAAATATTACACATGCATTCTCTTTGCTTAGTTATGTTGAGATATCCTAGAAAAGTGTTCAAAATTCAAGAGTTTTAGTACTAATCGATGAATAGCCTAACTGATTGAAGAGATTTTTAAAGAAGCGTTTGTTTGATACGATCATTGAGTATATTGGTGACAGTCCACATACTCTTTTACGGATCTTAATTATGTCGGAACCTCTTGAATATGTGCACTAAATTGACTCCCTCAATGATTTTAATTTGTATAAGATATCACATTCATTAACTTTTTGGTACGAAATCCTAACTCACTTATTCGATGATTTCGAAAGTAAGGATACACGCTTAAATCCTGACTGACTCATCTAAATATTTGTTTTCAAAACCGATGCATATTCAGTTTATCTGTAGAGTTATGTTTTGATCTACATGCTCATCCTTCTTAGAGATTTAACAGCATTGAAGGTAATGTATTCAGTATATAAATGTACTTGAAGTTAAAGTATATAGTTCATCATAAAATTTTATAAAACTCAAATCTACTTGAAATTTTTGAATAAGACCTAGTTAATCCATTAATAATTTACTTATTTCTTTTTTTAAGGTTACAATGAAGGTGTCATATTGCATGACATCCTATATACCGAAGGGATCCAGAACTTTTATGTTGGAGATGTTTGGTATGTTCTCTCATAATTTTCTATGTATTTTCCTACGAGTTGTGATATATTACTTCTGTTTGAGATCATATCTAAAACGTTTCATTACTAAAGGTAACTTCTATACTTAAGAAAAGTCTCTACCACTGTGGTTGGTGCAAAAGTTGATGTTAATAATCATTTTCAAAGATACACATTTCTTTTTTACCACATTACGACTACAAATATTATGCATAACAAGAAGTTTAAAGAATATTGAATAACATGTATAAGAGAGTTACACTTTCCTTTTTTGCTCACAGAATAACAAAATTACATAACTATCGTAGTAGTAGTTTCAGAAGCTACTGGTCTCCACACAAACACAACCAAACACACTATTAAATTGATATTTTGATTGAATGAATAATAATGTGTTTAAATATAAAGAAATAAACCCTAACCTACACGGTTGAACTCAACGGGACGGTAATGAACCGACTAGAAAAACCGATATATAACAACATAATTAAATTTATAATAAAACCTACTACTAACGCAATACGTGATCCTTAGGGTATTTGGGCGGGTGACATTCTCAATGTTCCGTCTCAGTGTCGTGTCCTTTTGTGGTTACGTATCTATATTAGCTTCCCCCCCCACCCCCGCGCGATTGACTATCACATTGTCCTAAAGGCGAAAGAAAGACCGATGGAAGCCTAATTCCGCTTTCGTCAGTCCCTAAAAGACCACACATGAGTCCCCATGCTTTCCATCGACATAGACCGTGTCTACCATCCGAGCTATTGGAGCCATTCCACTCCCTGAACAACCTTTTATCCCTATAACTCTCAAATGAACAGTTCACCAGAGAACTTGTTCCCATGGAGGATAATATCATCCTGCCCACATGTAGTATGGCAATGGGGACATTCCTCATTATCCACATTAACCGTCACCTTAAGCGGTAATTACAATTCTTCTACAAACTCTGGATGAATAAAATTGTGTGAGAACCCGTTTTAAATTAGGACAGAAACATCGCGGCCTGCTTTGATCCCTAGAATTCGTAAAGAACTGTACTGGTCAATGTTGTCTGTGGTATAAAAACTAGAAGGATCTGCAGCAATGATGAACTCGTGCGGTAGCTGATCCCCATTGTCGCAACCCATAAGTAGAAACTTTCTTTCGCGCTTGTGACCGCATAAATACTTTTGATCGGAGTCGTAACATAAGCCTTGTCTCTTGCTTTCTTGTTGCTCGGCTAGAGAAATTTGCCAAATTGGCAGTGTGGACCCAACTATGGGAGAAGTTTTATTAGGTGTCGTTGTAGTGGAACTAGGCTGAGAAACTGCGGGTGTATTAAGCGTTTCGGATGCTGACGTGATTACTTCTAACTCCTTGGATAGTCAAAATGATTCAGCCAGGAATGACGTTTGCGCAACCCCAACTTGCGTCGCAGTGGTGGCTGGAGAATGGAGAAAAACATAGAGATAAGTTGGTAATCTGGCGCCGGTCCTTTTTTATTGAACAACTTCTCAAAATCATCTTGATAAGAGAGAATAGTAGTTTGATTTTTTAATTGGGATAACTATCCAGAAAAACCGTGATAGTAATTTGGGTCAAAACGGACCGTGACCTCCTCCAAAAAAAAATAGTTCATGTGAGAAAACTGGAACTGAGTTGCCGATACCCAAAACAATAGGCGGCATCACCGTCCAGCAAAACTCCCACTAACTGAATTCGATCAACTGACGGAATCTGAAAATACTGTAAGTACTGCTCTACTTTAAAAATTCAAAGTGTGGGGATCGATACCTGAAAACTTTGGCGCATCAGCGCTCAATTTGTGATTGCGGGCGTTCGTTCCCCATTAATCGGTGTAGTGGCCCAAGCCGCCTAGTGGATACGCCGTCTACTGGGGAGGCGATTTTTGGTACGGACTGCTGCTGATAATTCGGCTGTTGTCCGTACTGACAGTGGTTGGGTAGTTGTGTGTAGCAGTCCACGGTAGCTGACCTGTAGGTGGTTTATGGGACTAAGCCGGATTCGGTTTGGTTATTGTGATGGGTCGGACGGGGGATTTGGTCACCCAAGTATTTGGGTAGGACCCAAGGGGGCTTTGAACCCAAGTAAAGAGGTTTTGCTTGACAAACTGTCCCAAGAACACCACTGTATGGTGCAAAGCTTTGGCGGGGCTGAAGGCACGCCGTTTGCGTTGGTAGTGGCGAGCAGCGGTCTAGTTGGGAGGCGCGACTGCGATTATCGTAGCTCTTGGAGGGATGCGACAAAATCGGTTGTAATTGTCAATTGCAGCTGCTGTGGTGTCGGATATTGGGTCTGCTGAGTGGAGCTCGCCTGCCACTAGTCTGATCCGATGGCTGATCGTATCATGCTTCGAGTGCGACCAATTTGTTCTCATGATTGCCCATTCGGGTCTCTAGTTGGGAAATTGCACAAGCAACCGTTCGCCAAGAGTTGCGGAAATTCCTTGTTCGTTTTTCGTGACGAATGCACTAGTTGGTTGTGGTGATACGCAATGAAAGCACTAATTATTGGCGTTTAACGTAGTAGCAGGTCGAGAAGCTACTGGTATCCACACAAACACGAACATAACTAAACACACTACTAAATTGATATTTTGATTGAATGAAAAATAACTATGCGTCTATAACTGTTTAAATAAAAGGATAATAAACCATAACCTAGACAGTTCGACTCAACGGTTCGGGAAAGAGCCGACAAGAGAAGTCTACAACGTAATTAAATTAGTGATAAAACATACTACTACGAGTGACATAATCCTTTAAGGTATTTAAGTGGTGATGTTCGCGTGTCCCCGTCCCTGTGTCATGTCCTGGTGTGGATACGGATCCGTATTATTGTAATATTTTAAGATCCGTTAGATTGAATAAAAGAAAGGTAACTTTACTAGTGATAGATAAAGCAAGAATCAGAAAAATCTGCATACCAGAATAGAAGTTCAAGAAGTTTGCTTGTTTTCTCTTAAATTGAAAAAACTGTGATGTTTCGGTGCAAAGGATGGACGAAAAATAGAAATTATTTTCTCAGTGAGAGTGTTAGTGTTGATCCAATAGTTCCCTTCTGTTGGTACGTAGAATGGAATAAGTTAAAGTCAAATATTTGCTTTTCCTGCCTTAAGTAAGAAATGTGATACAAAACTAATAAACATCTCTTCCAAAATCACCTTTGATGAGAAAAAAAAAAAAAAAAATCTGTAAATAACCATCTCTGATATGTATTCTCTCAAAACGTTGAAGTGACGGACGTTGATGTAAGTTTTTGAAACTTTGCATTATTAGGATAGTCATTATCACTTTCACGAGCATATTGAGAAAATGTCACGTAGAGTCTTCTGCTTGAAAGTCAAAAGCTTTGCTCAGAATTGAATTTTTATACAGGCAATATAGGTGATCTCTATACCTTCAAAGAAGAAGAAGAAGAAGAAAGAAAGAAAGAAAACAAAAGAAAAATATATACCAAAGGAATAAAACTGCCCTCAAGATTACCATATATTAAAAAAACAATGTCTTTATACAATCACATCAAACGCTAGAAGGGCGAGGGTATTGATTGTAGCCAATGTTGGCAATGGTGGGGACGGGAAGGTGCAAGAGTTTCTCAGTTTCATTGGTATAGTGGAACCAACATATTATACCTACTTCTTGGTCTGCTGATATGTTGGTCTTAGGTAGACCTGGTAACACGGGCGGGTTAGTTGGATTTAGTTTTAGTTATATTTAGTTCCCTAAGAGTTTTAGGGAACTTTTTGGGGTTAATCTATAAAGGTCAAGAGCAGCAAGCTATAAAGCTTTTACAGTCTATTCAGGATGACAGAAACCCTGTAACAAACCGCTCAGGACCGGGTGCCCTTAGTGATTAAAGCGATTGGAACCTCAATCGAATTATCAGACAAATAGTAATGAGCTGGAGTAGTAAGCTAGATTAGTTAAGTGGTCGGACTGTTTTGGTTCTGGTTCAATTGTTAGACATCAAATGAATTTCTTATTTTCACTGCACATAGCACCAACTTTGAAAAACGGAAGATTTCTTCTGAAGGATATTTGTATTGTCTGAAAAAATTCACCAAGATGTGTTTAACATCTAGTCACTATGTTTTTAAGAAGATAGGAAATCAAATGTTAACATGATCAATACCAAAAGTTTTCTAAAGAGCTAGAGGAGTAGGAAAAGCAATCACTACATTGCAGCCCTGTGAGAGAAACCTTTTCTTGGCCTCTTACGCCTTGTCTGTGGTGGTTCAGGATTCCCAGCATGAACGTCTGGTTCCGCACCATGTGTGCTTCTTGAAATTGCTTCAACCTGAAGATCGTAATTTTTTAGCAAACAAGATAGTATTGGAAGGGAAAATTTGAGATACGGTTGCATATTCGTCTAACCTTACACGCTATAGAACAATAGCTGTTAAACGTTTGCTTCAGTACCCTCTTGCAGATGTCACATGTGGCCTTGTTACGAGCTTCTGAGCCATTGTGGGGTAGAGGATTCAGCGGTACCAGCAGTTTTTTGTTTTTCTTGTATGCCTGAGTGCATGAACAGAAAGAGAAAAACAGTTAAATGTCAGAGAGAATTTGCTTGTCTTCACATAGTTTCATTCTAAGCTGATATGTCCGATGCTAGTTACTCTAAAGATTTGTAAGCTCCTTTGAGAGTACTGCACCATGGTAGTGTAACTTATGATGTTTAACGTGGTAGACCCTCCGTAGATTGTAGTGAGGAATGACATAACTAAATGTAGTCGACTAAGATTATCTTTTTAATGTCTGTGCTACCACTTGGTAAGCGTAAATGATAAAAAATATATCTCTGTATGTTGTTTACTCAAAAAAAAAAAAGAATGATTTCTTTCATGACCCGATTGTGTATTCTTGATGACGTTCACATAAAGACATTTGATCACATATGTTGTTTGATCCGAAACAGCAGGATGAGAATTTGAATTACTCCTTGATCTTCTAGCTCATCCTGTATTCACTTCAAATTTTCAGGTGGAGGTCTCTCGAAAGGTGATTTCCTATGCTGATTTCCAAGGTTAGTCTTGCTCTGAAGGTAAGATTGTGCTGCTCAACGTGTTATTGAAAATATATTAAGTTTCGTAGCTATTTAGTGTCTTTTTATTTGGGACAAATTGTAGACTTCTGCCACATGGTTTTCATGCCTATTGTCCTATTCAAAAGAAATACTTCCACCATTTCTTCTGGAATGTCCTGGTTTGAATTTTCAACCCGTAACTCGGTCACTTAGACTCGGTGATTTAGATGGCAAAACGATAAAAAAAAATTAGAAATTTCTCCATGGTATAGTAGAGTGATGTTTACTCTACAAGACCATGCAACGATTACCACATTCTTGTATCGTTTTGCTAATCAAATAACTTGGTCAAAGAGACCCAATTAAGTGACAAAAAGTGAAATAGGTTGTTCCTAAAGAAACATACACAGGCACCAAAAAGGTTCTAATCAAGACCAAAACTGATTAGATTTTTAAGACAGATAAATATATACTTATATGATGTGAAGTTATGTTTTCTTGGGATAAGAGAAGTTGTTATGGACAAAGAATGTTGATGGAAACATACCTGAATTCCTTTGCAGTCAAAGTACTTGTTCATGGCTTTTGGTAGGACAGCATCCTTGCGACAAAGTTTGTAAACCCGAAGGACTGGGTGATCTGCATGACGACCTGTTTCAACGCAGTACTGGCAAAAGGAGTTGCTGCGCGCAGCTGATGCAGTACCTGTTTGTCACATTCTTTGAGAAGTGATGTGTTGGACAGGGTTCGGAAAATGATTTTCCCAGAAATGACCTTATCCAGGGTTACGGGTATTTTGTGATTCATGCTCAGCCTACATAGAAAAAGCTTTTCAGCTAATGAAATAATGTAAGATTTACGATATATATTAGATTCACTTCGTTACTAACTTTATTGGTTAGGAAAATTGATTTTACTCATGAAAAAGTTTCATAAGAATTTGACTAAAAGATGTCTGAGCAAGCCGCCTACAGCTAATCTATGGTGTAAGATGCTTAGCTACTCTCAAGACCTCATGTGCACGCTCTAGAAATGTTGGCCGCAGGGTTTAGAGACACAACAACTCGGATCCGAAAAGAACTATCTTGGACTATAAGTCAAAATTTGGAATCTGGCCTCACAATCACGTAAGTCCTGTAATACATGATGCCAAGCTGAGATACAACTCTATTAACTCAAAGTTTAGTACCTTGCTTCAGAAAAGATTGTGGGACGTTTGAAGAACTTCCATCTAGCATACACGATTTAAGTAGTTTTCCCATCAGCTTCTTAGGTGGTACACCTAGGAAGTTGGATTAGGGCTTTCAAGAACACATAACTTGTATTTATACATTTTAAAAAATAGTGCATATGTTGCAGAACTTTTATGTTTATTTGAATTTTGTACTCCATAGCATCTCATGAAGCTGAACTTGAATTTAAGGTCGAGTATCAAGATATACATCGTTCTGTTAATTAGTTCAAGTTGTTAACATGGGATTGATCAAACAAAAACTGTTTTGAAAACTTGATTAGAGAAGTTAGAGTTGCTAACGATAGAATCGTAGGTGAATTTAAGAAAAACTACATACCAGTCTAGTTGTGGAGGAACTCATTTTCGCAAAGTCCACAGGAGAAGCAACAGAAGAGAGATTATTTGGTAGGTGAGTGTTGAAGGGTTATAGAAGTTGGAAATTAAGTCCGAGTCCTTATTTGAGACTAAAGAATTTCTTTTAATGCTTGTGCCGCTGCTTTCAATTTTGCATTCTCCCCTTTTAATTGTTTCCCGAGATGTTTTTCTAGAAAATAATAGCATCTTTTTTATAATCATACAACGAAATGGAGAATCCCACATGAGCTGTGAAATTACAGGGCCAAGTAAAATTGATGACACGTAGCATTTCCCATTTAATAATTAAATAGTAAAAGACAAATTTCATTTTGTTTAATGATAGGTAATACATGTAATGTATAAAATAATATTTTATTATTGGAGCTTGAATGAAATAATTAATTTTAATGTGCTGTCAGTCTTACCGGAGAATTATACTTACATACCTTACAACAAATTGATGATAAATGATCGTTTCTTCTTGGTACTTCAAATTTATTCATATGCTTCACGAACGTAGATTTTTTTATGACCCTCAATGTATTAGGAATGAAATTGAGAAAAGCCCAGATTATATAAATTACAAATGAGCTTAATAAGGAAGGAAAGATAAGTTTTCTCCTTGTCGATCTCACTAAGCAAAGAAGGAAAAGCAGTTAATTACTTCTATTTTTTTCTGGAAAAACATCTTAGGTGACATTCAAAAGGGGGAATGCAAAATTCAAAGCAATGGTACAAGCATTGAAAGAAATTTGTTAGTCTCAAAACTCGGACCTACTTTCCAACTTCTATAACCCATCAACACTTTCCCACGAATAATCTCTTTTCTGTTACTTTCATGTTGGGCATCCCGAAATGAGTTCCTCCACACCTAGACTGGTATGTAATATTTCTGAAACTCACCAACAGTCTCTTTTTTACTGCTACTGAGTTTCATTTCTCTTATCACACTTTTAAATTAACTTTTGACTGATCAGTCCCATCTTAGCAATTTAAACTTAATTAACCGAGTGATGTATACGTTGATACGCTACTCTAAATTCTAGTTCAACGTCATCATATGTTATATGAGTACAGGATTCAAAGTAACATTAATGTTAACACACGAACTATGTTTTTAAAATTGTGAAAAAGTTGTTCTTAAAGCCTTAATCTAGCTTCTTGGTGTACCGCATCAGAAACTGATCGGGAAGCTACATATCCAGTGTAGGCTAGAAGGAAGAATCTTTAAAAATCGCGCATTTTATTCTGAAGGATTTTTTCATACTTGCCGGGATTTACAAAAGCAAGGAGCTGACTTGGTATTGGAGTTGTATATGGGCATGGCATTAGTTATGAAAGGACTCTAAATGATTGTGAGGCCAGATTCTAAATTTTTACATATAAGTCAGAAAATTATGGAGGTTATTTGCAGATCTCAGCCGTTGTGGCTCTGTATGCTCCGACTAACATTCCTAGAGCGCTGACACGTGGTCTCAAGCAAATTCTTAAAAACAAGTTCTTTTTGTCAGAAGTAAAATCAGCTTTCCTAACAAACAAAGTTAGTAAAGAAGTTAGGCTTAATTATTTAATGCATACACCCAATTTGACAAAACTATCACATTACAACCCTAAGATCTAGAACTAGCTTATTGCATCCCCCATTTGCAAAAAAGACGTCAATGATAAATTCAGAATGATATTTCATCGGAAAATTAACATACTAGGACGGCATCATTTCACACAATGAGTTTGTATCATAGGCGATGTGCACATTATGAAAATACCTTCGTCGGTTTTGAATTTTGATGATTAAATTTTCTTTCCAGTTTGACATTGGCGTCTTTCTTGAAAATGGGGAATGCAATCAGCTAGTTCTAGAAGTGTTGTAATGTGATACTTCAACATATTAGCGGTATGTATTGAGTAATTAAGCGAAGAAATTAACTTAATTTTTTATTTCTTACGTTAATTCGTGAGCTTTTTCTATGTAGGGTGAGCATGAAGCTCAAAATAGACATATCCCTGACTGGATCAGGTCATTTCTTGGAAGATCTTTTTCCAGGTCCAACACATCACTTCCCAAACAATGAGATAAATATGTACTGCATCAGCAGCGACAATTCCCTTCGCCAGCATTGTGTTGAAACAGGTCGTAATGCAGACGACCCAGTCCTTCGGGTTTATAACAATGTTTACTAGGATGTTGTCCCGCTAGAAGCAATGAACAAGTATTTTGACTTCAAAGAAGCACATGTATGCTTCCATTAATTTGCTACTAATCATTAGGTAAATTGAAGCATGACAAATACAACGAATGCATTTTTTTGTTTACCACTTGTAGTGTAATCGCCAGCAGATGAAGATCCCGATCTTTGTTACGCTTGTATTCACGTTCTCCGTTCTCCCAACAATCTGTGTGAGCTTATATGGAGAACACGATATTTCACGAGACGTTCCGCATTTGGATGAATGCTAGAGAGAGAACTAAGGTTGAAACATATGCGATCTCTTGCACTGATTTAATGTGAACTTGTCTGTATTTATATATAAACTTCCAGCATACTCCATGTTCGAATGGTACCTATGCCAATAAAATATTGGACTCTATCCAATGTTACAAGTGAATCCGTCAAATCGGCATCATAGCTCGAATCGGGAATCTATCTCATCTTTTTTCACAATTTGTGGTGCCAAAAAATTCGATCTCTTGAGTGAACCAATCTCTATGTGTGTGTGATATGTCATATGCTAGTACATGAAATACAATATGTCATGCATATATCCAAAACAACATGTGTAATGACCTATGTAAACTCAATTAAAATCCAAATATTGGTCTCTCAAATGTTTATCAGTCAGAAAACTAGAAACAAATCACCATCCACCGGGTCATACATTCCTAATATGACCGACAAAGATAACCTTCGAAATAGGTTTGTTCATAGGATCAGCTATCATATGATTTATTGGTATGTACTCCAAGACAATCTCTCATTTAGCTACCACTTTCCTGATGAAGTGATACTTTATCTCTATGTGTTTGGCTTTGCTATGGTATTTTTGGTCCTTATCAAATGCTATGGTCGCCATACTATCATAGCATAGGGTAACATGTATGTCAACTACACCCAGGCTAACACGAAACATTTTCAACCAAACACACTCATGCGTCGCATCAGAATAGGAAACGTATTCTTCTTCCATGGTCGATAGAGCGGTGCAAGTTTGCTTGCTGTTGCTCCATGTAATGGCACCGCCACCCAACATGAACATGTAGTCAGAGGTGGATTTGCCTGCATCTAGGTCCCCACCCCAGTTAGCATAACTAGATTTAACAAGTCGAAGCTCTGAGCTTCGATAGCACAACACGCAATCTTTCGTTCATTTAATATATCGGAGTATCCTCTTAACTTCCTTCCAGTGTCCAACACTTAGATTCAACTGATATATGCTAACTAAAGCGACAACATAGCATATGTCGGGTTTAGTACACATCATAGCATACATTATACCCCCAAAAACACTTTCGTAGGATTCTATGGACATATGGTCCTTTTCATGTTGTGTCTTAGGGAACATTTCCATGCTAAGCTTCTGGCCATAAAAAGACAGGAGTATTGAGTGGTTTTGAGTCCAACATTTGGATGCTTTCAAGTATCTTCTTGATGTACACCTCCTGCAACATCCAAGAAGTCTATTTAAAAGATTCTTCAGGATTAGAATCCTGAGAATGTAAATGGCTTCACCAATATCCTTCATCGTCCATCGTAAACCCATAGGTAACGGTATCCTGATAAAATCTTAAGTACCACTGCCTCGAGGACAGTTTAAGACTGTATATGGACTTAACCAGTTTGCACTCTTTGTGCTCCTGACCTTGGGTCTCAAAGCCCCCTGGATGAGTCATATAGATCTCCTCTGTGAGTTCTCCATTGAGAAATGATGTCTCTACATACGTCTTATATAACTCTAAGTTCATATTCGCTGCTATTACCAATTCTAGGCGTGACCCCGTGCCTTGGCGCGGTGCGACTGAATAAATAGCTTTCATGAAATGGAATTAAGTCACTAATATGAATGTGAAATAGGAAAATGAAACTTTGTTTATAATTTTGGAAAAGTTGCTCAATATAATTGAAACATCTATATCCAATAATTACTGCAATCAATAATGTTTCTTTATCTTTCGGATTTTTCTTCTCAATGAGCGACTCTCAACTGTTTTTAATATTTAATCCATGTTCTTATTTTCATTTTTTTTCAGAATATTCATATTATAGTTGTTCGTAACACAAAGTGTACAATATTCTTACACTTAAAGTACAGACTAATTATTGTATTGTCATCTTCCTTATGAAAACATTATGATCCATTTGAAATTTTAAGAATATTCAAATCATGTTTCTTTATCTTTCGGATTTTTCTTATCAATGAGCGACTCTTAACTGTTTTTAATATTTAATCCAAGTTCTTTTTTTTTTATCTTTTTTAGAATATTCATATTATAGTTGTTTGTAACACTAAGTGTACAATATTCTTACTGCTAAAGTACAGACTAATTATTGTATTTTAATCTTCCTTGTGAAACATTATGATCCATTAAAAATTTTAAGAAATTCGTCTAACATAAAACTACCTGAGATGAAAATTGAAAGAAAATTAGTATGAAATAATTAGTGAAACACGTTTATCATAAAACTACCAATGTCATTTACAAACATCTAGGAAATTAATTTGAGTCGTTACATTAGCATATGCATTTTCCAAAAAAATTCTTATAAATTTATTTACATAAATTTCTAATTTCGATATGAGACAATGGTTCATGTTATTGTGATGAAAGTTGAGAAATTAGCATTGACCAATTAGTGTGACAGACTTCAAGTTAAAAAAACTGTGTGACATTGTTCTCAAAAGTCACTAATGTCTTTTGATACATGTAGATGTAATGATTTAAATATTTTTAGTATTAAGTGACTACAACATATGTGTTTAAGAATATAATTTATTCTCCTAATTAAAATAATATGATTACGTATAATTTCATTTACGTAAATGTTCAATTTGAAATGAGATCGTAATTGATGTTATATATAATATGCATCAACTAAGAATTCATGAAATAATTACTTCTTATGAATATTAAGAAAAAATATTTATTCGTAGAATATATTTATTTTCATGTCATAAAACTAAGAATGAACATTGATAACTAATTTTAAATTATTATTATTTTCTCATGAGTTACAAAAAAAGTATAACTTTAAAATTTAATGACAAAGCAATACATGAGTACATGTCGAATAATCATTGGTTGAATTTTACAGATGGCCACGTAGGATTACGAATGTCATATTTAAAATGATTATACATTGAGAAATGTCAAAGTGTGCTTTCACCTCAAGCCTTTTCTGCTTTTATATTATACATAAGATAAGACGAATAGACACGATTCTCATAACTGGAGAGAATGTCTCTTTATAGTCCACACCCTATTGTTGAGTGTAGCCTTTCACTACAAGAAAAGTAGTTTTTTGGGATGAATTTTTGCGACGGCTATTTATCTCGTTTCCAAATAATTCAATTTTGACGAAAAAAAACTACCATCGCAAACGAGATTAATGAAATTAAGTCGAGTGCGATGACACATAATTTCCTTTGCAAAAAGCAAGACATCCATCACATTGGAATCTACGGATAGAACTTGTTGTTAGGATGAGATATGGTCTCGAGACTACGTGGATCCTGCATGTTGGGGATATGAGGATTGAAAATATTATATTTGACTTAAGTTGCTCCTACGGGCTCAAACCAAAAAAAGAATTCTAAGGGGTTATGGTAAGGAAAGATAAGTATAGTTTAAATTTATATGAGAATGACAAGATTTTGATTGCTCATTACCAAAAGTTATGATTTATCCCCTGAAACTATAGTTATTATGTTCCAATTGACAATTCTCCATAAAAGGCTATATTAGTTTCCATTTTATTACTTTACACATAGAGATCTTCCAAACAAAGGTACATTTTAATTCAAACCTATAATTATTAAAACACTTCTAATATTTAAATATTAAAAATTATCATTTATGTCTCTGCTCGAATTTCTCAAACAAATGCTAGAAGAATAAACGATGAATATAAATGTCTCATTGCTCACAAGATGGGGGGGCTTATATGCCATACTTCCTGGAGAGAACTAAACCATTATTATGCCTTTCACGTTATGTATAAATGTACGTTTATATTTAACAAATGGATGAATCTTTCACATACTCATTATGCCTGGTTACATGTCCGAAACATGAAGAATTACTTGCATTAATATCGAGATCCTCAAGAAGAGAAAAATATTCTCAAAAAAATCACCCAAAGCTTGTTGTGATATCATTAGATGCACAAATTCATAATACATGACTAATAGTAAGATCTTTAAACGTTATGAATATGACATTAATATGAACGGAAACAAACTTGTTAAACAAATTATCCTACAAGACGCATATAGCTGGAAGTAGCTACATGTACCTTATTTTTAACATGACTATACGGTCTTACAACCAGTCATGATTATATTTTTGAAAGTTATCTAAAGGAATATGACTTATTAAAAAAAAATGTGTTTACTTAAAAATTATAAACAAAATAAATGTCAATACATACACGAAAAAACACAAGTCACATAATTATTTAAATATATGAAGCTTAATGTTAAGTTCTTAAGTTACCAAGAATTCCTCAAACAAAAATAATACTGGCTCCTTCCTAACGGAGTGCATGGGTGGACATTTCATGAAGATTAAGGATACCCATTTGAATTTCAAGATTTCTTAATGGTCCTTTGTTGTATGTGGCACTTTTATTAGAGAAGCATGTAAAAAGGTTATTTTTTGGTAGTAGAGCACTCATTTGGGGATATCAGTTTTAAGGAAGGAATGACACACAAGTTCGGAATGGAATATATTTTGCGAACGTATGTTCGCTGTAAAGTTTGGTATCTATGTTAAGATAATATGTCCCTTTCATAAGTATGGAAATCGTAAGCGAGAAATATAATATGGTGTATTTCAAGTCCCAATTCATGTCGCAGAGAAAATTATGATCATATCTTTATTAGTCCACGAAACAAAATAATAATAATTAAAAAATTAACTACTTATGAATACGATCGTATGAAGTATATATTGATGGGACTCCACAGAGGTTAGTTCCCATAAGAAATACTTAAATTGAAAAGAAAAAAGAACAATTGACAGTAATTTTAGTTGCATCTGCATTTTGTGAAGTATGATTCATAATCGCCTATTGATATTTTTTTTCCACAATAGCAATATTATTCATGTTAAAAGGTGCTACAAAGAGGTGGAGTTCCAATTGAGATGCTAGTAATGTTGCAGTCTTTTTCCTTCTTTATTTCTTTGCTCCCATAATTTTTTTTCTAGAAAGATACTAACAACGTATCCAAGCTAACTTAGGTGCATTACATGAGAATTTCATCTCCTATCCTTAGCAAATATAATTCACCACGTGTATAATACTCTGTATTTTTACTAGGGGTAATATAGTAATTTGAAGCTTTAATTAGTGTTGGGTTGCGAGTGATAGTTTAAGTATTTTTCGGGAATTTTATTAGACCGGAAGTTTGTGTGAGAATTTTAATTTTTCGCGATTTATTTTATTTTCCTAGACGGCGACGCGATAGCGACCACCGCGTTAACCTTTACGTTTCCCGCACCTAAACATTTCTCAATATCTATCTATATTATAAAATAGAACGGTTGACTTTAAAATGTCTGTTAGGCCATTAGATTGAATTAACCCTAGCCCTTAGATCTCTCCCATTTATAGTTACAACTCCCAAAAGTTTGGAGATAATGGAGAGAATAATGGGTAGTGGTATATTCAACAATTAACAAAACTGAACCGTCCTCTTCCTCCATCCCTTTCTCCTACTTTCTCTCTCTTTCTGTAATGGGTAGTGATGGCTGGTGGGAAATTTTCAACTTTCTCTCTTTCACTACACTTTGTATCTTAACACTATAATTACATGAATGAGAAATTTTCTCTGTAATTTTGATTTTTTGCTTAATTCAACTTATATATCTTCTAATTCCAGAATTAGGCGTCAATAAAAACTTTTTGTCAAAAAATTTCTCAAAATTTTACTATTTTTTCTTTTTTGAACAACAAAATTCTACCATTATTGTCAACTATTCGTTCTTAGTATTTTTTGGGGTAGTGCCCTTGGGCACGGGCAATCCCCTAGTCATTTAATAAAATGTGAAAACCCGCTTTTTTTTCTCCATCTTCTTCTTTCTTTTTCTTCAAGTCCACATAAAACACCACCGCCCTCACAATCACCGCCACCAAGTTCACCGCAACTCTTCCACCGCCGTCCTATTCTCTATAAAACCCAAACCCACCTCCCACCACGGCAAACACAACACCATAGCAACCTCTACTACCATTACCACCACCATTATCATCATCTTCATCACCGTCAAATCTCCACCACGATCGGCCATATTCACCGGCACCAAAACCATCACCCCTCTCACTCTCTTTCCCTCTCTCTGTCTTGTTCTCTCCCAACCGAAGCAGCAGGAGAAGCAGCTAGCAGCAGCGGCAGCAGCCAAAAGCCACCAACCACCGCCGCTGTTTCCGTCAGAAACCACCAAGAGAGCACCACTCCCACTATTTCTGGTCACTCTCTCTTTCCCTCGTACCTTATTTCTCTATTTCGACCTCTGTACCAGAAGACGAAGACAAAACAGAAGCAGTAGTAACAACAGACGCAATTCCGGCCGCCGGAACTCCACGAAAACCGGCGACGAACTCGATCCAGCGCAAACGGCGTCATCCACCCTGTGAAATCCTTGTAGATCGACTTCTGGAGGTCCGATAGTGCTTCAGGAGCTCTCATCCGCACCCAGAAGTGGCCAGAACGTGGCCGTCGAACACCATCTCCGGTCATGATTTTCATCGACTCGACCCGTCGCATTCCTCGACCATTTCTCGCTGTTCTTCAGCTAGGTATGCTCTAAATCGTATTCTTAGTTGTTTTTAGTTATCAAATCTTGTTTTTAGAGACGGGATTTCAGCTTTGATCGAGAGAAGATGTGGGTTCATCGTGTCTCCATATTGGGGGGTGCAAATTGTATTTTCAGAAATATTGGGGGAGTCAGCTGTCTGTTGACTAATTTGTTGGGGGGGGGGCTGGGCATAGAATATGCATCTACTATTTATTGATTGGTTTAAACCTATTTCCTAAATCCTCTTTCAAGAAAATAAAATGTAAACTTTTGCAATGAAAGCATGTTTGTAGTAATAATAAACCGTTTTCATAAAAATAAGTTAATAAAACGTTTTTATATATGTATATATATTTGGAAAATAATAGTGTTTGTTTGAATAAATAGTGAGCTTCAAATGTTTTTAGGAACAAATTTTCTTTTTTTAAATTGAATATTGAGTTATTAGTCTCTAAAATAACAATTTGTAATCACCATAATTCTTTTATGTGATAGAAGTATATTTTACTATTACTACGAGTGGTTATAAATAGATAGTTCTAAAATATTATTTTCTTATTCTAATCATTAGTTATAAGTGTCTTTTTACTTATTTAATATCAAGATTATTTAAAAAAAAGTATTTTTATAAAATACGGGTTATGTCGGATAATAGGCACTGAATTTAATATTTGACCTAGCCGAACAACCGAGTAGGGCTATGGTGCATTCTTTTATTTAGAAATAATTTCGTTGTGACTATAGAATTGGTAATTGTGGACGACAGGTTAGCAGACAAGGACTCTGATCATCCGTATGTGTCGTATACGATAATTTTTTGTTGAATAAGGTACGATTACATGCTTAGCCTAGCGTGCCTAGCTCTTTTTGTGTTCGAATGTGATTTCTATTTTCTGTCTCAAATTATATACTTGTTATTATTTGTTTATACTTGTCAAATATTTGAACTGTTGGCTGCTGTTCTTGATAACTCTCACGCGATGATTAGTAATCCGTTGATGATGTAAAGTTGAAAGGATTCTCATGTACCGGAACTAGTTCGGGTTTAATCCCCTGGGCACAGGTACCTAAAATCATTACGGGTGATGATTCCCTGGGATTTGGTCTCAAAAGATATGGCACTACGTGCACCCTAACTCCTTTCATCGTACGCTGGATTACTGCTTCCAGATACCACTCCTTTGATTGACGCTCTTAGGAGGGTGTTGCAACACTTAAGGTCTAGAATGTGTGATGTGGTCACTGGTCTACCCGGGTACTGTGAAATGAATAAGTGATGATCAGACCAGCTTTCTGGATTTATTATTATTGGGAGGCCCTTTGTTGGCAATACTATATCCGGTTACCGTGCATCACGATTGGATTATGGATTCCTATATTGAGATGATTCTGAATTTGCACAACTGTTTATACCGTTGAAACTCTGATAAAGTTTTACTTATTCTCTGTCACTTTCTTTTTATTTAACTTGTGTCCTAGCAAATTATATTATCTTCCTGTTTTACATGCTAAGGTGTGGCTCACTCAGTATTTATTGCTGACTTTGTAAAACTGCGGTTCTTGTTGTTTTCTTCCCACCGCATGTCTAGGAGCTGGTGAATTATGGAATAGATGGGGCGCGAGACTCACGTAGACTGATAACGTAACAACTAATATCTAGTGTTGTTAGGTTATTTTGTAATAATAAGCATCTTTTGTATAAGACTCTAAGTTTAATATTTAATATTATAAATTTTATGTTGTGGATTGTGTTGCTTTTGAGTTCCCCCTCTTCTATTAAGCATCACCCTCCCCGTCTTGTCCCGAGCCGGATAATGGGGTTGTTGCAGGTGGTATCAGAGCAGTTCTTTCCACTAAAGGGAATAAAACCTGTAGGGTAATTAAAATGAACATTGGGCAAGATAAAATACGGAAAAGCCGGGTATCTAGGGAGTTATTGTATACTTCCTCTTTGCATGATCACTTGCTACTTGTAATCTGACATCATCATTTTAGGACCCTAGTGCTGATTCACACCTATGCTTGTATTTCTATTTGTGGGCTATTCTCTGTGTATCTCGACGAGATATGTCATGTGCTTGGTTTCTATTATATGTCCTCTGGTTGAGACATGTTCCTTAAGGACCTGATTATTTGGAAAGTTAATGTTGATGCTTCTTAACGTGTGTTGCTCAAATCTTTCCTGCTAGTTTGAAATTAGACTAGGGTAATAATCCTGTGTGACGTACTAGTGAACCTCGTAGAGTGTCCTTGTACTTAATTTGTATTGATTGCCTTCTAGGCATTATAGCATCATCGATGACTCCAAAACCCGACACCCTAGTTCTGACCCGAGCTTCGAGGACGAAGCTTATTTTAAGGGGGGGAAGGATGTAATAATCCGTATTTTCACTAGGGGCAATATAGTAATTTGACGCGTTAATTAGTGTTGGGTTGAGAGTGATAGTTTGGGGATTTTTCGGGAATTTTATTAGACCGTAAGTTCGTGTGAGAATTTTATTTTAATTTTTCTAGACGGCGATGCGATAGCGACCACCGCGTTAACCTTTACGTTGCCACACCAAAACATTTCTCATTACCTATCATTTAATAAAATGAGAAAACCCACTTTTTTTTCTCCATCTTCTTCTTTCTTTTTCTTCACGTCCACGAAACACAGCATCGCCCTCACAATCACCGCCACCAAGTTCACCGCCTCTCTTCCACCGCCCTCTTATTCTCTATAAAAACCAAACCGACCTCCCACCACGGCACACACAACCACCACAGCCACCTCTACCTCCATCACCACCACCATCATCATCATCTTCATTACCTTCAAATCGCCACCACGATCCGCCATTTTCACCGGCACCAAGACCATCACCTCTGTCACTCTCTGTCCCTCTCTCTGTCTTGTTCTCTCCCAATCGAAGCAGCTGGAGAAGCAGCTAGAAGCAGCGGCAGCAGCCAAAAGCCACCAACCACCGTTGTTGTTTCTGTCGGAAACCACCAAGAGAGCACCACACCCTCAGTTTCCGGTCACTCACTCTTTCTCTTGTACCTTCTTTATCTATTTCGACCTCAGTACCAGAAGACGAAGACAAAACAGAAGCAGTAGCAACAACAGACACAATTCCCGCCGCCGGAACTCCATGTTAATCGGCGAAGAGCTCGGTCCAGCGCAACCGACTTAACCCATCCGATGAAGTTCGTTTGAAATCCCTGTGAAATCCAATAGTGCTTCAAGAGCTCTCGTCCGCACCCAGAATTGGCTGGAACATCGCCGTCGAACACCATCTCCGGCAATGGTTTTCGACGACTCGACCCGTCGCGTTCCTAGACCATTTCTCGCTGTTCTTCAGATAGGTATGCTCTAAATCCTATTCTTAGTTGTTTTGAGTTGTCAATTATTATTTTTAGAGCCTAGAGTTCAGCTTTGATCGGGAGAAGATGTGGGTTCATCGTGTGTCCATATTGGGGGGGGTGCAAATTGTATTTTCTGAAATACTGGGGGAGTCAGCTGTCTCTTGTCTAAACTGTTGGGGGAATGGTCATAGAATATGCATATACTATTTATTGATTTGTTTAAACATATTTCCTAAATCCTTCAAGAAAATAAAATGTAAACTTTGCAATGAAAATATGTTTGTAGTAATAATAAACCGTTTCCATAAAAAATAAGTTAATAAAACGTGTGTATATATGTATATATATTTGGAAAATAATGTTGTTTGTTTGAATAAATAGTGTGCTTCAAATATTTTTAGTAAAAAATTTAACTTTTTTAAATTGAACGTTGAGTTAATAGTCTCTAAAATAACTTTTTGTAATCACCATAATTCTTTTATGTGATAGAAGTATATTTTCCTATTACTACTAGTGGTTATAAATAAATAGTTCTAATATTATTTTTTTATTCTAATCATTAGTTATAAGTGTCGTTTTACTTATTTAATATCAAGATTATTTCAAAAAAAAATACTTCTTTATTTAAAAGACGGGTTCTGTCGGATAATTAGAGATGAATTTAGTATTTGACCCAGCCGAACAACCGAGTAGGCTATGGTGCATTATTTTATATAGAAATATTGTCGTTGTGACTATAGAATTGGTAGTTGTGGACGACAAGTTAGCAGACAAGGACTCTGATTTTTGTTGAATAAGGTTATATTACATGCTTAGCCTAGCGTGCCTAGCACTTTTCATGTCTGAATGTGATTTCTATTTTCTATCTCAAATTATATATTTGTTATTATTTGTTTATACTTGTCAAATATTTGAACTGTTGGCTACTGTTCTTAATAACTCTCACGTTATGATTAATAATCCGTAGATGATGTAAAGTGGAAAGGATTCGCATGTACCGGAACCAGTTTGGGTTTAATGCCCATGGCACAAGTCCCTAAAATCATTACGGGTGATGATTCCCTGGGGTTTGGTCCTAAAAGATAAGGCACTACGTGCACCCCGACTGCTTTCTCTGTAGGCTTCACTACTGCTTCTAGATAGCACTCCTTTGATTGACGCACTTAGGAGGGTGTTGCAACACTTAAGGTCTAGAATGAGTTATGTGGTCATTGGTCTACCCGGGTACTGTGAAATGAATAAGTGATGATCTGACTGCCTGGCTGGCTTTATATTATTGGGAGGCCCTTTGTTGGCAATACTATATCCGATTACTTTTCATCTCGATAGGATTATTGATTTCTATATTGAGACGATTCTTAATTTGCACTGCTGTTTATACCGTTGCAATTCTGATAATGTTTTACTTGTTCTCTGTCACTTTTCTTTTTTTTAACTTGTGTGCCAGCAGTTCATATTATCTTTCCTGGTTTACATGCTAAGGTGTAGCTCACTCAGTATGTATTGCTGACTTTGAAAACTGCGGTTCTTGTTGTTTTCTTCCCACCGCAGGTCTAGGAGCTGGGGAATTGTGGAATAGAAGGAGCGCGAGACTGACGTATACTGATAACGTCACAATTAATATCTAGTGTTGTTAGGTTATTGTGTTATAATAAGCATCTTTTGTATAAGATTCTAAGTTTAATGTTTAGTAGTATAAATTTTATGTTTTGGATTGTATTGCTTTTGAGTTCTGCCACTTCTATTAAGCATCGCGCTCCCGGTCTTGTCCCTAGCCGGATAAGGGGGTTGTTGCAACGTGTACTTTTTTTCATTAGTAATTGATTTTGTCCAATTTCATTGGTTGTAATAAAGTTATAATAAGAAATTATAATGTTGAATATTCAAGAGGGAGTCTTATGAATTATGAATTTGTGTTTTTAGTTTATATGCACCACGTAGTTTTAAGTCCTCATGATGATATTGACTGTGATCCCACTCTAATGCATTGATAGTAGGGCATATGTTCGATGATTTAATTCATATCAATACCCTCATATATATACTTTAGTCTTTCTCTATTTCCATACCCAGTGAACTCTACATGTTCACAACATAAAATTATTTTTTATCATTTTTAATGAACTCTTTGAATTTTAGCATTTAAACCATTTTCATAATTTTAGGCAGGTGAGAAATGTAAATTTTACCCTCTTATCAATAATACTTTAGATTTTTTTATATTACGAGAATCGTTTATTTTTTTCGGGTTCGGTTCTGTTATTCGAATTGTTTATTGACCGCGTTAATAACTAGTAAGGTCATATATTCTAGTGAATATAGAGTTTCTTGTATTTCAATTCGAACTGTATGAAATAAATTACTTGTTTTCGGATTTTCCTATTTTGTATATGTGGGATTGGGCTTTATTTACAACAACTACTATGTATTTTGGGTCTTGAAAGATAGGGTTTTTTAATCCTTGTTCCTATAAGAACTCGCATGCCGCCGCCCCGGGGATCCAAGTATAAAACTCTCCCTCCCATGTACATACGTGTCCATGGACAATCTTGACTGGGTAATGGAGACATTAAAATTGATCTCAAATATCTATGCTATCTCAATAGAAAGCGCCTGACCTATTTCGAATTCCATGAGAAGAAATCATGGAGAAGAAGCAATAAATGACTACATTGAAAGGTATGCGCTCCTGTTGTTTGTATGAGGTTATTTCTTTTCAATTATTTTAAGAAAAATACATTTGCGATCTTAGTTTGTTTCAACCATTCGAGTTTAGAATGAACTAGATATTACACATGCATTCTCTTTTATTAGTTATGTTGAGATATACTAGAAAAATGTTCAAAATTCAAGAGTTTTAGTACTAATCGATGAATAGCCTAACTGATTGAAGAGATTTTTAAAGAAGCGTTTGTTTGATATGATCATTAAGTATATTGGTGACAGTCCACAAACTCTTTTACGGATCCTAATTATGTCGGAACCTCTTGAATATGTGCACTAAATTGACTCCCTCAATGATTTTAATTTGTATAAGATATCACATTCATTAATTTTTTGGTACGAAATCCTAACTCACTTATTCGATGATTTCGAAAGTAAGGACACACGCTTAAATCCTGACTGACTCATCTAAATCTTTGTTTTCAAAGCCGATGCATATTCAGTTTACCTGTAGAGTTCTGTTTTGATTTACATGCTCATCCTTCTTAGAGATTTAATAGCATTGAAGGTAATGTATTCAGTATATAAATGTACTAGAAGTTAAAGTATATAGTTCATCATAAAATTTTATAAACTCAAATCTACTTGAAATTTTTGAATAAGACCTAGTTAATCCATTAATAATTTACTTATTTCCTTTTTTAAGGTTACTTTGAAGGTGTCACATCGCATGACATCCTATATACCGAAGGGATCCTGAACTTTTATGTTGGAGATGTTTCGTTCTTGTAATGTATGTTCTCTCATAATTTTCTATGTATTTTCCTACGATTGTGATATATTGCTTCTGTTTGAGATCATATCTAGAACGTTTCATTACTAAAGGTAACTGCTATACTTAAGAAAATTCTCTACCACTGTGGTTGGTGCAAAAGTTGATGTTAATAATCATTTTCAAAGATACGCATTTCTTTTTTACCACATTACGACTACAAATATTATGCATAACAAGAAGTTTAAAGAACATTGAGTAACATGTATAAGAGAGTTACACTTTCCTTTTTTGCTCATGGAATCACAAAATTACATACCTATCGTAGTAGTAGTTTAAGAAGCTATTGGTCTCCACACAAACACAACCAAACACACTATTAAATTGATATTTTGATTGAATGAATAATAATGTGTTTAAATATAAAGTAATAAACCCTAACCTACACAGTTCAAGTCAACGGGTCGGTAATTAACCGACTAGAAAACCCGATATATAACAACATAATTAAATTTATAATAAAACATACTACTAACGCAGTACGTGATCCTTAGGGTATTTGGGCGGGTGACATTCTCAATGTTCCCGTCTCAGTGTCGTGACCTTGTCTGGTTACGTATAAATATTAGCTTCCACCCCACCACCCGCACGCGGTTGACTATCATATTGTCCTAAAGGCGAAAGAAAGACCGATGGAAGCCTAATTCCGCTTTCGCCGGTCCCTACAAGACCACACGTGAGTCCCCATGCTTTCCATCGACATAGGCTGTGTCTACCGTCCGAGCTATTGGAGCCATTTCACTCCCTCAACAACCTGTTATCCCTGGAACTCTCAAATGAACAGTTCACCAGAGAACTTGTTCCCATCTATATATATAATAGCAGAACGAACGTTTGCAAAAACTTCCATATCTCACTCCCCTATCCTTTACTCACTTTCTAAAACTGAATCAATCAATTCAAAAAAATGACGGCTGGGTTATCAATTCAAAACAGAACGCCGCATTAAGCTTTGAAAAATATGCTGTTTTGTTTAGTTTTAAAAAATATCAATTCAAAAAAAGGCTGCATTAAGATTTAAATAATCTTTTGTTTGGTTAATATCCAAAAAATCTTAATTTAACAAAATGTATAAAGATAAACTCAAATCAATAAATGGGACAATCTGTTATTTTGTACAATTGTTAAAGAAGGGGTTGCGTAAGGGAAAAAACTTTTCTGCTGCATTATCTATTAAAAAACAGGTGCGTTAAGATTTTAAATGTTGCAGAATGTTTTATTTTATTTTTTCATTTTTAGATAAACAATCGATTTTGAAACAATTTGAAAACAATCAGTTCGAACTGTTTTCGTTGACATAATCAGTTCGAACTATTGGTTTGAAGATGAGCCGATAAGATGTATATCCATTATATATCAATTCAAATTTTATTAAGTCGCACTATATATAGATGCGATAGAGCATATAGGAAATCAGGTATGCTTTCTGGAATTATTTTTCGTTTCCTCCTGATTATACAATTTTACTTTCCTTGTGCTAATCCAACTTCGCTTTTCTCTTTTACTCATATGCTCCACAAGGAAATGAAATTGTGGGTAATATTTTTCTATCGTTCTCTTCACGACGCTTTTTTTTCTAGCTTGATTGATGCCAGCTCTTGCTCAACGTCAATCTCATAGGCGGGTGAAATCGATTGACGACGAGTACATGTTATGTATCTCAATCTCATTTATTTGTCCCTCTCACTTTGAGTATGCAATTTCTTAATCTTATATTCCTTCCTCCATTTTCAGTTGCGACGGAGCACCTTGCATGTTCTCAGACCCATCTGCGATGGTTGAAACTGTGAGAGAGTGGATTTTTTCTGCGGTCGAAATTTGGGGTTTTTTTTAGCCTAATTTTGGTGTTCTTATATAGTGTTGAAGTTTATTTCATTATATTTACAGACATGGAGTTCTATAATAATATCCCTCTAACTTTCCGTACCACGCTTTGCTTTGGCCGAAGCATTTTCTGTATAGAATAGCTTAGAGACTGGCATCGCAAGATTTCAAAATACGGTTTCTGGGTGCAAATGTACATTTTAATAATCTATTAATAACATAGTAGTGATAAATTTATATAATCTCAATCTCTCTTCATCTCCTTTATGCACCATTACAACTCTTGAATCTTGCTGCAAGCAACTATTATTTATCGGTTTCAAAATTTTAGTTAGTTGCATAAGCTCAGTACGTAGACATAGAATTGAGTCTGAAATCCATTGTCATTGAGAGGGGTTAAAAATATATACGGCTCATTCTTTGATAACCAAGTTTAGTTACTATATTCGATTTATATCTTTTTCTGGATGTCTATTATTTACTCAGTAATATCTATTTGTCCTTTAAATATATTAAGAACATCATATCACATAAAAGTATTGTTGTCGTGATTATGGTATATCTTTTGCTTCAACTTTTAGCTGATTGGTAACAGTAGGAAAAAGAATTCGTTCGTTGCGTTCAATCTTGGTAATCAAAACTTCTTTTCGCATGAAATGCTGGGTACATTGGAGACGGCATAAATAGATTGAAGACTCAAAATTAAAAGTCTGAGTCTGTATTTAAAAAAAATGGTAGTTCGCAATTAATTTTGACTTTCAAGTTAAGTTCAAGAGAAATAAGTTAGACTGTTGCCTATAAAATGAGCCGTTCGTTCAAAAATTATATGTCTATCTTAAAGTACAATTTGTTTGGACTCTATTGTTTCCACACGTCAAACTTTTGTAAACTAACTACACTGAAACATCTCACGCATTTTTTTTAGGTATCTTCATTTTCCTAACTAAATCACCGCGTCAATTTGAAGATTCAGAACAACTGGAGGTAGTATTTTTTAAGAGATAAAATAGAAAAGTAGGCAACATTTTGATACTTCTTACTGCACTAAAAGTAAACAACATTCTTTTTAATAGTTTCTTAGAGGAAAAAAAGATACACAAATGTTGTTAAAATAAAATGCAGCCTAAGCTCCGTTTCTTTTCCTAATTTTATGCGACTTTTTACTTCTTTTAAGTTATAAAAGAAGTTTTATTTTACTATTTTTCCACATAACTTTGTGTAAATAACTATTTTATATTTTTATAAGACTAAAAATAGTTAGGTTTTTCTAACTTCAACTTAATTTTTATCCTTTTACCCATTAAAACTACTTTTAAGGAGATAAAATCGAAGTTTATTAAAAAAAAAATACTAAAAAAGTAACTAAAACTGTTTTAAAAATTTAATTGGGCCAAAGTAAACAACAACTTTTTTTTTTTGTAAAATAGATAAAAGGATGTCTTAATTTAAGTAAAAAAAGCAGGACCTAACTTAGAGTAGATGTTTACTATGTTAAACTAAGCTTCCGGTATAATTTTTTTAAAGCATTTTTCATATTGTTTTTACCGTTTGGAAAACATCTACATTTTCAAACTTAAAGTTGGTAATGAGACTTGGTAATGAAGACAATATTGTCACACGTAAGAATTGAAAATTTCGCGCTGAAACAGTTGAATTAAACTATAGTGATAATATAATAGCGCTTCTAAAAAAAATCGTGATAGCTGGAATAATGAAATTAATTTCTCAAAAAAAAAATTAATAATGAAATTAAAACTATAAGTGTGTTTTTTCCTTAAAAAAACTACAAGTGACTTTTTTTGTACATGGTAGAAGTAAATTAATGTTTTATAATTTTGTACTAAGTGCATATATGCTTTCTTTTTAAATTTCTTTAGGTAAGTACTATCTTCTTCATTACGATAATCTGAACAAATAATTTACATTTTAGTAATTTGATACTTTATTTATTTCATAATATTTTGATTCCGTACATTTGATTCTTCACCATAAATTACTTTTTTCGTCAACCGAATTTGAATCCGGAACCTCATCCAGGGGCTTTCAACGCTCTATCACTTGAGCTACCACCCTAGCTGCCTTCATGGTACATGTTTAGGCATGCAGAGATACTTCTAAGATGTCACTAAAAAACTTTTTAATTACTTAGTGCTATTTCAATTTGAATTATCTTTTCCTTGCATGTAAGGCCATAGAGTGTAAGATAATATTATTTTGAAGATTATTTTGAGTTAATTGAATGAGCAACAAAACGAACTGATTTTTTCCTTACTCTATCAGATCATTTACTTGGCAAGAAAACGTCAGATCATTTTAAATTAAACTTGGGTAAGATAATCATGTTGAAGCATAACTAATTGCCACGAACACTGGAGCTAAGAGTACAACACTGAGGCATTAAATTTTCATTAATATATCTACACTAGGAGAAAATTAAATAAATATATACATATATATATTATATAATACATTTCAAATATATATATATATATATTATAATTTATTTTCGAGTGGAGTACATATTAATAGTGTATATTTCCTCTGTTTCTTCTCTTTCTTCCAGATTTGACTTTTGTCACTATTCATCAGTTCGCTTTCACCCGATGATTGGATTGGCAATACCATGTAATATTTTGGTAAATTTTTATGGTGTTGTACAGTAAACTTTATTCTACAACACCATGAAAAATTATCGAAAAATTGCATCGTTTTGCTATCCATATCACCGGGTCAGAGTGACAACGCTATGGATGAAAAAGTCAAAACTGGAAGAAAGAGAAGAAACAAACCAAGTATTTTATTCAAAGAAAAAATCCGTGCAAATGATGAACAAAGAAGCTAACAGCTTACAACTTTTGACAACTGGTGGCCAATAGTGGCACTACAAGTAACAATTCATACATCTCTGATAAAAAAAATTGATCGACGATTTCCTTGAACTGATATTTAAGATTTTTCGTGTTTATTAGATTTTATTTTTCGTGAATGCGTACTTATACTTTTGGACATTATTGTGTTTTTAATAGCATTTTTTCAGTAAGTCTCTCCAGTAGTCCATTTTTATAGTTTCAAATATGTTTATTCAGTCATGTTCTTTATGTAAGATTTATCATAATTCATGCAAGATAATTCATATAGTGCTTCACTTTATGTATGATAACTCATAAAGTGATTGCCACTTAACTCATGTCTTATCTCTTTCGTATAAATTTTTCCGTGCGATGCACGGATGGTTTGCTAGTGGAGGATAATATCAACCTGCCCACATGTAGTATCGCAATGGGGACATTCCTCATTATCCACATTAACCGTCACCTTAAGCGGTATATACAGTTCTTCTACAAACTCTGGATGAATAAAATTGTGTGAGCACCCGTTTTAAATTAGGACAGACAAATCGCAACGTGCTTTGATCCCTAGAAGCCGTAAAGAACTGTACTGGTCACTGTTGTCTGTGGTATAAAAACTAGAAGGATCTGCAGCAATGATGAACTCGTACAGCAGCTGATCCCTATTGTCGCAACCCATAAGTAGAAACTTTCTTGCGCACTTGTGACCGCATAAGTACTTTTGATCGGAGTCGTAACATAAGAGTTGTCTCTTTCTTTCTTTTTGCTCGGCTAGAGTCATTTGCCAAATTGGCAGTGTGGACGCAACTGTGGGAGAAGTTTTATTAGGTGTCGTTGTAGTGGAACAAGGCTGAGCAACTGCGGGTGTATTAAGTGTTTCGGACGCTGACATGATTACTTCTAATTCCTTGGATAGTTAAAATGATTCAGCCAGGAATGATGTTGGCGCAACCCCAACTTGCGTCGCAGTGGTGGCTGGAGAATGGAGAAAAACATAGAGATAAGTTGGTAGTCTGGCGCCGGTCCAATTTTATTGAACAAATTCTCAAAATCATCGATAAGCGAGAACAGTAGTTTGCTTTTTTAATTTGGATAACTATCCAGAAAAATTGTGATAGTAATTTGGGTCAAAACGGACCATGACCTCCTCCAAAAAAAATAGTCCATGTGAGAAAACTGGAACTGCGTTGCCGATACCGAAAACAATGGGCGGCATCACCGTCCAGGAAAACTCCCACTAACTGAATTCGATCAACTGGCGGAATCTGAAAATACTGTAAGTATTGCTCTACTTTAAAAATCCAAAGTGTGGGGATCGATACCTGAAAACTTTGGCGCTCAACGCTCAATTTGTGATTGCGGGCGTTCGTTCCTCATTAATCGGTGTAGTGGCCTAATCCTCCTAGTGGATACGCCGTCTACTGGGGAGGCGATTGGTTGTACGGACTGCTGCTGATAATCCGGCTGTTGTCCGTACTGACTGTGGTCGGGTAGTTGTGTGTAGCAGTCCACGGTAGCTGACCAGTAGGTGGTTTATGGGACTAAGACGGATTCGGTTTGGGTATTGTGATGGGTCAGACGAGGGATTGGGTCACCCAAGTATTTGGGTAGGACCCAAGGGGGCTTTGAACCCATGTAAAAAGGTTTTGCTTGACAAACTGTCCCAAGAACACCAATGTATGGTGCAAAGCTTTGACGGGGCTGAAGGCGCGCCGTTTGCGTCGGTAGTGGCGAGCAGCGGTCTAGTTGGGAGGCGCGACTGCGACTATCCTAGCGCTTGGAGGGATGCGGCAAAACCGGTCGTAATTGTCAATTGCAGCTGCTGTGGTGTCGGATATTGGGTCTGCTGAGTGGAGCTCGCCTGCGCTAGGGCTGTTGGCGATTCCTGGTGGATGGCAGCTGTTAGCGGCGTAGAGAGGGACGGCTAGTTGCCACTAGTCTGGTCCGATGGCTGCTCGTATCATGATTCGAGTGCGACGAATTTGTTTTCACGATCGCCCATTCGAATCTCTAGTTGTGCAATTGCACAAGCAACCGTTCGCCAAGAGTTGCGTAAATTCCTTATACGTTTGTTCTGACGAATGCACCAGCTGGTTGTGGTGATACGCAATGAAAGCACTAATTATTGGGGTTTAACGTAGTAGCAGGTCGAGAAGCTACTGGTATCCACACAAACAAAAACATAACTAAACACACTACTAAATTGATATTTTGATTGAATGAAAAATAATTATGCGTCTATAACTGTTTAAATAAAAGGATAATAAACCATAACCTAGACAGTTCGACTCAACGGTTTCGGAAAGAACGGACAAGAGAAGTCTACAACGTAATTAAATTAGTGATAAAACATACTATTATGAGTGACATAATCCTTTAAGGTATTTAAGTGGTGATGTTCTGGAGTCCCCGTCCCTGTGTCATGTTCTGGTGTGGATACGTATCCGTATTATTGTAATATTTTAATATCCGTAAGATTGAATAAAAGAAAGGTAACTTTACTAGTGATAGATAAATCAAGAATCAGAAACATCTGCATACCAGATTAGAAGTTCAAGAATTTTGCTTGTTTTCTCTTAAATTGAAAAAACTGTGATGTTTAGGTGCAAAGTATGGACGAAAAATAGAAATTATTTTCTCAGTGAGAGAGTGTTAGTGTTGATCCAATAGTTCCCTTCTGTTGGTACGTAAAATGGAAAAAGTTAAAGACAAATATTTGCTTTTCCTGCTTTAAGAAGAAATGTGATACAAAACTAATAAACATCTCTTCCAAAATCACCTTTGATGAGAAAAAAAATTGTCTGTAAATAACCATCTCTGATATGTATTCTCCCAAAGGAATAAAACTGCCCTCAAGATTACCATATATTAAAAAAACAATGTCTTTAAACAATCACATCAAACGCTAGAAGGACGAGGGTATTGATTGTAGCAAATGTTGGCAATGGTAGGGACGGGAAGGTGCAGGAGTTTCTCAGTTTCATTGGTATTTTGGAACCAACATATTATGTCTCCTAGGTCTGATGATATGTTAGTCTTAGGTAGACCTGGTAACACGGGCGGGTTAGTTGGATTTAGTTTTAGTTATATTTAATTCCCTAAGAGTTTTAGGGAACTTTTTGGGGTTAATCTATAACGGTCAAGAGCAGCAAGCTATAAAGCTTTTACAGTCTATTCAGGATGACGGAAACCCTGTAACAAACCGCTCATGTCCGGGTGCGCTGAGTGATTAAAGCGATTGGAACCTCAATCGAATTATGAGACAAATAGTAATGAGCTGGAGTAGTAAGCTAGATTAGTTAAGTGGTCGGACTGTTTTGGTTCTGGTTCAATTGTTACACATCAAATGAATTTCTTATTTTCACTGCACATAGCACCAACTTTGAAAAACGGAAGATTCTTTTGAAGGATATTTGTATTGTCTGAAACAATTCACTTAGATGTGTTTAACATCTAGGCACTATGCTTTTAAGAAGATAGGAAATCAAATGTTAACATGATCAATACCATAAGTTTTCCAAAGAGCTAGAGGAGTAGGAAAAGCAATCACTACATTGCAGCCCTGTGAGAGACACCTTTTCTTGGCCTCTTACGCCTTGTCTGTGGTGGTTCAGGATTCCCAGCATGAACGTCTGGTTCCGCACCATGTGTGCTTCTTGAAATTGCTTCGACCTGAAGATCGTAATTTGTCAGAAAAAAAGATAGTATTGGAAGGGAAAATTTGAGATACGGTTGCATATTCGTCTAGCTTTACACGCTATAGAACAATAGCTCTTAAACTTTTGCTTCAGTACCCTCTTGCAGATGTCACATGTGGCCTTGTTACGAGCTTCAGAGCCATTGTGGGGTAGAGGATTCAGCGGTACCAGCAGTTTTTTGTTTTTCTTGTATGCCTGAGTGCATGAACAGAAAAGGGAAAAACAGTTAAATGTCAGAGAGAATTTGCTTGTCTTCACATAGTTTCATTCTAAGCTGATATGTCTGATGCTAGTTACTCTAAAGATTCGTAAGCTCCTTTGAAGAGTACTGCGCCATGGTAGTGTAACTTATGATGTCTAACGTGGTAGACCCTCCGTAGATTGTAGTGAGGAATGACATAACTAAATGTAGTCGACTAAGATTATCTTTTTAATGTCTGTGCTACCACTTGGTAAGCGTAAATGATAAAAAATATATCTCTGTATGTTGTTTAATCAAAAAAAAAAAAAAAGAATGATTTCTTTCATGACCCGATTGTGTATTCTTGATGACGTTCACATAAAGACATTTGATCACATATGTTGTTTGATCCGAAACAGCAAGATGAGAATTTGAATTACTCTTTGATCTTCTAGCTCATCCTGTATTCACTTCAAATTTTCAGGTGGAAGTCTCTGGAAAGGTGATTTTCCTTTGCTGATTTCCAAGGTTAGTCTTGCTCTGAAGGGAAGATTGTGCTGCTCAACGTTTTATTGAAAATATATTAAGTTTCGTAGCTATTTAGTGTCTTTTTATTTGGGACAAATTGTAGACTTCTGCCACATGGTTTTCTTGCCTATTTTCCTATTCAAAAGAAATACTTCCACCATTTCTTCTGGAATGTCCTTGTTTGAATTTTCAACCCGTAACTGGGTCACTTTGACTCGGTGATTTAGATGGCAAAACAATAAAAAAAAATTAGAAATTTTTCCATGGTATTGTAGAGTGACGTTTACTCTACAAGCCCATGCAACGATTACCAAATTCTTGTATCGTTTTGCTAATCAAATAACTTGGTCAAAGAGACCCAATAAATAGTGACAAAAAGTGAAATAGATTGTTCCTAAAGAAACAGAGGTAGTATATATACACAGGCACCAAAAAGGTTCTAATCACGACCAAAACTGATTAGATTTTTAAGAAAGATAAATATATACTTATATGATGTGAAGTTAAGTTTTCTTGGGATAAGAGAAGTTGTTATGGACAAAGAATGTTGATGTAAACATACCTGAATTCCTTTGCAGTCAAAGTACTTGTTCATGGCTTTTGGTAGGACAGCATCCTTGCGACAAAGTTTGTAAACCCAAAGGACTGGGTGATCTGCATGCCACCTGTTTCAACGCGGTACTGGCAAAAGTAATTGCTGCAGCTGATGCAGTACCTGTTTGTCACATTCTTTGACAAGTGATGTGTTGGACATGGTTCGGAAAATTATTTTCCCATAATGTAAGATTTACGATATATATATTAGATTAACTTCTTTACTAACTTTATTGGTTAGGAAAACTGATTTTACTCATGACAAAGTTTCATAAGAATTTGACTAAAAGATGATTGAGCAAGCCGCCTACTGCTAATCTATGGTGTAAGATGCTTAGCTACTCTCAAGACCTCATGTGCACGCTCTAGAAATGTTGGCAGTATTTAGAGACACAACAACTCGGATCCGAAAAGAACTATCTTGGACTATAAGTCAAAATTTGGAATCTGGCCTCACAATCACGTGAGTCCTGTAATACATGATGCCAAGCTGAGATACAACTCTATTAACTCAAAGTTAGCACCTTGCTTCAGAAAAGATGGTGGGACGTTTGAAGAACTTCCCTCTAGCATACACGATTAAAGTAGTTTTCCCATCAGCTTCTTAGGTGGTACATCTAGGAAGTTGGATTAAGGCTTTCAAGAACACATAACATGTATTTATACAGTTTAAAAAATAGTGCATGTGTTGCAGAACTTAATGTTTATTTGATTTCTGTACTCCATAGCATCTCATGAAGCTGAACATGAATTTAAGGTCGAGTATCAAGATATACATCGTTCTGTTTAATTAGTTCAAGTTGTTAACATGGGATTGATCAAACAAAAATTATTTTGAAAACTTGATTAGAGAAGTTAGAGTTGCTAAGGATAGAAGAGGGATTGTAGGTGAATTTCAGAAAAACTACATGCCAGTCTTGTTGTGGAGGAACTCATTTTCGCTAAGTCCACAGGAGAAGCAACAGAAGAGAGATTATTTGCTAGGTGAGTGTTGAAGGGTTATAGAAGTTGGAAATTAAGTCCGAGTCCTTATTTGGAGACTAAAAAATTTCTTTTAATGCTTGTGCCGTTGCTTTCAATTTTGCATTCTCCCCTTTTAATTGTTTCCCGAGATGTATTTCTAGAAAATAAAAGCATCTTTTTTATAATCATACAACGAAATGAAGAATCCCACATGAGCTGTGAAATTACAGGGCCAAGAAAAATTGATGACACGTAGCATTTCCCATTTAATAATTAAATAGTAAAAGACAAATGTCATTTTGTTTAATGATACGTAATACATGTAATGAATAACTAATATTTTATTATTGGAGCTCGAGTGAAATAATTAATTTTAATGAGCTGTCAGTCTTACCGGAGAATTATACTTAAATACCTTACAACAAATTAAAGATAAATGATCGTTTCTTCTTGGTACTTCAAATTTATTCATATGCTTCATGACCGTAGATTTTTTTATGACCCTCAATGTATTAGGAATGAAATTGAGAAAAGCCCAGATTATATAAATTACAAATGAGCTTAATAAGGAAGGAAATATAAGTTTTGTCCTTGTCAATCTCACTGAGGAAAGAAGGAAAAGCAGTTAATTACTTCTATTTTTTTCTGGAAAAACATCTTAGGTGACATTCAAAAGGGGGAAATGCAAAATTCAAAACAATGGTACAAGCATTGAAAGAAATTTGTTAGTCTCCAAACAAGGACTCGGACCTACTTTCCAACTTCTATAACCCATCAATACTTTCCCACGAATAATCTCTTTTCTGTTACTTTCCTTTTGGGCATCCCGAAAATGAGTTCCTCCACACCTAGACTGGTATGTAATATTTCTAAAACTCACCAACAGTCTCCTTTTTATTGCTACTAAGTTTAATTTCTCTTATCGCACTTTTAAATTAACTTTTGATTGATCAGTTCCATCTTAGCAATTTAAACTTAATTAACCGAGTGATGTATACGTTGATACGCTACTCTAAATTCTAGTTCAACGTCATCATATGTTATATGAGTACAGGAGTCAAAGTAACATTAATGTTAACACACGAACTATGTTTTTAAAATTGTGAAAAAGTTGTTCTTTTAGCCGTAATCTAGCTTCTTGGTGTACCGCATCAGAAACTGGTCGGGAAGCTACATATCCAGTGTAGGCTAGAAGGAAGAATCTTTAAAAATCCCGCATTTTATTCTGAAGGTTTTTTTCATACTTGCCGGGATTTACAAAAGCAAGGAGCTGACTTGGTATTGGAGTTGTATACGGGCTTGGCATTAGTTATGAAAGGACTCTAAATGATTGTGAGGCCAGATTCTAAATTTATACATATAAGTCAGAAAATTATGGAGGTTATTTGCAGATCTCAGCCGTTGTGGCTCTCTATGCTCCGACTAACATTCCTAAAGCGCTCACACGTGGTCTCAAGCAAATTCTTAAAAACAAGTTCTTTTTGTCAGAATTAAAACAGCTTTCCTAACAAACAAAGTTAGTAAAGAAGTTAGGCTTAATTATTTAATGCATAAACCCAATTTGACAAAACTATCACATTACAACCCTCAGATCTAGAACTAGCTTATTGCATCCCCCATTTGCAAAAAAGACGTCAATGATAAATTCAGAATGATATTTCATCGCAAAATTAACATACTAGGAGGGCATTATTTCACACAATGTGATGAGTTTGTATCATAGACGATGTGCAGATTATGAAAATACCTTCGTCGGTTTTGAATTTGATGATTAAATTTTCTTTCCAGTTTGACATTGACGTCTTTGTTGAAAATGGGGAATGCAATCAGCTAGTTCTAGAAAGTGTTGTAATGTGATACTTCAACATATTAGCGGTATGTATTGAGTAATTAAGCGAAGAAATTAACTTAATTTTTTATTTCTTACGTTATTTCATGAGCTTTTTCTATGTAGGGTGAGCATGAAGCTCAAAATAGACATATCCCTGACTGGATCAGGTCATTTCTTGGAAGATCTTTTTCCAGGTCCAACACATCACTTCCCAAACAATGAGATAAATATGTACTGCATCAGCTGCGACAATTCCTTTCGCCAGCATTGTGTTTATAACAATGTTTACAAGGATGTTGTCCCGCTAGAAGCAATGAACAAGTATTTTGACTTCAAAGAAGCTCATGTATGCTTTCCATTAATTTGCTACTAATCATTATGGTAAATTGAAGCATGACAAGTACGACGAATGCTTTTTTGGTTTACCTCTTGTAGTGTAATCGCCATGAGATGAATATCCCGATCTTTGTTACGCTTGTATTCACGTTCCCCGTTATCCCAACAATCTGTGTGAGCCTATATGGAGAACATGATATTTCACGAGACGTTCCGAATTTGGATGAATGCTAGAGACAGAACTAAGGTTGCAACATATGCGATCTCTTGCACTGATTTAATGTGAAGTTGTCTGTATTTATATAAAAACTTCTAGCATACTCCATTGTACCCTCTGGTATTTGTGTCAATTACAGAGCATCCCCCAGGGCGCTTCGAGTAATTTTCTAGCATCTCCCACTCAATCTGTTGGATTGCTAACAGCTCTACTAGTCTCTATCTCTCCTAATAAAAAATCTAAAAATTATTGTGCGGCCTTATTGTGCGGCCGCTGAGAGCACCTGCATTTCGGGACTTTCTACACCAAGCTCATCATGAGCTAGTAGTTGGCCTGCTCAACCTCCAATGAAAATGGTAATGCACAGTTTAACTCTCGTATTTCCTAAATACGCTCAGGTGTCATCTCATAGACCGCTAGCATATATAGTCCCTTAGACAACGCATTAGTATGTCTACCCTACTACGTTAATTATTGTAGATAGTGCTTTCTGAGCTGACAGATCTTGGCCACGTGGCAACCATCTAGCACACCATATTGTGCTCCACACACACTGGATCACCAGCCGCGCTGATCCATGTGGGGGCTGCGAGACAGGGCCCTCGCATACCACTTCACGGGACTTGTAGGGACTTAGTGGTTTGGAGGCTAGAGTAAGTCCTGTCGCGTGCGAGCAAGCTCGCGCGCGGCCTTTAGTAACTGCTTCTGAGAGATTTATGGCACGAGCTCCATAAACCCGGTCAACCCGGTCAAACCCGGTCAACCCCATAACGGTTCCGGTATTCGCGCATAACGTGCTGTAACGGTCCCGGTATAGGCGGACGAACGTGCCGTTGCGGTTAAGCTAATTAAGCCGCCATTGATGGGCGCATTAACCACACTGCAACGGTCACATTCTCCGTTATATATAGGACGTTAACCTTTCCATACAAAGGAGGACACACTAGCCATACGCGGAAGCTCTGCCAAACCTCTGTCTCTCTCTCAGACATTACTACTGCCTTACTCTCTCCCTACACACAACCCAAGTCTCCGTGTGCCATCTCTGATCCTCTACTTACGGTGTACACAGAGTTCTCCCCGCCGGAATCTCTTGTGCACATTTTGGTGAACCTGATGTGAACTTACCATCAAAGCAACCATGTCTCAGGAGGATGATGTCAGTAACAGATCGCCTTCCACCGATGCCGCCTCAGGAGAGGAGACCCGCCGCACTCCTACGACCACCGGTGAGGCCCCGACGCTAGAATCCTTGGACGCCACCATCCAAGGTCAGGCGAAAGCCCTCAAAGTTCAATCTGCGCAGCTAGAACGGATCATGGCTGTCTTGGGGACTCTTGCACCGAACCCTGCGCAAGCCACCGCCGTTTCTCAGGGAGGAGGAGTCCCTACCCTTAAGGGCTGGGAGTGTCAACCACATCCCCCAACCCTAATCTGCAGACTCCACCGGCAACTACACAGCTACCCTCGATTCAAGGGTCAACGGCTCAAGTGTTGCCCCTCACTGCTCATAATCCTCAGCCTCCGGCCTTGGTACCTAATCCGGCCTCGCAGTATCCCTTGCCTCCTCCAATGGAAATCTGGGGTAATGCGAACTCCCAACAAGTCCCCAATCCTCCTGCGGCATATGTGTCGCCTCCGCCTGCGGCAACCCCTCCTCCTGCTACCGAGGGAAATACTCCAGAATGTATGTCGTCTCTGCAGAAGAGTATAGACACCATTCTGGCTCACCAATCATTCGCGGATACTATCATCCCAAAGCTAGACAACGACCCACCCATCCCGCGAGAGAACTACATGAGGGTAACTTGCTGCGATGCCTGGTCAGCAGGGAAGCACAAGAAGTGATGGACCTTTCTCATCAGGTGGAACATCAGGGGGGTACGAAACTATGCAGACAACTCCTCTCAATTGGATATTTCTGGCCCATGATGGAGGCTGATTGCCGTGCCAAAGTACGACGCTGCCAGGAGTGTAAATTTAAAGGAAATCTAGTGCACGCTCCCGCTGTAGATCTACATGCATTAGGAACACCATGGCCGTTTCACACATGGGCTCTCGACTTTATTGGTCCCATTCGACCAACCTCGCATGGGAATCACTTCATTCTCACCGCGACGGAGTTGTTCACCAAGTGGGTGGAAGCAATACCACTAAAGACGGCGAATGCGCTATCTGTGGTCCATTTCATCCAAGAGAGCATTATATGCAGGTTCGGAATTCCCAACACCATCCTTTCAGATAATGGCACTCCTTTTGTTAATCGCCAGGTGGCTGCGAAGCTAGCAGAATACAACATCAGGCAGATATGCTCCACCCCTTACTACCCGAAGGTGAATGGGCAAGCAGAAGCGACCAACAAGACGCTGTTGAGAATTTTGAGCAAGATGGTCACAGACGACCACAAGAAGTGGGCTGATTCCTTAAGCATAGCCCTATGGGCTTACCGGACTTCTCCAAGAACACCCACAGGGGTCTCACCATTCCTCCTATGCTATGGGGTTGAGGCAGTGGTACCTGCGGAGTTAAAAGTTAACTCAGCAAGGTTGGCCTTCCACACCTTGTATGAAAATAAACGCGATCATGACTTAGTCCTGCTAGAGGAAAAGCGAGAGCAAGCTAAAAGGACCAACAAACGGTATCAAGTAAGGATTGCTCGTGCGTACAACAAAACAGTCCAACGTAGAGATTTTGCAGTTGGAGATTTGGTCTTGCCCGCATCTGACCATTGCATGCGAGAGGCGGCTCACCCAAAGTTCGCAGCCAATTGGGAAGGGCCCTTTGAAGTTACTGAAGTCTTTGACAGTGGCTACTGCAGCATACGGAGGTTGCACGGAACGACCTCAACCCCAAGCTCAATCAACATGCGCAAGATTAAGAAGTACTATCCTTGACTTCTCTCGTTTTATGCGTTTTATTACAACGTTGCCTTATGCTTTGTATAACTATGATTCGCATCTCATCTCTCCCATATGAGAGAATTGTAATATCATCTTTCTTATATGAGAGTGCAATAACAAAAAAACTTCTCCCAAATGAGAAGAACTTTATACTTCTAGCTGTTTATATTGCTTCACTTGGTTTATTATTAATGTTAGCAAAAGCCTATCCCACGCAACAGCAACTTATTCGAATGCGATCTCAACTGATCTTCTAAGCCTATCTGTCACGATAGCAGCCTATGCGACAACGATCTGAATTGATCTCCTAAGCCTATCTGTTACGATAGCAGCCTATGCGAAAACGATCATAGTTGATCTTCTAAGCCTGTCTGTCATGATAGAAGCCTATGCAAATGCGATCTTAATTGATCTTTCAAGCCTATCTGCCACGATAGCAGCCTATGCGAAAATGATCCTATTTGATCTTCTAAGCCTATCTGCTACGATAGCAGCTCATGCGAAAATGATCTTAATTGATCTTCTAAGCCTATCTGCCACGATAGCAGCTCATGTGAAAACGATCTTAAGTGATATTCTAAGCCTATCTTCTATGATAGCAGCCCATGCGAACATGATCTTGAATGATCTTTCAAGCCTATTTGCCGCGATAGCAGCGCTATACAAATGCGATTTTAAAATCGTCTTTAAGTCTATCTGCCATGATAGCAGCTTTATACAAAATGATCCTAAGGGGTCTACAAAGGCCTATCTGATAAGATAGCACTTGCACTTGAATCTAAGGCAAATCACAAGCCTATCTGCCAAGGTAGCACAGCTGCGCAAACACGATCTCGAACGATCTAAAAACAATGCAAAAGTGTGCATATTGCACTACAAGAGGCGAAATCTGCCGATACACATGTGAAATTGTATTTTGTTGAAACAAGATAGCAGATCATACAAAGCGATTTATCATTACGAGTCAAGAGGACTTACAATTTATCTGTCTAGATAGCAGCTTACAAGCTAAAAATCTCAAATCTAATTACGCAGCCAACATGGCATATAATGCATCTAAAAAAAAGTAACTTACGAACAAGAAGTTACACATCGGGGGAATCCTAACTGAAAAAGGATGAACCTAACGGTCCTAACACCAGCTATGCGATGCACAAATCTGCGACCAAAGATCTGTAGCAAGTGGGGTCTTTCTATAAGATGAACGTCCTACAAACGCCACAAAGGCTGTGCGACGATGCATTCAAGATCCCAGCATTCGAGCAAGGCCGAGTTAACTGGAGGGGTTAATGTTTGCAACCCTTCATCAGAGACACGGGCAGGTAGTTTCTTTGCCTTAACCCTAGCATGATAGAAGTCTTTGCCACCCAGGTAGGGGGCTTTTCGCCATAGAGCTCGCGGAAGATAAGGTATTTCTTCGTCCTCCTTGGTGGGTCTAGTTCCTTTTGTCTTTGCCATTCCTGCGGAAGAGCAAGAAAAAATGGGGAGAAATATGCACACTTCAGGTTGAATTCTGAGATTCAAGATCTATGGGAAGAAAGATGAACAGTTTTTGGTACCAATTTCAGAAATTAAAAGTTGGAAATTGTTTGCATTATCAGGGATTTCAAAACCCTACATCCAAGGTCCTTATCATTGAAGGATTAAATCAAAATTGGGTTCAAAGATTGGAGCTTCTTCACAAGTTTTCAACATATAATATGTCATGGGTTTGCAGATCCAACACAGTTCGAAGCATACATCGGTATGTTAAACAAAATTGAACAAGGCCAACCTTTTTTTGGTAAAGCTTGCTTGGATGCGCACAGTTGAAGAAGACGATTGACAAGAGAGAACTGGTGATTGATTATTTGAATCTGCTCTCGAAGACTTCCGGGTATCATTCACTTTAAGAGAAAGAAGTGATGCTTTGCAATAATGGAGAGTACAGAGTATTTATCCAAAAACAATGAAGGGTTGCGTCCTTTCAGTAGTCGAATCGCAACCGTCACCGTCGAATCGCGCAATCACAGGACAAGCTGACGTCACCCCTAAAACCCTAAAGGCCAGACGGAACGACTCTAGGGGTTTTAGGTCATAATGGCACGCACGAGGGCTGAATTTACTCATATTTGAATTGGTGCGTGGCGGCGACGCGTATGTTGGTTTCCGCGCATGGAAGTCTATCCAGCTATGAGTCTTCACGCGCAGAAAAGGGGCTAATGTAGATAGTGCTTTCTGAGCTGACAGATCTTGGCCACGTGGCAACCATCTAGCACACCATATTGTGCTCCACACACACTGGATCACCAGCCGCGCTGATCCATGTGGGGGCTGCGAGACAAGGCCCTCGCATACCACTACACGGGACTTGTAGGGACTTAGTGGTTTGGAGGATAGAGTAAGTCCTGTCGCGTGCGAGCCAAGCTCGCGCACGGCCTTTAGTAACTGCTTTTGAGAGATTTATGGCACGAGCTCCATAAACCCGGTCAATCCGATCAAACCCGGTCAACCCCATAACGGTTCCGGTATTCGCGCATAACGTGCTGTAACGGTCCCTTTATAGGCGGACGAACGTGCCGTTGCGGTTAAGCTAATTAAGCCGCCATTGATGGGCGCATTAACCACACTGCAACGGTCGTATTCTCCGTTATATATAGGATGTTAACCTTTCCATACAAAGGAGGACACACTAGCCATACGCGGAAGCTCTGCCAAACCTCTGTCTCTCTCTCATACATTACTACTGTTTTACTCTCTCCCTACACACAACCCAACTCTCCCTGTGCCATCTCTGATCCTCTACTTACTGTGTACACAGAGTTCTCCCCGCCGGAATCTCTTGTGCACAATTATCATATCCTTCGGGATTCCACATGAATCTACTAGGTGCGGCCAATGGATAAAACATGGTACGATTAACTAACGGTCTATCTTCCCCTTATCCATGTGTTGGTTAGATTCAGATTTATTGCTTTCCCAGCAATGCCCGATGGTCGAATCATCCCATGATTGTAAGGGCATGCTAAAGTAGCACCACCAACCCGTCACTTTACGACGAGGATAATAGGTGTTGGGAGCATACATTGAAAATAGGAGGCTCATACGGCTAGGAGTTCTTTTGGACTAATCTACTCACCACCTCGTGTCGCTCTTTAGCACGTGTTTGGGTAATACACACCATAGTGTTTGGACTTCCTCGGAGCGCATGTATTATCTCATAAGGACCACTATGTGTATCCTTGTTTAGTCACGACCAAAGCGACTAACCCGAGTACTGAAATGTTGCATTTTAAAATGCGCTGCAAAAGCATTTCTCACATCTGGCTAACTATAAATACTATACATGGTTTAGGGTTCGCCAAGTTCGAATGGTACCTATGCCAATAAAATATTGGACTCTATCCGATGTGACAAGTGAATCCGTGAAATCGGCATCATAGCTCGAATCGGGAATCTATCTCATCTTTTTTCACCATTTGTGGTGCCAAAAAGGCAACCGCTTGAGTGAACGATCTCTATGTGTGTGTGATATGTCATATGCTAGTACATGAAATACAATATGTCATGCATATATCCAATACAACATGCGTAATGACCTATGTAAACCCAATTGAAATCCAAATATTGGTCTCTCAAATGTTTATCAGCCTGAAAACTAGAGACAAATCACCATCCACCGAGTCATACATTCCTAATATGACCGAAAAGGATAAACTTCAAAATAGGTTTGTTCATAGGATCAGCTATCATATGATTTATTGGAATATACTCCAAGACAATCTCTCATTTACCTACCACTTTCCTGATGAAGTGATACTTTATCTCTATGTGTTTGGCTTTGCTATGGTATTTTTGGTCCTTATCAAATGCTATGGTCGCCATACTATCATAGCATAGGGTAACATGTATGTCAACTACACCCAGGCTAACAAGAAAATTTTTCATCCAAACACACTCATGTGCCGCGTCAGAATAGGAAACGTATTCTGCTTCCATGGTCAATAGAGCGGTGCAAGTTTGCTTGCTGCTGCTCCATGTAATGGCACCGCCACCCAACATAAACACGTAGTATGAGGTGGATTTTCCTGCATCTAGGTCCCCACCCCAGTTAGCATAACTAGATCCAACAAGTCGAAGCTCTAAGCTTCGATAGCACAGCAATCTTTCGTTCATTTAATATATCGGAGTATCCTCTTAACTGCCTTCCAATGTCCAAAACTTAGATTCAACTGATATCTGCTAACTAAAGCGACAGCATATCATTTGTCGGGTTTAGTACACATCATTGCATACATTATACCCCCCAAAACACTTGCGTATGATGCTATGGACATATGGTCCTTTTCATGTTGTGTATTAGGGAACATTTCCATGCTAAGATTCTGTCCATAAAAAGACAGGAGTATTGAGTGGTTTTGAGTCTAACATTTGGAAGCTTTCAAGTATCTTCTTGATGTACACCTCCTGCAACATCAAAGAAGTCTATTTAAATGATTCTTCAGGATCAGAATCCTGAGAATGTAAATGGCTTCACCAATATCCTGCATCGCAAAACGTAAGGATATCCACCCCTTAGTGGTCTCGAGTAATCATGTGTAATTATTGGCCAATAGTATGTCATCTACATAAGGTGGCATGATCGTAAATTTCTTCCTAGGGCATTTGACATACACACGGTGATCTTCATAGTCCATCGGAAACCCATAGGTAAGGATATCCTGCTGAAATATTAAGTACCACTGCCTCGCGGACTGTTTAAGACTATATATGGACTTAACCAATTTGCACACTTTGTGCTCCTGACCTTGGGTCTCAAAGCCCCCCGGATGAGTCATATATATCTCCTCTGTGAGTTCTCCATTAAGAAATGATGTCTCTACATCCATCTTATATAACTCTAAGTTCATATTCGCTGCTATTACCAATACTAGGCGTGACCCCGCGCCAAGGCGCGGGGCGACTGTATAAATAGCTTTCATGAAATGGAATTAAGTCACTAATATGAATGTGAAATAGGAAAAAGAAACTTGGTTTATATTTTTGGAAAAGTTGCTCAATATCATTGAAACATTTCTATCGAATAATTACTTCAATCAAATCATGTTTCTTTATCTTTCCAATTTTTCTTATCAATGTGCGACTCTTAACTGTATTTAATATTTAATCAAAGTTCTTCTTTTCATTTTTTTTCAGAATATTCATATTATAGTTGTTCGTAAAACAAAGTGTACAATATTCTTACTCTTAAAATACAGACTAATTATTGTATTGTCATCTTCCTTGTGAAAACATTATGATCCATTTACAATTTTAAGAATATTAATATCATGTTTCTTTCTTTATCTTTCGGATTTTCTTATCAATGAGCGACTCTTAACTGTTTTTAATATTTAATCAAAGTTTTTCTTTTCTTTTTTTTTAGAATATTCATATTATAGTTGTTTGTAACACAAAGTGTACAGTATTCTTACTGCTAACGTACAGACTAGTTATTGTATTTTCATCTTCCTTGTGAAACATTATGATCCATTAGAAATTTTAAGAAATTCGTCTAACATAAAACTGACTGAGATGAAAATTGAAAGAAAATTAGTATGAAATAATTAGTGAAACACGTTTATCATAAAACTACAAATGTCATTTACAGACATCCAGGAACTTAATTCGAGTTGTTACATTAGCATATGCATTTTACATGTCTTAAGAATGAAAAATATTTCCCAAAAAAATTCTTACAAATTTATTTACATAAATTTCTAATTTGAGTATGAGACAATGGTTCATGTTATCAAATTTTATAACTATGAAATAATATACATAACTAAGAGTTCCTAGAATATTTTCTTTGAAAAGAATAAGATGAATTACAACTGAACTTCATGTACCTATATTATTGTTTTAGCTTATTATGACATTAAGATAAAATTAGTTGGGACGAAAGTTGAGGAAGTTAGCACGGATTGATATAAAAAAATTAATTTATACTCATATATTATACATCAATCTTACACGAATCATCAAACATTTAAGTTATTGTGATGAAAATTGAGAAATTAGCATTGACCAATTAGTGTGACAGACTTCAATGAAAAAAACTGTGTGACATTGTTCTTAAAAGTCACTAATGTCTTTTGATACATGTAGATGTAATGATTTAAATATTTTTAGTATTAAGTGACTGCAACATATGTATTTAAGAATATAATTTATTCTCCTAATTAAAATAATATGATTACGTATACTTTCATTTACGTAAACGTTCAATTTGAATTTGAGATCGTAATTGATGTTATATATAATATGCATCAACTAAGAATTCATGAAATAATTACTTCTTATGAATATTAAGAAAAACTATGTATTTGTAGAATATATTTATTTTCATGTCATAAAATTAAGAATGAACATTGATTACTAATTTTAAATTTTTATTAATTTCTCATGAGTTACAAAGAAAGTGTAACTTTAAAATTTAATGACAAAGCAATACATGAGTACATGTCGAAAACTCATTGGTTGAATTTTACAAATGGCCACGTAGGATTACAAACGTCATATTTAAAATGATTATACATTGACAAATGTCAAACTGTTCTTTCACTTCAAGCCTTTTCTGCTTTTATATTATACAAAAGATAAGGCGAATAGACACAATTGTCATAACTGGAGAGAATGTCTCTTTATAGTCCACACCCTATTCTTGGGTGTATCCTTTCACTATAAGAAAAGTAGTTTTTTGCGCTTAATTTTTGCGACGGCTATTTATTCTCGTTTCAAAATAATTCAATTGTGACGAAAAAATACTAACATGGCAAATGAGATGAATAAAATAAAGTCTAGTGGGATGACACATAATTTCCTTTGCAAAAAGCACGACATCCATCACATTGGAATCCACGGACAGATCTTGTTAGGATGAGATATGGTCTCGAGACTACGTGGATCCTGTATGTTGGGGATATGAGGATTGAAAATATTATATTTGACTTAAGTTGCTCCTACATGCTCAAACCAAAAAAAGAATTCTAAGGGGTTATGGTAAGGAAAGTTAAGTATAGTTTAAACTAATATGTGAATGACAAGATTTTGATTGCTCATAACCCAAAGTTATTATGTATCCACTGAAACTATGGTTATTATGTTGCAATTGACAATTCTCCATAAAAGGCTAAATTAGTTTCCATTTTATTACCTTACACGTAGAGATCTTCCAAAAAAAGGGTACATTTTAATTCAAACCTATAATTATTAAAACACTTCTAATATTTAAATATTAAAAATTATCATTTATGTCTCTGCTCGAATTTCTCAAACAAAATTTTGAATAGACAACTATCACATCTAAGAATACTTTTTATCATTATTTTTTATTCGGTGTGGGCATTTGTTATTTCTAAATAAGCACATATGAGATAAACATATACTAGAAGAATAAACGATGAATATAAATGTCTCATTGCTCACTGAAAGGGGGCTTATATGCCATATTTCCCGGAGAGAACTAAACCATTATTATCCTTTTCACGTTATGTATAAATGTACGTTTATATTTAACAAATTGATGAATCTTTCACATTTGCATTATGCCTGGTTACATGCCCGAAACATGAAGAATTACTTGCGTTAATATGGAGATCCTCAAGAAGAGAAAAATATTCTCAAAAAAATCACCCATAGCTTGTTGTGATATCATTAGATGCACTACAAATTCAGAATACATGACTAATAGTAAGATCTTTAAATGTTCTGAATATGACATTAATATGAACGGAAATAAACTTGTTAAACAAATTATCCTAGAAGACGCATATAGCTGGAAGTAGCTATATGTACTTTATTTTTAACATGACTGTACGGTCTTACAACCAGTTATGATTATATTTTTGAAAGTTATCTAAAGGAATATGATTTATTAAAAAAAATGTGTTTTCTTAAAAATTAAAAATAAAAGACATGTCAATACATACACAAAAAAACACAAGTCACATAATTATTTAAATATATGAATCTTAATGTTAAGTTCTTAAGTTACCAAGAATTCCTTAAACAAAAATAATACTCGCTCCTTCCTAACTGAGTGCATGGGTGGACATTTCATGAAGATTAAGGATGCGCATTTGAAGTTCAAGATTTCCTAATGATCCTTTGTTGTATGTGGCACTTTTATTAGAGAAGCATGTAAAAAGGTTATTTTTTGGTAGTAGAGAACTCATTTGGGGAAATCAATTTTAAGGAAGGAATGACACACAAGTTGGGAATTGAATATATTTTGAGAACGTATGTTCACTGTAAAGTTTGGTATCTATGTTAAGATAATATGTCCCTTTCATAAGTCTGGAACTCGTAAGCGAGAAATATAATATGGTGTATTTCAAGTCCCAATTCATGTTGCGGAGAGAATTATGATCATATCTTTATTAGTCTACGGAACAAAAAATAATAATTAAAAAAGTAACTACTTATGAATACGATTGTATGAAGTATAAGTTGATGGGACTCCACGGAGGTTAGTTCCCATAAGAAATATTTAAATTGAAAGGAAAAAGAACAATTGACAATAATTTTAGTTCCATCTGCATTTTGTGAAGTATGATTAATAATCGCCTATTTATATTTTTTTTCCACAATAGCAATATTATTCATGTTAAAAGGTGTTACAAAGAGGTGGAGTTCCAATTGAGATGCTAGTAATGTTGCAGTCTTTTTCCTTCTTTAGTTTTTTGCTCCCATAATTTTTTTCGAGAAAGATTCTAACAACGTATCCAAGCTAACTTAGGTGCATTACATGAGAATTTCATCTCCTATCCTTAGCAAATATAATTCACCCCGTGTGTAATACTCTGTAATTTTCACTAGGGGTAATATAGTAATTTGACGCTTTAATTAGTGTTGGGTTGCGAGTGATAGTTTAAGTATTTTTCAGGAATTTTATTAGACCGGAAGTTCGTGTGAGAATTTTAATTTTTTGCGAATTATTTTAATTTTTCTAGACGGCGACACGATAGCGACCACCGCGTTAACCTTTATGTTTGCCACACCCAAACATGTCTCAATACCCATCATTTAATAAAATGAGAAAACCCGCTTTTTTTTTCTCCATCTTCTTCTTTCTTTTTCTTAAAGTCCACATAAAACACCACCGCCCTCACAATCACCACCACCAAGTTCACCGCCTCTCTTACACCGCCCTCCTATAATCTATAAAACCCAAACCACCTCCCACCACGACACACACAACACCATAGCCACCTCTACCTCCATTACCACCACCGTCATCATCATCTTCATCACCGTCAAATCGCCACCACGATCGGCCATTTTCACCGGCACCGACACCAACACCATCACCTCTCTCACTCTCTTTCCTCTTCTGTCTTGTTCTCTCCCAACGGAAGCAGCAGGAGAAGTAGTTAGCAGCAGCGGCAGCAGCCAAAAGCCACCAACCACCGCCGCTGTTTCCGTCACGAACCACCAAGAGAGCACGACTCTCTCTGTTTCCGGCCACTCTCTCTTTCCCTCGTACCTTCTTTCTCTATTTCTACCTCAGTACCAGAAGATGAAGACAAAACAGAAGCAGTTGTCACAGCAGACGCCATTCCGGCCGCCGGAACTCCACGAAAACCTGCGAAGAACTCGTTCCAGCGCAACCGGCGTCATCCACCCTGTGATATCCGTGTAGATCCACTCCTGGAGGTCCAGTAGTGCTTCAGGAGCTCTCACTCGCACCCAGAAGTGACCGGAACGTGGCCGTCGAACACCATCTCTGGCCATGATTTTCGACGACTCGACCCATCGCGTTCCTCGACCATTTCTCGCTGTTCTTTAGCTAGGTATGCTCTAAATCGTCTTCTTAGTTGTTTTTAGTTGTCAAATCTTGTTTTTAGATCTGGGATTTTAGCTTTGAACAAGAAAAGATGTGGGTTCATCGTGTGTCCATATTGGGGGGTGCAAAATGTATTTTCTAAAATATTGGGGGAGTCAGCTGTCTGTTGACTAATTTGTTGGGGGGGGGGGCTGGGAATAGAATATGCATATACTATTTATTGATTTGTTTAAACCTATTTCCTAAATCCTATTTCAAGAAAATAAAATGTAAACTTTGCAAAGAAAATATGTTTGTAGTAATAATAAACCGTTTAAATAAAAATAAGTTAATAAAGCGTTTGTATATATGTATATATATTTGGAAAATAATGTTGTTTGTTTGAATAAATAATGAGCTTCAAATGTTTTTAGTAACAAATTTAACTTTTTTTAAATTGAATGTTTAGTTAATAGTCTCTAAAATAACAATTTATAATCACCATAATTCTTTTATGTGATAGAAGTATATTTTCCTATTACTACGAGTGGTTATAAATAGATAGTTCTTAAAATACTATTTTCTTGTTCTAATCATTAGTTATAAGTGTCTTTTTACTTATTTAATATAAAGATTATTTAAAAAAATATTACTTTTTATAAAAGACGGGTTATGTCGGATAATTGGTACTGAATTTAATATTTCACCTAGCCGAACAACAGACTAGGGCTATGGTGCATTCTTTTATTTAGAACTATTGTCGTTGTGACTATAGAATTGGTAATTGTGGACGACATGTTAGCAGACAAGGACTCTGATCATCCGTATGAGTCGTATGCGATAATTTTTTGTTGAATAAGGTGATTTCTATTTTCTGTCTCAAATTATATACTTGTTATTATTGGTTTATACTTGTCAAATATTTGAACTGTTGGCTACTATTCTTGATAACTCTCGCACGATGATTAATAATCCGTTGATGATGTAAAGTGGAAAGGATTCGCATGTACCGGAATCAGTTCGGGTTTAATCCCATGGGCACAGGTCCCTAAAATCATTACGGGTGATGATTCCCTTGGATTTGGTCGCAAAAGATATGGAACTACGTGCACCCCGACTCCTTTCGCCGTACGCTGGAGTACTGCTTCCAGATACAACTCCTTTGATTGACGCTCTTAGGAGGGTGTTGCAACACTTAAGGTCTAGAATGTGTGATGTGGTCACTGGTCTACCCGAGTGAAATGAATAAGTGATGATCTTAACGGCTGGCTGGATTTATTATTATTTGGAGGCCCTTTGTTGGCAATACTATATCCGGTTACCGTGCATCACGATTGGATTATGAATTTCTATATTGAGATGATTCTTAATTTGCACTCCTTTTTATACCGTTGAAACTCTGATAAAGTTTTATTTATTCTCTGTCACTTTCATTTTATTTAACTTGTGTCCTAGCAGTTTATATTATCTTTCCTGTTTTACATGCTAAGGTGTGGCTCACTCAGTATTTATTGCTGACTCTCAAAAACTGCGGTTCTTGTTGTTTTCTTCCCACCGCATGTCTAGGAGCTGGGGAATTATGGAATAGAAGAGGCGCGAGACTCACGCAGACTGATAACGTAACAATTAATATCTAGTGTTGTTAGGTTATTGTGTAATAATAAGCATCTTTTGTATAAGACTCTAAGTTTAATGTTTAATAGTATAAATTTAATGTTGTGGATTGTATTACTTTTGAGTTTCGCCACTTCTATTAAGCATCACCCACCCGGTCTTGTCCCGATCCGGATATGGGGGTTGTTGCAGGTGGTATCAGAGCAGTTCTTTCCATTAAAGGGAATAAAACTTCTAGGGAAACTTAAAATGAACATTGGGCAAGATGAAATACGGAAAAGCCGGGTATCTAGGGAGTTATTGTATACTTCCTCTATGCATGATCACTTGCTACTTGTTATCTGACATCATCATGTTAGGGCCCTTGTGCTGATTCACACCTATGTCTGTATTTCTATTTGTGGGCTATTCTCTGTGTATCTCGACGAGATATGCCATGTGCTTGGTTGCTATTATATGTCCTCTGGTTGAGACATGTTCTTTAAGGACCTGATTATTTGGAAAGTTAATGTTGATGCTTGTTAACGTGTGTTGCTCAAATCTGACCTGCTAGTTTGAAATTAGACTAGGGTAATAATCCTATGTGACGTACTAGTGAACCTCGTAGAGTGTCCTTGTACTTGATTTGTATTGATGGTCTTCTAGGCATTATAGCATCAGCGATGACTCTAGAACCCGACACCCTAGTTCTGACCCGAGCTTCGAGGAGGAATCTTATTTTAAGGGGGGAAGGATGTAATACTCCGTATTTTTACTAGGGGTAATATGCTAATTTGACGCGTTAATTAGTGTTGGGTTGCGAGTGATAGTTTGGGTATTTTTCGGGAATTTTATTAGACCGTAAGTTCGTGTGAGAATTTTAACTTTTCGAGATTTATTTTAATTTTTCTAGACGGCGATACGATAGCGACCACCGCGTTAACCTTTACGTTTGCCACACCAAAACATTTCTCATTACCTGTCATTTAATAAAATGAGAAAACCCACTTTTTTTTTCTCCATCTTCTTCTTTCTTTTTCTTCACGTCCACGAAACACACCACCACCCTCACAATCACCGCCACCAAGTTCACTGCCTCTTTTCCACCGTCCTCTTACTCTCTATAAAAACCAAACCCACCTCCCACCAATGCACACACAACCACCACAGCCACCTCTACCTCCATTACAACCACCATCATCATCATCTTCATTACCGTCAAATCGCCACCACGATCGGCCATTTTCACCGCCACCAACACCATCACCTTTGTCACTCTCTTTCCCTCTCTCTGTCTTTTTCTCTCCCAATCGAAGCAGCAGGAGAAGCAGCGGCAGCAGCCAAAAACCACCAACCACCGCTGCTGTTTCTGTCAGAAACCACCAAGAGAGCACCACTCCCCCTCCTTTGGTCATTCACTCTCTCCCTTGCACATTCTCTCTCTATTTCAACCTCAGTACCAGAAGACGAAGACAAAGCAGAAGCAGTAGCAACAACAGACGCAATTCCTTCCGCCAGAACTCCATGAAAACCGGCGAAGAACTCGGTCAAGCGCAACCGGCTTCACCCACCCTGTGAAATCCGTATGAAATCCCTGTGAAATCCAATAATGCTTCAGGAGCTCTCATCCGCATCTAGAAGTGGCTGGAACATCGCCATCGAACACCATCTCCGGCCATGATTTTCGACGACTCGAACCGTCGCGATCCTCGACCATTTCTCGCTGTTCTTCAGCTAGGATTGCTCCAAATTGTCTTCTTAGTTGTTTTTAGTTGTCAAATCATGTATTTAGAGCCTGGATTTCATCTTTAATCGGGAGAAGATGTGTGTTCATCGTGTGTCCATATTGGGGGGGGGTGCAAATATTATTTTCCGAAATATTGGGGGAGTTGGATGTCTCTTGTCTAAACTGTTGGGGGGCTGGTCAGAGATTATGCATCTACTATTTATTGATTTGTTTAAACCTATTTCCTAAATCCTTCAAGAAAATAAAATGTAAACTTTGCAATGAAAATATGTTTGTAGTAATAATAAACCATTTCCATAAATATAAGTTAATAAAACGTTTGTATATATCTATATATATTTGGAAAATAATGTTGTTTGTTTGAATAAATAATGAGCTTCAAATGCTTTTAGTAACAAATTTAACTTTTTTTAAATTGAATGTTTAGTTAATAGTCTCTAAAATAACAATTTATAATCACCATAATTCTTTTATGTGATAGAAGTATATTTTCCTATTACTACGAGTGGTTATAAATAGATAGTTCTTAAAATACTATTTTCTTGTTCTAATCATTAGTTATAAGTGTCTTTTTACTTATTTAATATAAAGATTATTTAAAAAAATATTACTTTTTATAAAAGACGGGTTATGTCGGATAATTGGTACTGAATTTAATATTTCACCTAGCCGAACAACAGACTAGGGCTATGGTGCATTCTTTTATTTAGAACTATTGTCGTTGTGACTATAGAATTGGTAATTGTGGACGACATGTTAGCAGACAAGGACTCTGATCATCCGTATGAGTCGTATGCGATAATTTTTTGTTGAATAAGGTGATTTCTATTTTCTGTCTCAAATTATATACTTGTTATTATTGGTTTATACTTGTCAAATATTTGAACTGTTGGCTACTATTCTTGATAACTCTCGCACGATGATTAATAATCCGTTGATGATGTAAAGTGGAAAGGATTCGCATGTACCGGAATCAGTTCGGGTTTAATCCCCTGGGCACAGGTCCCTAAAATCATTACGGGTGATGATTCCCTTGGATTTGGTCGCAAAAGATATGGAACTACGTGCACCCCGACTCCTTTCGCCGTACGCTGGAGTACTGCTTCCAGATACAACTCCTTTGATTGACGCTCTTAGGAGGGTGTTGCAACACTTAAGGTCTAGAATGTGTGATGTGGTCACTGGTCTACCCGAGTGAAATGAATAAGTGATGATCTTAACGACTGGCTGGATTTATTATTATTTGGAGGCCCTTTGTTGGCAATACTATATCCGGTTACCGTGCATCACGATTGGATTATGAATTTCTATATTGAGATGATTCTTAATTTGCACTCCTTTTTATACCGTTGAAACTCTGATAAAGTTTTATTTATTCTCTGTCACTTTCATTTTATTTAACTTGTGTCCTAGCAGTTTATATTATCTTTCCTGTTTTACATGCTAAGGTGTGGCTCACTCAGTATTTATTGCTGACTCTCAAAAACTGCGGTTCTTGTTGTTTTCTTCCCACCGCATGTCTAGGAGCTGGGGAATTATGGAATAGAAGAGGCGCGAGACTCACGCAGACTGATAACGTAACAATTAATATCTAGTGTTGTTAGGTTATTGTGTAATAATAAGCATCTTTTGTATAAGACTCTAAGCTTAATGTTTAATAGTATAAATTTAATGTTGTGGATTGTATTACTTTTGAGTTTCGCCACTTCTATTAAGCATCACCCACCCGGTCTTGTCCCGATCCGGATATGGGGGTTGTTGCAGGTGGTATCAGAGCAGTTCTTTCCATTAAAGGGAATAAAACTTCTAGGGAAACTTAAAATGAACATTGGGCAAGATGAAATACGGAAAAGCCGGGTATCTAGGGAGTTATTGTATACTTCCTCTATGCATGATCACTTGCTACTTGTTATCTGACATCATCATGTTAGGGCCCTTGTGCTGATTCACACCTATGTCTGTATTTCTATTTGTGGGATATTCTCTGTGTATCTCGACGAGATATGCCATGTGCTTGGTTGCTATTATATGTCCTCTGGTTGAGACATGTTCTTTAAGGACCTGATTATTTGGAAAGTTAATGTTGATGCTTGTTAACGTGTGTTGCTCAAATCTGACCTGCTAGTTTGAAATTAGACTAGGGTAATAATCCTATGTGACGTACTAGTGAACCTCGTAGAGTGTCCTTGTACTTGATTTGTATTGATGGTCTTCTAGGCATTATAGCATCATCGATGACTCTAGAACCCGACACCCTAGTTCTGACCCGAGCTTCGAGGACGAATCTTATTTTAAGGGGGGAAGGATGTAATACTCCGTATTTTCACTAGGGGTAATATGCTAATTTGACGCGTTAATTAGTGTTGGGTTGCGAGTGATAGTTTGGGTATTTTTCGGGAATTTTATTAGACCGTAAGTTCGTGTGAGAATTTTAACTTTACGAGATTTATTTTAATTTTTCTAGACGGCGATGCGATAGCGACCACCGCGTTAACCTTTACGTTTGCCACACCAAAATATTTCTCATTACCTATCATTTAATAAAATGAGAAAACCCAATTTTTTTTTCTCCATCTTCTTCTTTCTTTTTCTTCACGTCCACGAAACACACCACCACCCTCAAAATCACCGCCACCAAGTTCACTGCCTCTTTTCCACCGCCCTCTTACTCTCTATAAAAACCAAACCCACCTCCCACCAATGCACACACAACCACCACAACCACTTCTACCTCCATTACAACCACCATCATCATCATCTTCATTACCGTCAAATCGCCACCACGATCGGCCATTTTCACCGGCACCAACACCATCACCTCTGTCACTCTCTTTCCCCCTCTCTGTCTTTTTCTCTCCCAATCGAAGCAGCAGGAGAAGCAGCGGCAGCAGCCAAAAACCACCAACCACCGCTACTGTTTCTGTCAGAAACCACCAAGAGAGCACCACTCCCCCTCCTTTGGTCATTCTCTCTTTCCCTTGTACATTCTCTCTCTATTTCGACCTCAGTACCAGAAGACGAAGACAAAGCAGAAGCAGTAGCAACAACAGACGCAATTCCTTCCGCCAGAACTCCATGAAAACCGGCGAAGAACTCGGTCAAGCGCAACCGGCTTCACCCACCCTGTGAAATCCGTATGAAATCCCTGTGAAATCCAATAATGCTTCAGGAGCTCTCATCCGTACCTAGAAGTGGCTGGAACATCGCCATCGAACACCATCTCCGCCCATGATTTTCGACGACTCGAACCGTCGTGATCCTCGACCATTTCTCGCTGTTCTTCAGCTAGGATTGCTCCAAATTGTCTTCTTAGTTGTTTTTAGTTGTCAAATCTTATATTTAGAGCCTGGATTTCAGCTTTGATCGGGAGAAGATGTGTGTTCATCGTGTGTCCATATTGGGGGGGGGGTGCAAATATTATTTTCCGAAATATTGGGGGAGTTGGCTGTCTCTTGTCTAAACAGTTGGGGGGCTGGTCAGAGATTATGCATCTACTATTTATTGATTTGTTTAAACCTATTTCCTAAATCCTTCAAGAAAATAAAATGTAAACTTTGCAATGAAAATATGTTTGTAGTAATAATAAACCATTTCCATAAATATAAGTTAATAAAACGTTTGTATATATCTATATATATTTGGAAAATAATGTTGTTTGTTTGAATAAATAGTGAGCTTCAAATATTTTTCGTAACAAATTTAAATTTGTTTAAATTGAACGTTGAGTTAATAGTCTCTTAAATAACTATTTATAGTGAGCTTCAAATATTTTTAGTAACAAATTTAACTTTGTTTAAATTGAACGTTGAGTTAATAGTCTCTTAAATAACTATTTATAATCACCATAATTCTTTTATGTGATAGAAGTATATTTTCCTATTACTACTAGTGGTTATAAATAAACAGTTCTAATATTATTTTCTTATTCTAATCATTAGTTATAAGTGTCGTTTTACTTATTTAATATGAAGATTATTTCAAAAAAAATACTTATTTATTTAAAAGACGGGTTCTGTCAGATAATTAGAGCTAAATTTCGTATTTGACCCAGCCGAACAACCGAGTAGGGCAATGGTGCATTCTTTTATATAGAAATATAGTCCTTGTGACTATGGAATTGGTAATTGTGGACGATAAGTTAGCAGACAAGGACTCTAATCATCCGTATGAGCCGTATGCGATAATTGCTGTAGAATAAGGTGAGATTACATGCGTAGCCTAGCGAGCCTAGCTCTTTTCATGTCCTAATGTGATTTCTATTTTCTGTCTGAAATTATATACTTGTTATTATTTGTTTATACTTGTAAAATATTTGGATTGTTGGCTACTGTTCTTGAGAACTCTCACGCTATGATTAATAATCCGTAGATGATGTAAAGTGGAAAGGATTCGCATGTACCAGAACCAGTTTGGGTTTAATCCCCTGGGCACAGGTCCCTAAAATCATTACGGGTGATGATTCCCTGGGGTTTGGTCCTAAAATATACAGAACTACGTGCACCCCAACTCCTTTCTCAGTAAGCTGGAGTACTGCTTCTAGATACCACTCCTTTGATTGACTCTCTTAGGAGGGTGTTGCAACACTTAAGGTCTAGAATGTGTGATGTGGTCATTGGTTTACACGGGTACTGTGAAATGAATAAGTGATAATCTGACTGCCTTGCTGGCTTTATTATTATTGGGAGGCCCTTAGTTGACAATACTATATCCGATTACAGTGCATCTCGATTGGATTATTGATTTCTATATTGAGACGATTCTTAATTTGCACTGCTGTTTATACCGTTGCAACTCTGATAAAGTTTTACTTATTCTCTGTCACTTTCATTTTATTTAACTTCTTTCCCAGCAGTTTATATTATCTTTCATGTTTTACATGCTAAGGTGTGGCTCACTCAGTATGTATTGCTGACTTTGAAAACTGCGATTCTTATTGTTTTCTCCCCACCGCAGGTCTAGGAGCTGGGGAATTGTGGAATAGAAGTGGAGCGAGACTCACATATACTGATAATGTCACAATTAATATCTAGTTTTGTTAGGTTATTGTGTAATAATGAGCATCTTTTGTATAAGATTCTTTGTTTGATGTTTAGTAGTATAAGTTTTATGTTTTGGATTGTATTGCTTTTGAGTTCTGCCACTTCTTTTAAGCATCGTCCTCCCGGTCTTGTCCCATGCCGGATAAGGGGGTTGTTGCAACGTGTACTTTTTTTCCTTAGTAATTGATTTTGTCCAATTTCATTGGTTGTAATAAAGTTATAATAAGGAATTATAATGTTGAATATTCAAGAGGGAGTCTTATGAATTATGAATTTGTGTTTTTAGTATATATGCACCACGTATTTTTAAGTCCTTATGATGATATTGATTGTGATCCCACTCTAATGCATTTATAGTAGGGAATATGTTCGATGATTTAATTCATATCAATACCCTCATATCGAAACTATAGTCTTTCTCTATTTCCTGACCCTGTGAACTCTAGATGTTCACAACATAAAATTATTTTTATCATTTTTAATAACTCTTTCAATTTTAGCATTTGAACCATTTCAATAATTTTAGGAAGGTGAGAAATGTAAATTTTACCCTCTTATCAATAATACTTTAGATGTTTTTATATTACGAGAATAGTTCATTTTTCCGGGTTCGTTTCTGTTATTCGAGTTGTTTATTGACCACGTTAATAACTAGTAAGTTCATATATTCTAGTGAATATAGAGTTTCTTTTATGTCAATTCGAACTATATGAAATAAATTACTTTTTTTAGCATTTTCCTATTTTGTATATGTGGGCTTGGCTTTATTTACAACAACTATTGTGTATTTTGGCTCTTGAAAGATAGGATTTTTTAATCTTTGTTCCTATAAGAACTCACATGCCGCCGCCCCGGGGATCCATGTATAAAACTCTCCCTCACATGTACATACGTGTCCCTGGACGTTCTTGACTGGGTAATGGAAACATTAAAATTGATCTCAAATATCTATGCTATCTCAATAGAAAGCACCCGACCTATTTCGAATTCCATGAGAAGAAATCATGGAGAAGAAGCAATGAATTACTGCATTGAAAGGTATGCGCTCCTGTTGTTTGTATGAGGTTTTTTCTTTTCAATCTTACTACCCATATAAAAGAAGTTACAGCCACTTTACGTGGCAGTGGTGGTCCAATCATGTGCTGCCAATTCGGACAAAGTGCCAGCGAAATGCCTACGTAATTGTGACGTGTAGAAAAGGTCGGTTATGCCCTTGCTGACGTGGAACAGGTAGGTTGTGGTTGAAGGGCGATATGGTCATTTTGAATGTTCTTTGCCTGGTTTATTCGTCTGCTGTTTGGTGTGGGTGGGTCCGGTATCACGAGGCTTCTGAGAGAAACCAGCTTCAAACAGAAGCTTCGTTGTTCTCTCTCATCTCTCTCTGTCCTCTCTTCCACCGCGTAGCTCTCTCTCTCTCTTTCTCTCTCCGGTGGCGGAAGAAGAAGAACGTCGTCGACTGAAATCTCTGCGTCTTCGGCGTCGTTCTAGGTTTGCGCCATGGATTCAGATCCGTCCAAGTCTATTGTGGCGGTGCCTCTAGGGTTTGTGGGTTTCTCTGGTGATTTCAAGGTACCCCTCTATTGCATGTTGTTTTTGCTTGATTTGGATCTTCCTTTGTTGCAGAAACCCTTCCAAGAACTGAATCCAAACCTCGATCAATCACTCGCATTCTCCGCCTCTGTCTCTTCTCTCTCCGTTCGCGAATCGACGGCAATCGGAAACCCTCGAATTTGAGGAGTTCCGGCGCTGAAGAAACAACCATGAACGCCCCAATCATAGGTATCGCGAAATTTGTGATTTTTAGGGCTAATTTCTGCAATTGGGTTAATGGGTTCTGATTTTTTTGCCTTCTTTTTGTGAAGATCCGCTGCAGGGAGATTTCCCTGAAGTGATAGAGGAGTATTTGGAACATGGGGTCATGAAATGCATTGCCTTCAATCGAAGAGGAACCCTTCTCGCTGGTAACTTAAAGAACTTAACTTTATTTATTTGAGGTTGAAAGTTCTGATTTTTCTTGACATTCTGGATCTCTCGATCTTGTGCTTTGCCAGTAAACCGGAAGGCGGTGGTGAAACTGTAATTGCTAGACTGTAATTCAGGTACTCTATTCTCTCCCCTTCTCTGCGCATGTGCTTTTTGTGGGTTTTTTTGGATCTAATTAGTTCTGGTTTGCTGGGTTTTCAGATGGGGTTTTCCCCAATCTCAGATGTGGTTGTTGAAGTCCATTTGTATGTGGTGTTCTTTAGGTTTGTTTTAGTATAGCAAATTGCTAATTATGTTTTTGTTTCTGACGTTATTTCGGTTTTGCAGGGAACTGCCCAGGAATCGAATGAAGGGTTGAATTGTCCTCACTGGTAATCGTCATAAATATTTTCTACGATTTACATGTTTGGCGAAGTTCCATCAGGAAAACGAATTGATTATTACTGAGTATAATTTTAGGGCTCTGTTTTCTTGACGAAGACTTGGGTGTTGTTCTGTGTTTTCTCTCTTACACGTCAACTCTCTGTTCGACTGAATTGAAGGTACGGACCTTCAAACTGCCTGTTAATTTCAAAAGTTCATATGAATAAAATTCCTAAGTACTCATTTTTTTAGTGTTTTGTAGGTTCCTACAACCATGGTTGGGGCTATGTTAATGGCCAGATCAGGAAGAAGACCACTTCTCATGGTTAGTGCTTACTACTTCTCACATAGCTTCAACTTGAATCTAAATACTGCTTAAAGAAGGCTTATGGAAATGATTCTGCAAAATTTAGGTCTTTGCCACCGGAACATTTCTAGGCTGCTTCATTGCAGGTTGCATCATATGACAAACTGATTATTTCTCCGTCTGCCTATTTCTTCACTTCATTCAACCTAAATATTACTGGATCATTGCCCTGATATTGTTTGACCAGTTAGCTTAGCTTCTTGATTAAATGGGGTTTGTTAACTTAGATCCGACTAATTTAATCTTATGTTAATAGATTTAGGCTATTGATTTTCTTTTCAAACATGGAAGTAGTATACAGGTGATTAGCATGTCCTTATTTCAAATCTCACTAGCATTATTATGGGAGACACTCATTTTATGTCCTAAAGAATGTAGACTTCGCATTTAGTTGTGGCTTTCTGTTCAGGTCCGGTTAATCCCGCTATCTGCAAATGGAAATCTGTTCATCAGAATGAGTGAATGACCCGTAGATTAGTCGAAAAAGATAAAAAGTGCAAAAAGGTGCAATTTTTTTTGAAGTTCAGTTGTCTTGATTAAACCATGTATATTGATGGAGAGAAAGAAGAGGGTGTTATCCAAGGATGTTGATTTACGGTACATCTGGCAACAATGTATGGTTCTCCAACGTATTTTTTATGGGTAGACCCTCACATGGCTTTTGCGTAAATTGAATTTTTGTGCCCGACACTGAATGGGTGACCCTTCAGTTGGTTTGTGAACTGTTTTTTGCCTTGCAGTTGAATGCTAATCTGCATACTGATGAGTTCCCCAATTTGTTCTTTCTGTTCTGCAACCCTAATGACCAAAGATGTGTTTTTTACTCTCGTTGCAAATGAAAACTCAAAGTTCCTCCAATTTCTTCTCTGTTTTGGAACCCTAATAGAAAGAGATGCTTTACTTACTTTCCTTGGCAAACTGTATTTAGTTTCAAGTGAGAGGTTTTGCCTGTTTTGCAGGCTTATCTGTTTCCCAATCTCTATTTTGGTACAGTTGCGTCTGGGTTAGTCAATTACTGAGAGGCTGTGATGATAAATTTCTACATATTGCAATCCAGTCTACGATTCTGACCCCCATCTTGGCGGGGTAAGCACAACGAGCATCACCTCTTGCTGTTGTTACAGCCGTGGCGGTGTCGTCGTAGCCTGATTGCATTTACCGATCTGAGCTTCTACAAATAACAGCATATACATAACTGCATTACAGCTTAGCCAGCTAAAATCTTCGCATCCATTGTATCGACACTGCCACCGCTTTGTATTTATCATTACTTAGGGGTGAAGTCATTGCATCCGATTGAGACCAAACTAGAAATGCTGCTGATGTTGCATAGCAGCCTAAGCTTGTGAGTGCTGGTTTTGGCTGTGTTAGACCAATCAGTGGGTGGTTGGCCACTGTTCATGTATGCTGCCAATCTTAGTTACGGATGTAATGCTGCCTTCTCTTCTCATTTACTTGTTATTACTGTTGTGTGGGTGTCTCGCCATTTTGCGGCTGCCTTATCCTTCTTTATATATGCTCTTTTGGAGCATCTGAAAAATACTTCTTAAAGGGGCAGTGATGATCAAGGAGTTCTGAGCATGACTCGGGCACTAAATGTTACATACTCTCCGGTAGCTTGATGTCCATTCAAGTCGAGGTGATTTAAATTATTGCAAAAACATCGCTTTATGTGCTGAAATTTACGCTCTGCTACTGGACCCCTGCATATCTCTGTCGTATCATATGAATATCTGAGGTGAAGGTAACATAAAAATTCGGGATTTTGCGAAATTGGGGATTTGTTGTAGTAGCTGTAGAACTTCCACTATTTGTAATATTGGGTCTGAAATCTCTTGGTATTTCTTATTTGCAATCTGTGCCATATGTTGATAATTAGGACTCCGGTTAGTAGGTGGATTTATGAACCCAATTGTTTATTTGTGCAAGCTAATGTGTCATGCTTTAGTGTGTCCTAAAAATCAGTCGAATAATGATTATTTCAATTGAAATTATATGTGAAATATTAATGATCTTGGTTGCAGTATTCGGACTGGGACTCTGGAAAATTTATCTATATCATTGTGACATTTCTCATGATGGAACTTATACTTTCAAGGTCTGTATAGTCTTTAGAAACATGCCAAAACATAACTCCTTTTTTTTTTCTGTTTGTTAGAAATTTGTGGTGTTTCTCTGACATTAAACATCACACTAATACTCATGTATTCCCATTTCTCATTTATCAGCATGTGTTTATTACTTCCACGTCATTCCAGTATCTAGCAAGATTCCTAAACCTTTCACTAACACTTAACCAGAGGTTTACAGGGAAACCATAGAAATATTTCCATTAAGTGGAATTTGATGTGACTTTATGGTTTCAAGGAATATCGACCTGACTCCCAAAAATATTTATGCAATGACTTGGACATTTTTATGTCTCTCCTTCACTTAAGTTCGAGCTAACCGAGGGTAACGTGAGTGTATGGTTTAAGTGGACTAACATCCTTGACAGTTGGGCGGTACAGTGAGTAAAGCGAGCCAGAGGAAGTTCAGAAAGAAGATAAGGTAGGTATTAACAACCTCCGGTTGCCCTTTTAGCAGTTCTGGTGTTAGGAATTACGATTGGGGTTATAGATAGATGGATTATCAACCTCCGGCAAGAGCTCTGAAACACTTATGTCAACAGATTCCTACATGGCTATAATCCCATAACCTCTTCAACGATAGTTAGAGATCCATTCTCTGCCAATGAATTATCTGTGAGAAGAAATATTGAAAATAAGTTCAATTTGATGACTTAGTGTTAGCAATGAAACTTGACATACAACCTATATAAAAGAAGTTATGGGTGGTTTACGTGGCAGGATTTGTCCACGCTGGGCGTTGTGTGTGGTGGGTTGCGCCAGCGAAATAGTGACGTGGCTATATTGACTGTTTTGCCCTTCGTGCTGTGAGCCATGTACTCTGCTGGTGAATGGCGTTGTGGTCATTTTGCACCGTAATATCGTTGGCCAGCACTTGTGTGATCTAGCGGAGACTTGTAATCGCTTGATAGATCATACCAACATATGTCCTTTTCCCCTCAATGACATTGAAGATGTTGGTGGACTAAGATTTTGTCTCGGTAAACGACTTAACCTGACTCTTTTGCGTTCTCTGAGTTCCCCAATTTGTTCTTTCTGTTCTGCAACCCTAATGGACAAAGATGTGTTTTCTACTCTCGTTGCAAATGAAAACTCAAAGTTCCTCCAATTTCTTCTCTGTTTTGGAACCCTAATAGAAAGAGATGCTTTACTTACTTTCCTTGGCAAACTGTATTTGGCTTCAATTGAGAGGTTTTGCCTGTTTTGCAGGCTTATCTGTTTCCCAAACTGTATTTTGGTACAGTTGCGTCTGGGTTAGTCAATTACTGAGAGGCTGTGATGATAAATTTCTATATATTGCAATCCAGTCTACGATTCTGACCCCCATCTTGGCGGGGTAAGCACAGCGAGCATCACCTCTTGCTGTTGTTACAGCCGTGGCGGTGTCGTCGTAGCCTGACTGCATTTTGATGTTTGATTTGGTGTACAACTCAAATTAATTTTCTTATTTTTCAATTTAATAAGATGGCACCTCTTTTTTGGTGTAGTAAATGACGAGACGAATTTATTCTTTTCAAGTTGAGATTCTGAAACTTTGTTCTGTTACAGGCCTTACAGGCCTTTCATTTTGATGTTTGAATTTGTTCTGTTCACTCTTGCAGCTACTTAAAGGTAAAAATCATCTTCGTAATCCGTAGCATTCATCGATAGATTCAATGGTCTGAGCTCAAGCATAGTTATGGAAGGTGAACCTGGTGTGGCACAGCACAAGCACACATCTATGGAACTTGAAGGTGCCCTTATGATCATTTCTGTTACATATACTCTTGAATCATTTGTGACAGTTATAGTTGACCATTTTGCAGCATCTATGTAGAGCTAAAATTTGGGGAAGGGTCTCTATTTTCAAAGCTACCGTACAAGAAAATTGCGCCGACCAGGTGTCGCCGTCTCTCTTCGGTGATCAGGGTGTAGGAGTACTTGTTGCTGTCTATGGGGAAGTCTCTTCTTTGTTGATATTGTTGTAAGTAATCTTTTGGACTCTGTGGTTGTACTGATTTCCCATAGTTCATGGTTCCGGTATCCGAAACCCATCCTATCTTGGTGTTTGTGTCTGTGTAATTACTTGTTCCACCACAGTTAATGCTAATGATTAAATAATCATTGCAACTTAAGTTATACTTCCCGTTTAATATGACCACAATGCTTTTCCACAGACCATTAGTTACATCGATGAAGAGTAGTTGGGCACAAGATCATTTGGAATTGTGTTTCATGTTCTTGAATCATTTTCTTTTAGATATTATAGCATATGATGTTCAATATTGATCCATTGTGTCTAATAAGCGTGATTTTAATCTCATCCAGGCTTAATGCTTGAATACTACTTAAATCCTTCTTAAATCTCCCACTGCCACTTTCTGCTGCTCATTTTTCTTCAGGTTTTTTTAACCATTTATTAAAGCATGTTGTTTGTTCCTACTTGAGGTTAGTCTTCTTTGTTTGCTAAAAATCGGCAGCTTCTGAAGAGAACAAGACAGACACTATAAAGAAAGACAAATGAATCTGCAACATATTAGGGAGCAATGCCACTTTCTAGGCAAATCTAGAAATCAGGTGATATCCAGTTCGCTTTATTGCAGGGGTAACTATTTAGTCTGCCAAGGTCAAAGACTGCTTGTCTGAGTATCGGTACGTCTTCTGCAAACATTTGTTGCATCTTCATATCTTTTTTATAGGTTTCTTACTGGGGCAAAAAGCTTTGTGGGATATGCAGTGGACAAGGAAACTATATCTACTGTTGAAGAAGCAGATGGATTGGTGGAAGAGCTTGGTGAAAGTCGGTTATGAAGTCGATACGTCTTTATAGGTTTCTTCTTTTCACTTCTTTGTCCTATTTTCTCTGAGCCCTCGTCACACAACTGCTATTAGAAAATAAAAAACATGAGGATTTCATTAAAGCTCTGTAATGACTTCTACCGTATTTCGTATGAATTGCTAATTTAAATAATCAGTTTAAAGAAATACGAATTGCTAATTTAAATAATCAGTTTAAAATAATCTATACAATGAGACTCGTTGGATGTTTCAAAAGCTGAAAGTTAGAGAAACTGCTTACTTTGTGAGCTAAATGAGCAGCACATTGTTTGAGATTTGATCATGTGCATATTTTCAACTTAAAACATATCACAGTTGTTGATATTGAGTAGTTATATTCTTCTTTGGTAGAGTGATCTCAGCTTCATCCAATATTTTGCGTCTGGATTGCTTAACTAAGAGAAACAGAGGTGGCTGAGAGTGATTATGAGCAGTCTCCCTTGGTGGCTGCTGATCAAACATGGAGTTGCTCAGAAGGTAAGTTTCATAGTTTACTTGCTTGAGCTGCTAATCGAAATTGGAAGAATTGACTACAATATTACACCCCTTTTTTGGATAAAACAAGGAATTCGTCAGTCACCGAAGCTGCTACTGCTGATCAAACAAGGAATTCCTCAGTCACCGAAGCATATTATCAAACTGACAGTAATTTAGCTACTTTAGTGTACTGTGTGCTGGATTTGATTTATTTAGATATGATGGACTAGGGGAATCACTTTTTCAAAACCATGCTAGAATAACTGATTGTCTGTCAACACACAGTCAGTTATTAAGACTTCATCGACCATGGGTTTAAGGATTTAACGGTGTTTGGGTAGGGGTAGGGTTGAGATTTCGCAGGGATCACTGGATGTCATAATTTATCCGATAGTTTATATACTCAAGTTCCGTTGACCGAATTGTTTTTTTGGACTATATCAGATGCGTTCATTTCAAATTTATGATTTTGACTGGCAGGAACGATGAGCCAATCATTCCTTCAGGCAACATTAATTCAGTTCAGAAGATCAAACAGGGAATTGCTCAGTCACCGAAAGCATCTGCTGCTGATCAAACTGGCGGTAATTTATCTATTTGACTGTACTGTTTGCTGGATTCGATTTATTTAGATAGGATGGACTAGGGGAATCACTTTTCCAAAACCATGTTAGAATAACTTATTGTCTGTCAACAGACAATCAGTTATTAAGACTTCATCGACCAGGCTTGGTTGTGACTGGTTTGAAGGATTTAACGGTGTTTGGGTAGGGGTTAGGGTTGAGAATTCGCAGTGATCAGTAGATGTTATAATTTATCCGATAGTTTGTATACTCCAGTTCCGTTGATCGAAATGTTTTTTTTTTGGACTATTTCAGATGCGTTCATTTGAAATTTATGATTTTGACTGGCAGGAACGATGAGCCAATCATTCCTTCAGGCATTAATTCAGTTCAGAAAATCAATAGAGGTGTCAGGCATTTCAAGAAACACGAATTTGAGTATGCTTCTTTGTCGATATCTTACGTTTACTTATCAAAGAGGGGAACAAATTTTGCAATGGCGATTTTCTATCATATTCTTTAGGTCACTATATTTGCTAATAAATTTGCTTGTTCTCTTTGTCTTTTAACTTTCAGGGCGGTGTTTCTCATGAATTTTGCAGCAAATTCTCAGAATACTATGACGCTCTAGCTGATGGACAGAGCCCCAAAGTAAGTAAATTAAGTTAGTAACTTGCCAACTAACTTGCCAAATTAATTTGTTTTACTTTTTATTTTTGAAGTATCTGCCAAATAATTTACTATTGTTCTTTATATCACCCCTAATTTTAGATCTTTTGTTAAATGGAAATTCGGTTTTTTGCTGTTCGCTTGCTCTGACTCTGGGGTCTCCCCTGTGATGTAAATGAGGATTTGCATGCGGGTCAGGTATTTCGGCAGATATGTACTTGTCAATTCTATCAGGACTCATTAACTTGGCAAATTTTTTTAGAATCAGTAGGAAATGCACATGTGGTAGACCCCGCTTCTGGTACTCCATTAATCATTAATAGTTTCAGTAAATAATCATACATGTATTTCAATCCCCATATCGCAACTTCTGCCCAACCAATTGCTGATGTAGCATGAACAAAGAGAACGCATTAACATGCATATCTTTTAGATCGTCTCCTCTATACCACAATCAGTAATACATATCACTATATTCCTCTTGCAGCTATCTGGAAATGAAATTCTTCCGAGTTATCACGGATCGAGATGAAGATAACAACAACTTGGTAGGCTTTATGTCGCATATATATGTGTGTGTGTATATATACACATGTATATGTGTCCTTTTTAGAAAGAAATGACATTGAATAACAGTAATATTAATTGTAATAAGAGGTAGATTTACTAAAGATGTCAAGCATCTATTCACTGCAGAGACTGCCAGATGACTTCGTGCAACGTCATCGATCCAATCTTGGGATTAATGCAGAGCTTGTACTCCCAGATGGCCGAGTGTGGGAGATTAAAATGAAAAGTAGAGGTAACGACATATATTTGACAACAGGGTGGAAGGAATTTGCAGCACATTATTCGCTCTCATATGGGCACATGCTGACTTTCAAGTACAAGGGACATTCGAAATTCAAAGTGAGAATCTATGGTCTCACTACATCGGAGCTAGATTATAGTGCTGGAGCTTCTATTCCGAATGCGAGTAAGCGTGAAGCTACTCGCGCATTGAAGAAGGCTGATTCTTACAAAGCTCACTGCAACAACCCATGTTTCGCTGTTGAAATACAGAAAACCCATTTGGAATCGTCTGGCGGACTGGTAAACTTTCAATATTAACTTTCATTTAGAACGGTATTACATTGAATTGAAATGATAGCGGTTGACAACCTTATGTTTGCATCACAGAATATACCAGCTCAGTTCAGCAGGGCGTACTTGAAAGAGCGGCCAACGCTTGTGTACATTACAGGGACTTCCAGTAATACAACTTGGACCTGCCGTTGTAAATTCCCAGGTGGAGAGAACAGCGACAAGAGACGAGTTTCTTGGTATCAATTTTCCAGAAGCGCTAATGTACGTACTGGAGATGCATGTGCCGTGGAATTAGTTGATCCGAGCATGCCAAAATTTCGGGTGAAAGTGTTTCCAGGATAGCCTCAACGTATGAAAGTTCTGTGTACTAAGAACAACCAGACATCTCTTTTAATATTGTCATTCTGGCTACCTGTTCCAGTATTGTTCTATGTTATTATCTTTGCAAAAACATAACAACCTAATGTCGCGATATAACTATTATTTTAATGACATGCATCATGTATCGTGTAATTCAAAGCTCTGTCTATGGTTTGCTTAATATCTAATGCATTAAGTTATATTATGTTTCATATATATTATGACATATCAAAGTAACTATCTCTGTTCTTTTTATTTGAATTGAACTTGGCATCTTCAGACACAACCTAACTTAACAATTCCAGCTGCAGTAATAATAAAGCCAAATCCTGCACACAAGTAACAACAGTATTTCAATTGTCGAATCCGATTGAATAATATCAAACTATAACACTCACATGCTGTTGTACAATTCAATGCCTTGAGATTCCACACATGCAAACTTCAAATAATGCATTTGTTGCAATATATACCAGATGACGAAGCAGAAATACACCTGCCTACATACTGAATCTGCACACAGAAAGTCACAGATATTGAACGGTTGGCAGAGGTCTCTACAGAGCATATCTTTTCAATTTCAGATGCAATTAGGTGACAAGCTTCCAAATAGCTCATTGATATATGAACCCTCTTGGGAAGCACTCGCTGATCAGATAGTGCAGAAGTAATTGTGATCATGTGAACATCTCTGCAAATTGCACAACAAATTAACTACGAATGTGAACTGTCAATTCAAGACATGATCAACACATATGAAATAACGGGATGAAAATTCAACTTGCAATGGTTACATTGAATTTAGAAATTACATTAATTATATATTGCAGAATATGCGAGCACAGGTAGGGAAGAACTCACTATATAAGAACTGCTTCCCATGTTTAAAATCAATATCAAATTGCAAGCAATACAATTGAGATTCAGAAATTGTATCAGTATACAACTAACAAATCCATTGTATTCTGAAGATGATGCCGTCCAAGATTGCAGATATTCGTGCGTCACTGGTAAAGTTAGAAAACCTCAAATTATTGTCATCACAGAATGTGTGAAATTACAGGATACCCAACTGTGTCATACTATTTTTGATCTGCGTATACTCTTGGCTTCTCAATTTACAATAATTATTTTCTACACACAATCTTCCACGAAATTCTTCTTCACGCATATATCTGCCCTTTGCTTTTCAATCTCTACTCTTAATCATAATTTAACTTCATTCAACCATGTTTATTACATAATGCATCGTTCTGATTCCTGTTTCTTCGGCTTCATCCAACGCTGAGAAGCCTATGTATGAAGAAGCCTGGCTTAGGGTATCAACACGGATCTTTCCGACCAGTCAAACGACTTGGTTCAATGCATGTAACCGTTGCAATCATGAACGTCGACGTCCATACTGTCCTGTATGTAATAACATACAATGCAATACAAGCCCCAGGTTGATTATTCCATACATGATGAATACATTAAAATTTACGAAATCCATTGGTTATAATTGAACACTAGCAATTCAGACATTACATATACATTCATGTATAATATGATTACACACCATTTTCACAGATGCCGAGTTATGGTGGAACTGCGAGATGACACTGGAATAATGGATGTGATGATTCTCGGCCAGGCTGCGGAGACCTTCCTCCGAAACACAGCTGAAAATCTGGCAGCAATGACACCACAGGTATTACCCAACTTGCTCCGAACAGCTTCAACCACAGTGCAGTACTTATTCATATGAAATATGCAGCTGCTCATAGTTATGTAGTACACAAATAACAGCATTCTTTTCTCAGGAACAAGAAGCTCTACTGGTTGGCTTGAACACGGAGAATGCAAATGAAAATGTGTATGTTCGCGTGTTCAAATGCACGCGGCCAAACAACCACAGGGTAACTAAATGGTTTGTGAAGGAAGTTCAGTATGCATGGTAGACAAATTGATATCCCATGCACAGTCGAAGACAATGCTGCTCAACATCTGAAGAGAAAGACCACCGAATGTTTGCATCATTGCTGCTACAATGCATTGCACTATTCACAATGATGTTTCCTCTTTATGGTGTTATGTTATTAATTGTATCACTTTCTGCTTCTACCGCAACTAATAATAAAGCGACTACTAATGGTTCTTACATTATCGACTTCTTTTATTTAACTATACAAAAAACAATACATTCACAAGTATGTCACAGCATCGTCTGTAAATACAAATAAATCATTTCTGCCATTATAAAGTTAGAACGTCATTGGTGAATTCAATATTTACACGATTTCTTTCGTCCGAAACTGAATATAATCTGCACATCCAATATAGTATATTTGTTAATGACAAACTTCAGCAACTTCAGTGTTCTGGATACGGCGTCAGTTCGCACATATTGGAAAACATTGAATTGCAACGTATATATTCAGCATAGCGTTTACACACAGAGTCAGCATCATATATACACATATCCATACCACTTATAATAAAAAACCCTCTATCAGACATGTGAACATGACAACGTAGTTTACGGAACTCTTGTCGTTCATACACACATTCATGCCACGTATGAATCCAATGACAGTAAGTGAGTGCTGACTGTGTACACAGTCAAATAAAAAGAAACAAATTGCCTGACAAAATCACGGACTAACTATCCAGTTTTATCTGGCATTATCTACCATGCATTTCAACTCACCTCTTCTATAAGAAAGCTATAGATCCATTATTCAGCTGAACAAGGAGCATAAACTATCTATTCATAGAATAAGCCGTTACATGTCAAAACACAGAAGAGCAGTCTCCGAGGAAGAAGTAACCACCAATGAAACTATTGCAAGTTCCTCATCTTCAAGTCCATCACTCACGATGTTTGTTACTGCAGCAACTCGATTTCAAGAAACACCTCCGCCTCCCATTTTGACTCCTCGCAGTAAGTTTCCTACCATGTTTTCGTATATACAGTACTTTCAAAATGTAATGCGGCCACAACATTCTACGATATTAGTTAGCCGATGACATATCTTATTTCCTGCTACATTAATCGAAATATAAACCTGATATATATCTTGATATTTATTTCTCTACATTCAAGGAGTGATAAGGATAAGTGTGCATGGTTTTACCTCACCGGTAACCAATACCGGTGGAATCGGTGGTGTCTGCCGCGACGACAATGAAAACTGGCAGCTTGGTTTCATAGGAAGAATTGATGGGGTCACTCAATTGGAAAGTGAGCTGTGGGCAATTTATCAAGGTATTCATTCGGCTTATGAAAATGACTGGAAAGAAATCAAGATTGAGACCTCCAACTATGAGGCCAGCAAAATCTTTCATCTGCAGACTACCGCTCCACTGTCGATGAGGCGCGAGGTCCGTGATGGATATGCATTACTCAGACGAATGAAAATAGCCTTGATCCCTATCGAAAAACTGGACAACAGCGTCGCAGAGCAGCTT